>VXBS01006425.1:1218157-1300627 GCA_013400255.1 Sitta europaea | reverse complement strand
CTCCGCCTGGGCAGGCCCTGGGTCGGTCGGTGCCAGGGCTGGCGGCCCAGGGCCCGGCCGGGCGGTTTCCGTCTGCCCTGGGTGACAGTCGGAAGTGGCGGCGCGGTTCGGTTCGCCCCGCGTCTCGGGAGTGCTGAACGCCCCGAGAAGAGTCGGCGGGAACGCGGCCAGGCCGGGGCCTGCGTCCTAAAGCGGCGCTCAGGCAGCGCAGCGCGGGTCCGACACTTCAGTTTTTGAGACACTGCGCGGTTTAATGGTGCGCTGAATTTGCCCTACAAGGAGGTGGTTTAGAATAGATGTATTAAATTTATGATGTGTTTCTGGAAGCTGGCTAATCTCTGGTCGTCTTCGTGATACCTCGGTTGTGATGTGTGTAATGTATTCCCCCCCTGAGGAGGAAGAGTGCACCATGTTCGCTATTCAAAACTCTTCCACGTGAGGACGGTTTTGCAAGAAATTGCTGGTCTATTTTGTCTGGCTCAGTTTTATCAGTGATAGCAGTGCAGTGTTTGAGGCTGTAGTTTGAATATGGTGAAATTTCCTTGGTTGCAAAACACTATTCTGAAATGTAGTACTTAAAAATTATGGTCACAACCGATTTCAAGTGATCCATAGGTCATCTATTTTAAGTAAGGTAGGTCCTTGGTTTTACCTCTCTTCCAAATTTTTACATGCTGTACTCATGGGTAGTTTCCTAAAAAAGGTCTATTCTTAACAGACTTGGAATTAATTACTGGGGGAAAAATGCTGTTTGTCTCAGTACTGGTGTTTCCTAGCTTTACCAGTCTCTCCTTAGGTGTGTATTGATGCTTCAGTTAGTTCATCCAGTCCTTCCTTTCTTCTCCATTAAATCATTTCCTACTAAAATGTCATTGTCCATTCTTCCTGATTCCATACCAATTAGGCAATCTAAATCCAGCTCCTTTCCAGCTCAGCTGATTTCATTGTCTACTACAGTTACCTAATCATTATTAAAAACTGAGGCTTAGCTCATAGCTAGTTTAACCTTTTGTTTACCTCCAATTCTCCAGGATATCCCTCATTCCTGAGTATATGAGAGTTGTTGCAATTCAATTCCATTACTATATTCAGCCAGCATTTTGACAACAGCAAAGGAAAACGTTTTTATTCTTTCCTTCCTCTCTTGACTTCCCTAGGTAGTTAAGGTTGCTTTTTTAAAATTTCCCTGTCCTGAAATTGAACACAGTGTTTTATTTTAAAGCCACACAGACATACTCGTTTCATCTTTTTGATGAATTATGGGCACAGTAATAAACTAGAATGCAAAAACTACTGGTAAATTTAAAGTAATATGTGGTTTTATTAAAGCCTCATCTTCTGACAGAACAAAAGTAGGAAGACCAAGGGTTCTGACCAAGGGTGGTCTTCATTTGCAGTAAATCTATAGGAAGCTCAATAAGCAAAAATAAAAAAGTTACTTGTTCCTGTGCTACACCTGCTTGTGCTTCATGCCTCTGTCATTTAGCCATTTTAAATTCCATTTTGTTCTACCTTTGGTGAAGGGCCTTGAGGGCAAGGCATATGGGAGAGTTGCTGAGGTCACTTGGTCTGTTCAGCCGGGAGGAGTCTGAGGGAAGACATCTCAGTCAACAATTTCCTCCTGAGGAGAAGAGGAGGGGCAGGCACTGATCTCTTTGTGATGCCCAGTGACAGGACCTGAGGGACCCGAGGGAATGGCCTGAAGCTGTGCCAGAGGAGGTTTAGGTGGGATATCGGGAATAGGTTCTTCCCCCAGAAGGCGATTGGGCACCGGAGCAGGCTCTCCAGGGCAGTGGTCACAGCGCTGAGTGAGTGACAGAGTTCAAGAAGCTTTTGGACAATACTCTCGGGCACGGGATGTGACTCTTGGGAATTCCTATGCCAGGCCAGAATCTGGATTCAGTGATCTTTGTAGGTCCCTTCTAACTCAAAATATTCTATGATTCTACATTTCATATACACATGAAGTACCATTAGATCTCTGCATCCAGAAAATGAACTTGTTTAGAGTTGGACAGTGCAGTACATTATTTGCCTTTAGTTCTATCTGACATTTATTTTTAATTCTTGGTGAAGCAGTTCTGTAAATATGTAGTCATGCCATTTCTTCTTTGCGAGATTTTGTCTCCTGACATTCTGGTGAAGAGCCCTAGAATGTTGCAAACCTTTCTTAGACTGAAATAACTAAAATACTTCTAAATCTGTAGACATTGACTGGAGTGGTTTTAGTTTGAGAGACATGTCTAATTTGAATTACAGCTATACTGCAAGTACAATTCAAACTTAGGTTGTATTTCTTTTTGTAATTTATGTGTCAGATTATGTATAAATATTGGTAAAATCCATTACAAACTAAATTCAGTGCTTGTATCTATACCAGAGGAATAATTAAACTTATATTTAAAATATGCTTTATATTACTGAATATAGAATCAGCTGGGTTGGCCTCGTGGGAGACTTAAGATCTTTTTGTCTGCAGAACAGGTATTGCAGGCTTTGTCTCTCTGTGAGGTCTCAGCTGTTATCTGAAAAGGAGTGTCACTCAAACAGGGACAAGATACTTTGAGGTGTCTCATGTGGTTATGCAGCCTGCAGAGCTGACATGTCCTGGAAGCAGCTCCTGAATCATGTCAGCCTGGCAGTATGAGTCACACAGGCCAATCGCTTATATGAGTTTTCTCTCATAGACACTTATCTGCAAGAGATACTTCAATGAGGGTGAGATCTAACACACTGTAACAACTCATATTTAAATCGCAATGGACAAACTATGTCATCTGTATGCATGCCAAATTATCCTACAGAAGATGTATTTTGAAAGGGAAGTAAAGGAGAGTGCTACTTAGTTGCTCCAGAGGTAATTCTTTTGAAGGAAAGTTTCCAGTTTCCAGACTTATATTGCTTCCCTAGGCGTTACCTTCTGGAGTTTCTGTTTAATAGGGAGCCTTCATTCAGTGATAGAGTTCCATAGGTGTTTTGTAGGTTGGGCATGCAGGACCATAGGCTGTTCTATTGTTCTACAGTGTTTCTGTATATATATACAGAATATATATACCTATATACCATAGGCTGTTCTATTGTTCTACAGTGTTTCTAGTGCATGGTTGACTGGGATGGAGAGAGTTGGACTTGCCAGTCCATCAGGGTCTTGATAGTCTCTTCCAGTCTTCGGTTCCTAAGCACATTTGTGATGCAGATAGTTGTCCAGTGACCTGGAATGAGAGAGCCTATTCATTTCTGACAAACAGCCTTCAGATAATAATGTCTTTTCATTACTAAAATGAGCAAAATAATGGCGGAGATATGAAAGGCTTGCATCTTGTCATCAATTCCCTTGAACCACTTGATTCTGCATGCATAAAAGCATCATAATCTCTGTGTGTGCATGGACATGCAGACATGTGCGTGAGAATGCTCAGAAAAGCACGGAAGAGTTGTATCAAAAGAAAGGTAGCTGGCTTTTTAAGCAGAGTACTGAGTATTGATCATAAAAGTAGCTTCTCAAGTACAAAGAACTTGAAGGAATGGGGTTTCTTCACCATCAACATGCACAGATATGCTTTTTGTTTATTATATTTTGCTGGTTTCTTTGCATCCTATATATGCAAACTAATTTTAATGTGTTTTCTGTATCTGAAAGCCAAGATGAAAAGAGAAATAAATTTTGTTTGTTAGAAACAAAACTCAGTCATTTCCCTTTTTTGCCTAAATTGTGCAAGCAAATGCTTTTACTACTACAAGTGATTTTTTTCAGAATTAGTTCTAAAGGAAATAAAGAAACCCCTTAGGATATTTTTAACACTAGCATTATTCTCAAAGTCAGCTATGCTTGCATACTTTTTGTAAATTTTTATAAAGCTATTATTTGAACTTGTTAATTTCTTCCACTTTTTTTCTGCACCAAACTGCATGTTTGTGCTGCTATTCATATGAACAAAATTTCTGGTTAAAATCTTGAACGGTATTTTTGGGGCTGGTGGGAAAATACAAAAATGGCTGAAGAAAGAGTGGACCTCTTTCCTACAGATTCAAAACCTGTTGATTATGTTTTCCAATCCAATAATTGTCTCATAAATTACTGATAACACTTTTGAATGCTACTATGGTTTTACCTCTTTACAACATTATTTCACTTTTTCTCTTTTTAATCTATTCTGGATAAGAGCATTTGTGCAGATTTTTAAAAAAGACAATCTGGCTGAAATATTCTCATCTGTAAAACAATCCAGGCCATTCATAAGGATACATGCAGATAAAATCATCATAACATCAGAAAGGGATTAAGCATGTACAAAGATTAGGTGAATAAAGGAATAATTAGGATTAGGGCCCAATCCTGCAATAGAATCATACGTATGAATTTGTTGTATGTTTTGCTGTTACATATTGCTTAACAGTAACTCAAAGAACAGCAGCTCTGTCAGTGCTCCTGGAGTAGTTGTACTGTTCTCCTTGTCATCCTGTTCTCAAGTCCTTGGTACCATATGTGACTAAATTATTGAAATAGCTTGGATCAAGACAGAGAACCATTAATTCTTGTTTCAGCAGTGGCAAACACAAAGATGAAGTGTAAAACTCGGATGAAAAAAGAAAGGCTGTCTACGCCACTGTTATTATCTGTTTAGCATGGACAGGCATCTTTTGTAGTTGGTCTCCTGTGTCTGAGCTTTCTTAAAACAATGGGCAGCATTTCTTAGATTATTTCTCTTTCATGCCAGAGCTCCTTCTTAAGTAGCTTTAAAGTTTCAGGTTCCTTCTGTCATGAGGTTGGTTCTTGCTAGGGGGCCTCATTCTGAGATGAAAGGAGTTGTTCATTCTTGTCCTTCTTGGAAGGTTTTCATCAAAAAACTGACTACATCATCTTAGTATTTCAACTTTATGCTTAATAATATTTAGACGTCTTATTGCAACTCTAACTTCAGGCAGCAATTCAAAATAGAATGTGGAGGGGAAAAAAGAGTCATATACTAAACACAGCAAAGATTGTGTAGATGGTAAGTATCCCATGTAGTCATCAGTCTACTTGCCATCCAACAGTGAAAATCCCATCATAGATTTCTATCTGGGCCTTTTTTTAATCCTAATTACCTGGTTCATTCTTTCTCAGAGACAAACTTGTGCTAATTTAGAAGCCCTGGGTGCAGCGCGCAAGCCACGTGCACTACAGCAGCACCACTGACCAGCATCCAGGAGTGACTGCAGCCGGAGTGACGCAACAGAAGTGCGTTCCTGAAGAGGCTTCACATGCCTGGAGGAGGTGAGAAAGCTCTGAGATTGTCATGATTCCAAATAGTTTCTATTATCTTGATATTATTCACTGATCCTGAACTATGTGTCATGCAACTAAGAATGAATTCTCAGTATCAAGTCAAATTAGTAAAAATACATTTGAAATTACATATGGAAATCTAAACTTCCTTGTAGGTAGAGTAAACCACAGTACACTGACAAAAAGAGGGTCACTTTCTTGAGATCCAAGTGATAGTAAAAGAGGTGGCTTTTCTTTCGGAAAACAATGACCACTGTGAATCAGAAGTAAGCAATAATTAATGTCAGCACAATATATTGGGACTATTTGCTTCACTGTCATGAAAGATTTGTCACCCATGGTTGGTATATAACCAGCTTATTCAAGTTGTCAATAATATGATGCAGCACCTGTGGAGCTTGCCTTGTATTTTTTCTGCTTTTGCTTTTCTGCATTAAGATACACCATCTTTACTCAAAGAACTACACTACATTGTTTTGTGGATTCCTGATAGGTTTTTCTGTTTAGACTTTGTCAGAGAAGCTGTGAGACATATGATGCACCAGGTAAGGACCTACTCTTCAGAACTGGAAAAAAAGGACTAACTTTTGCAGTAGTTGCTGTATTTCCAATGCATGAACCTCAAGATTATTTGGGCCAATAAATCTGGGATGCAAATAGAGAGTCAGATGGAAAACATTACAGTGATTGTTCTCAGGCATTAAAGAAAATAACTCAGAACTTCTATTTCAAAAAATTGCATCTGCATTACTGTATTTTCATGCTTTTCAAAACATCAGAGATGTCAATTGATTAGCAAGCAGATTCTGACATATGCTGTGCTCTTTTTAATCCCCATTTTCACTGTACATTGCATATGGTATATTCATATTCTACAGATATATTTCAGTGGCATTGGGTGGATTAATATTTATTTATATTGAAATAAAGCTCTTTTATTAACGTGAACCAATTTCTCTTTAGGTATTGAAGACCCACACATTTAGTTTTCATTAAGTGCAGAATTTGCCTTTTGCATCAGTGTGGGAAATCAGGAGAGGACAAATTTCAGCAGCTCCTGGTTCAGCTCAAGATATGTGTTAATACTACAGATACCCAAATGAGGAGCCTCTCATTCTGAATTAAAGAAATGATATGTTATGGCCCATGCATTTCCCTTTGTCATTTCCCCATTCAATTTGATATGACAATCATATGAATGTAACTGTTAAATACAAGTCAAGGGGGGGGGAAAGTGCTTATAGGCAAATCTTGCTCTTAGGAGCTGTATTAGTGTGGTTTAGGATTGGGGAAATTTCTGATGTTCACAAACCAGTTAGCATGCAGGAAGAGAATGGTGGGTAGAATTATGGTTATGAAGAAGTAATTGTTTATTCCTCCAATTTCCCAAATCCTATCAAGTAATTAGATTGATTCAAATGTGAAAGCTGTTATTTATTAGACAGTTCATGAATTGTTGTGTAGGGAAAAAAAGGGAGTTTTTCCATGGGATGCGTACAAAAGATTTGAGATTTATTTTCAATGTTCCATGTTTCAGCAATGCACTCAGTCATAAATATATGCATTCCTGGGCTGGATAGCTTTTAGGAAGTCTTTATACCTATGTATTACTACTCTTTTTCTTTTTTTTTTTTCCTGCTCCCAGAAATATTCGTCTTGATTCCTGCAACCAATATTGAAATCTGCCACTGAAATCAACAAAAAAGAAATGATAAAATTTTTTCTTATGGTTAACAAACAAGGTCAAACAAGACTGTCCAGGTATTATGAGCATGTTGAAATTCATAAACGGACAATGCTGGAGGCTGAGGTAATCAAAAACTGTCTCTCCCGTTCAAAGGATGAGGTAGGTTTTGTAGGTTTTATTTTGTCCACATCTCACACCTTTCCAATTGATAATTCTGAAACCTGTCAGTGTCTATCACAGGCCATTGTTTCATTTGTGCCCATGATAAAAAGATTGAATTTCTAGATTATGGGTTTAGTCAGTTGAACAGTTATTCTGTGTTGAATAAATATGTTTTTCTAAGACTTAGAGAGATTTTGGAGTTGTGTGTATCACTGTCATGAAGATTGCTCTTCTTTGTTTGAAGAAACCCAGAAGTCCAGGAAAAACTCACTTTATCCTTGCATTGCTTGTCTGATAGGGCTGGATGGAGAGATATTGCTTTTTTTGCTAGAAGGTAGAAGACACAGTTCTGACAGCTCTGAGTTTAAATTTAGGGTAGAGGATTCCAAATTATGAAAACATTATCTAAAGCACAGTTTGGAAACACAAATTTTAGGCTTCTGTATTAGACTTCTTTATTCAAAAAAAGTTTTCACGTGTTCTGCAAGAAAGTCAGAAAACACAGAAGTTGGAAAATTTTTGGATGAAAGTTGAGATTTTCATTGCTCTCTTAGTAAAATCATTGGTTCTTTAAGAAAAGCACCAAACTTTTGCACATTGATTTGAATTAGAGGAGAAATATGTTACTTGGACAGTGAAAAACGTTTTTTTGGTTTGAGTTCTCAAGTCAGCTTCTTTACTTTTCATTAACAATATGTGCTCTTGCACAGGACTCCTCACATACTTCATTCTAGGAAACCTCAATAAAAATAGCAGTTCCTATAGGTGCCTTAGTTGGCAGCTTTGACAATGGCTAAAGACAAGTCTTGGTGCTGCTCCTGCGCGGGCATTTCCGAGCGCAGGCTCCAGCGCAGGAGCTGCCGGCGCTGCCGCTGCCATTTCGGGCACCGAGCGAGAGGACGCTGAGAAAAGGCGGCGGCATCTCCTCTAGCGGTGTGAAACGGCGACATCTCCTGGCTCCCTCCTGTTGGGAAAGACGTGGTGATTCCCCACTGGGTCTGCAAGTCTAATTTTCTTAATTTTTTCATTAAAATATTGATTTTTTTTTTTTTTAATAGGGAAACTACCTTTAAGCTTCTTTTTGAAAGGGCTGCAAATGAAAATTATGGGAAAGTATTGGGTGCTTTTATAACCCCAAACAATTTACTTCAATTCTGCATGTTTCAGTTTGTCCATTTAAAAAATGTTGGCATGTTTTCTGCCAGCAGATGAAAAGTGTGGTGTAACAGTTACCATTTCTTTCAAGGTAAAATTGATGAATCTTAGGAAATCCGTGCTCTCTGTGGGTCTTAGGAACCTGAAAGCTCAGGCCTTTAGAGCAATATGCTTTATACTGTTGTATGCTTAAATGGCAGTTGCTATATTTGACTCATTTTGCTTCTGCCTAGTGCTCTTTCATTGAGTATAAGGACTTCAAGCTGGTGTACCGTCAGTATGCAGCCCTTTTCATAGTTGTTGGCATCGACCAGACAGAGGTAAGAAATTATATACCCTCCTGCAATGAACAGTTATAGTGATTATCACAGCCTAGAGCTCATCTTCATCCAGTATGGAATTTTTCAATGGCAATTAGAGAATTTCAAGGAGTCACAAAAAAAAACCCCAAAAAACCAAGCCAAACAAATCCCCTCCCCCCAAAGTTTCTATTTCTGTAAGAAATAAAGAGAGGTATAAAAGCAAGTGTGCTCTGTTTTGTCTTTAGCAGTAGCATGAACTGTTACCATGAGGTAGTCTTTCTGAGCCACATACTGATTCTGCATTTATATGAGGTGGGGGTTCTCAACAAAGCATTACAGCCAGGTTAGCTGTCTCATCTGTGGTGACTTCTCACTGTTTTGAATGCCCTTGGCCAAAGAAAAAAATCCTATACTGTCAGCTACAAAGATGCCAATTTATTTTGCTTTTCAAAAAGGGTAAAAAAAGAAAGGTATTTGAAAGCTGACAAGTACTGTAATTTCATTTGTTCAGGTTGCACCTGGGAGACCTTGGTGTTTGCATTGATAACTGGTTCTCAGAAATTAATTCAGCACTTACCATTGGAGACCTTAACAGAGTGATGTAGATGGTAGCTGCTGCCTACCACAGTATCTTCAAGTCAGGGTTATCATGGCAGGAAATTTGGGACAAATTATTTTGGCTTTGCTACAGAAATGGCCCAGCAGAGGCTGGCTCTGTGCTACAGCTGGCTGGAGTGACTTCAGCCTGGGTAAGCCTGACCTAACTAGCCGTGTGTGTCCATAGAGCTGAGCAGAGCAAAGACTGCAGTGGCATGGATGGCAGCAGCCCAGGTGGGAGAATCCATTGGCTGTTGCAGAGCTGCTCTGTGTGGCCAGCCTGAGCACAGGGCTTGCTTGACTGTCTAGTGGCTTTTCATTCATCACAGACTGAATTAACACAAAGAATACAATTGCATTTTCTAGATATTGATTTAATATTCAGTTGGTTTTAATTTCAGAATGAGATGGCAATATATGAACTAATTCATAATTTTGTGGAAGTTTTGGACAAATACTTCAGCAGAGTGGTGAGTGAGACACTGAATCTGTTATGAAACGTTTTTTCTCTTTCAAAACTTTGGTGAAAGTGTCATTTCAGAGAATAAATCAAAGGAGACAAATATTTAGTATTTGAGAATGTTGATAAATATTGTGTCACTGTGGGGAAAGGCAGTATGAGCAGATTTTTCAGAGAAGTAACACTATACAGGGGTTACAAATTATCAGACAAGGAATGCAAAAAATATTTCTGTTAGAAAAGCATGGGTTTATGGGGTTTCTTTGGGTCATATACCCTTAAATTAACCATGGGCATTTTATGTTTTAAGAAAATAAAGAGGTTTTACTTTGCAGTTCTTATGTACTTTATAGCATTATATTCCCCAAATGAACTTTGTTCATGATTAAGATGGTGTAAGCATGAAGCAGGGAACTGACATCACTCTCACTGAACAAGATCAGAGGAATGGAGCAAAAGAAACATAAAAAACCAGTGTATACTTGTACTCCCCAAATTGTTGTCAGGCAACAGTGGATATCTGATGAAACAGCTATTATATAGATAGTAACTTTGTTAAGGATTCAACATCAGACATGGCTCCACTTAAAATGACACTGTTCCTCTTGGTGGGAGATGTTTTTGCTTGCTTGTTTTTACAAAGTTTAAAAATGCAGCATTGTAATTCTGGTTAGAATATTTGCTATTTAATATAGGGTTTGTAATAATTTTGTAACAAAAAAAAATGACTGAAATCATATTTTGGTGCAGTTTCAGTTAGTCTTTGCAGAAATGTGTTGGATATCCTCTCAGAAAAGAGGACTGGATAGTCTGCTCTGTAGTCTATGTACTTGAGATATTCCACTGGCAATTGTACATTCAAGATATCAATAGGCAGGATCTGTAACTGCTTTCCCAGTTCTAGTACCAAAGCAGGCATGGCAGAGCTCCCTCTGTGAATTCAAGGACATGCTTGAAAAACTCATCTGCACCCTTCTCTGTTTAGATGCTTGGCAAATCTTTTAGGCTGTTCTCTCAACTGACATTGCCCCAGCCTGTTGAAACTGCTGGTACTAAGTATATCACTTTCTGACTGCATTGAGTTCAGATTCCCTGAAAATTGCTGATTGTTGTCCCAACCTCAGCAGTGATAACTAGGAATGGAATTGGATCTCAGCAGAACAGGAATGCACAATAAAATTTAATCACATCTTATTTGTCTGATTGAGCTAACAGTTGCCAACCACCTCTCAAATTTCATTCAATTAAAGCAGAGTAAAAATAGATGTAGTTCTTATACATATAAATGTAAAATATATATATAATTCTTTGAGCACACATATAACCCAACCACTGATAGCTGTTAGAAATTTGCTGAGTTCATCATACCAGTGGGTTTTTTTATTTTCCATAGCATTTCAGGTTTGAGACTAGAGGAACCTAGAAAGGGGGTGCTAAAAGAAATCTCATGCCATTTGATGGTTCTGGTATTAATATCATATAACATGATGAATGGCAAAGCACTAAGAAAAGGGCTGTAATTCTAGCTGGGGTTTCTGGCAGTAACAGCAGAGAAAGTATGAATCTTGTACAGGTTACTGTTTAGGATTTGCAGAATTTTAGCAGAATCCCAAATTATGATGATGGCAATGGAGACAGAACTCTGGGAAAGGAGAGAACATGTGTCCCACTCTAGAGGGACATTTTGTCATCTATTATTTTTAGACTTTGAGAGCTTTAAACATTCTCACGTACTCTGTTTTTATCTAATGGAGTTTACAGAGCTTGAATTTAGCTACAAGAACAAACATTAATGGAGTTAGGGGGAAAGCTTTCAAAGTTGCTTGTCAGATGTAATTCTGAGTCTCCACTTTTATATGGCTACCCAGAAAAAATTCTCCATTCTGGTCAGAATTCCAATGTCTCCAACTACTTTTTACTGCTGAGAAAACTTAAACTGATCAGGCCCTTAAAATGCAGTTTTTGTGATGCATTAAAAGCTTCTAATTGAAGAATGTCAGAGTCACTCTGCAGAGGCCTGTAGACTAGAACTAGTCCAGTTTAGGTCATCTTTAGACCACAGAAGTAGTAGCTGTTTTACCAGTAAAACCTTACCAGCTTTACTTGGCCTTAAAACCAGCTTTAGACTGTGAATGAAAACCACATTATCAAACTAAATTCTCTAGGTAGCAGGTAAAGATTCCCTCTTTTAGTAGAGACTGGGAAATCTCCACTTAACTCTGCAAGATCTTAAGTGCTAAGACTGTGATGAATTCTTTCTAAGTTTAGATATTTAACTGAGGCACCTAAGTTAGAAATTTGGTCATCCTAAGCTCCCATTACTGGCAGTGGAGACTGATGAGTATCTTGAGAAAGTGAGTCATGCATCAAGTGTGCCGAGTCAACTGGTGAAGATCCCCATCTCTTCTGCTGACTGCAGAGAGACCACGGGGCTTCTAACTCAGACATTTTGGTTAAATGAGTAACACTGCTTGGGGCAAATCCAAAAATAGAAGGAAAATGATGACTATGTGAAGAATTGTGTTGCTGGGACTGGACAGTACTTGGAAGTGCTAAGGGTCCAAAGCTTGGAGCTGCCTTCCCTTTCCTAATATATGCAGACACTACCACAGCCATAGGTATATACAGTGTCTAGATTCTGCTGTTGAAATCATCTGCAGCAACAACTTTAACTGTATAAACTTGGCATTAATGTCCTGGTTTTGCAGAAGGAGGAAGAGAGAATATAGGGCTGGAACTGCTGTGATTAGAGCTGCTGGTTTTCCACCTACTCACTCAGACAGCACTGCCTATATTCAAATTGTTACTTGTAGGTGACCTCAGTGGGTTTTTTAAAGTAAAACATTAGCTTTGATTACAGAGACAGGTAACTCCTGTAAAGCAAAGCAGTGTTGCAGGAAAGAGCATGTAATTGTCCAGTCCAGAAGAGAAATCTGAATCACTCTAAAGTTTTCTATTGTTATTTTGAAGACTTTCATTATCCTTTGAAGGGATGTGAAATGTTTAATGATTGAGATGATCTGAGATAAGAGATCAAACTGTAACTAATGGCTATCTCTTTTCTTTGCAGAGTGAATTAGATGTATCCTTTTCAGTATCAGAAACACATTTGCTATCACTTTTTGGTGTGTGTTCCAGTTCATAGCACTGACTGTCACTCAAGTCAATGCAGATGTTCTCCAGTTTTGCTCTTGGAGTAAGTGGCACAATTTTGGCACCTTTCTGAAAGCATAGCTGACATTCATGTGGGTCACCTATTTAAATCCTCCATCATTAAGATAAGCCTGATTCTATTTAAAGTAAGACACAGAGAGCTTGCTTTGAGAGGACTAAGTACATGAAAAGTTAAATACATGGGGAACTTTCAGGTTTAACTAGTTACTACTTTAAGGTTTCACTTTGAATTACAATAAAATAGATATTGAAATCACTGTAATAACAACTGAATGCTACAGCATTGAACCAAATGTGTCTTGAACCAAATAGCAGCACTATTTGTAGGATTATGTTTGCAGTTTGATCTTGCTTCATGAAAGCAAGAAGTGAATTTTACTTTCTGTATCTTTGGAAGGAGAGAAAAACCTGGGAGGAGAATATTTAGAAAACCAGGTGTTAACTTCTTTTCTCACTCCTCCCCTTACACTGCTGTATTTTCATGTGTATGTTTTGCAGGATAGTAATTAAAATATGATTTAAAACTCACCCAAATACAAATATTAAAATACAGTCCTGAACAATTAAACACAGATAGCAAGTAAATAAAACACAATACTGGAAAAATTAAACCAGGAGAATGTAGCACAGTCTTCCTTCTCAGTTCTTTCAATTCCACTGCATGTTCACTTTACTCCAGCAGTTCTTATGCTTATATTTGTTGCTGGTTAAATGCAGATCTGCTGGCACAAAGAGTTTAAGTTACACAACTGAAATACAGTTGCCATCTTGCAATCAAGTACTGTCAGGTAATTTAGTTTATTTACTTTATGAATTACAACTTATGAAGAACATAGAGAAAGTCTGTAATTTTTCTTGTTTTTACTTCTTTACTGAAAAAGGGAAAAAACCCAAACAACTACAGGAAATAATTAATAAACCCCATGAAAATATTTTACAGCTTGCTACATGCTGTAACTCTGTTTCATTTGCTGACTATATATATATATGTGTGTGTGTCTATGTTTCCTTCCTAAAATTTAGAAAATTCTGTGGTATTAGTAAAACATCCTTAAATTCACTGATACTATGAAAGAGCAAGTGTGAAGGAACACTTAAGGTGTGTGAGCAATTATAGAAATACAATTTTTTGTGTTCAGTTAGTTCTAATCCTGAACAATGTGTCCATGTATACAAGCTTTGCCAAATTAGAAACTAACCTGATTTATTTAGTATAATTACACATAAAAAGAATCCCCTGTGTTTCCATATAGTGTACTTTGAGCATGCAATTGCCTGATTATCTGAGTTATTTGATATACTGACCATTCTAAATTCTGCTGCCTCTGCTTAGCAATCTCCTACCAAGAGCTCTACGCCTTGAGCTACTCCCACTAGCCCATTTAATAGCTGAGAAAGGCTTCTGCATATCATAGAATGGTTTGGGCTGGAAGAGACTTTAAAGGTCTATTTCCACCCCCTTGCCATGGCATGGGACACCTTCCACTAGACCAGGTTGCTCAGAGCTCCATCCACCCTGGGTCTTGAACACCTCTGTGGATGAGACATCTACTTCTCTGGAAAACCTAGGGTAGTCCCTCACCTTTTTTCTAGTATCGAATCTACATCTGCTCTCTTTCAGTTTGAAGTCATTTCCCCTTGTCCTGTCACTACATGCCCTGGTAAAACATCCCTCTCCAGCTTTCTTGTTAGTCTCCCCTTAGGTACTGGAAGGCCCCAGTTAAGTCATTCCTAAATGATCTCTTTTCCAGGCTGAATAATTCCAGTTCTCTCAGTCTTTCCTCACAGGAGAAATGCTCTGCTCTTCTGATCATCTTGGTGCCCTCCTCTGGAGTCACTGCAGCAGGTCCATGTCCTCCCTGTGCTGGGCACCCAGAGCTGATGCAGCTCTGCAGGTGGGGCCTCCGCAGAGCAGAGCAGAGCAGAGGGGCAGAATCCCCTCCCTGCCCTGCTGCCCACGCTGCTGTGGATGCAGCCAGGACACACTTGGCTCTCTGGGCTGGCAGTGCCCATGGCTGGCTCATGTCCAGCCTCTCACCCAGCAGCATCCCAAGTCCCTCTGGGCAGGGCTGCTCTCCATCTGTCCATGCCCAGCCTGTGCTGATACCGGGGATTGCCCCCACCCAGGGGCAGCACCAGCACCTGGTCTTGTTAAACCCCATGGGGTTCCCATGGGCACAGTCCTTGAGCTTGCCCAGGTCCCTCTGGATGGCATTCTGCCAGTCTGCACTGTTCGGAGAAGTTGCTGCATTACATGCCAACACTAATGTTGGTAACAGGTGCAGTACCATTTCTGAATGATTCCTGAAAAAATTCATCTACATGGGTCTCATCTGCACGATGATATGAATATAAGTATTTAGAAAATAGTTATGTGCATTACTAACTTACTTGGCCATGGTGGAAAAAATACTGGAAAGCTCATGTCTGATAAGTCTCTCCTTAGCACATATGACATATGCAGGAAGTATGTAGCTTTAGCAATCAGAAGAGCACTTTTTTATGATATACATATCAGGAACAACTTTATAATAAAACATTTTACTTCTATATATGTACAAAATAATTCTCCCATTTAGGAAGAAGAGCTTAATTCTTAAATTGAAAGGCTACCTAAAATAGTAAAATGAAATTAGACACCCTCCCTTATTAAATGGAAAGCAGAGGTGTAACTAAGAGGAAGTGGGTTGTGCAGGACTGTATTTATTTTTGACAACAGCTTGAATAGCTGACCCAGAAGAACAATCTGGACAAGTGCCTTTAGCTATTATTGCAGTGCAAGAAATAAACCATCAACCCACCTTTCATAATGTGAAAGAAAATATTGTCCCCTGCAATTAAACTATTGCCTTTTCCAAATGGTCTCACACTAACTCTTGTGCTCAGTGCAGGTAGCTTGAATGCAAAATATCTGCTGGAGGAGGTATTGTCTGAAGGTCTGCAACAGTGAACGCCAGAATCTTTGTTTACAGAGTATCTTGCAGGATACTCTCATAATTTCCTGACTCTCTGCTATTATTTTTGTGTACAGATGCATAGGAAGTTTATTTTAAATGTGATAGTGGCTATTCTATATAGCCAGTACTGTTGACTAACATGAAAAAATAGCAGGAAATGACTTAAGTCAAAACCCATTTAAAATAGACCATAATTACTAAGGCTATTTACCATGCACAGAGCAAATCCCAGTTAAATCCAAAGGCTGAGCCTATCACACAATTGAGATATCCCTGGAGCCCACACCAAGCCTGCAGCACATGCACTGGTTCTTGCAGCCCCCAGCCATTGTGCATTACCCCAGTATTCCTGGCACTGCAGCTCCAGCAGAGTCAGAACTCCAGCTTCCATTTAGGTCCACACATGAATTCATCCAGGGCATCCACACTGTAGCTCATGTCATGGTCTCTCTGGAGTCAGATGGCAGCAAGGGTGCCTTGGGCACAAGGCAGGGACTGGGTCCAATCTGAATCCTTCCCAACAGGATTTATACATCATGTTGGTATGTATGACATAGAAAGGTATGTTGCTAAACAATGCATGAACAATTGCGCAGTTCTCTCATGTATTCTGCAAAAATGAACAGATTACCTATTGGCTGACTAATTACTTGAGAATAGCCAGCTTTTTACAGAAGCTTTCCTATGTGTTAACTGTGAGCCACTTAGCCATTATACTATGTCCATTTTCATTTTGAGAGTCAGATGCACACTTAAGAGTACCTAGGCTGGAATGACATAACATTCCTAAAGTTGTTTGGATTGTTTTTAAAATATCAGTAAGTAGTGTTGTTGGGCCAGCTGAATGAACAAGTACTGAAATTGTTGTCTGGGTGTTATGCCCTAATGTACCAATAGCACTGGATAAGCCTCACTGCCTAGAAAGTAAGTGGAAGGGGTTTTCTGTAGCACTAAGACTCCAGCTTGGGTGGTGTAGGAACTACTTTCTTACTGTGATGAGGAAAAGAGAGGCTATAAAAACACAAGTGTTAGGACAGCAGCTTTATAGGGAACAAAACGCTGGTAAGTCTGACAGTTTCTAAAATTACTAAAGCTGACTTTTCTATTGCTTGAACTGGTGAAGCAAAGCTTACTTGAAGACACATTATTAACTTCTAGAGAAATAGATACTTATGCTGCCCTTGTGAGAAGGGAGGGGGTGACACAGTGCTCTAGGACTAAGCATCTGAAGAATGTTGTCTTGATTCAAAAAAGCCATTACATTCCATTGCATTAGCTGCTGCTGCTCCTCCTAGGATAGATAAAAAACTTTGATACAGGGAATACTTCCTGTGAATCAATTATTCTTCAGTTCCCTGTGGGATAACACTGAGATTACAGTGTATTTAAGGAGTGAGAGAATTGCATGATGAATTTATTTTGAGAATTTATAAGGATACACTTCAGTTTGCACTGTAACAAGTGGGTGAAATGTAAGCCTATAAGAACTAGCTTAAAATTAGCTTAGTTCTAGAATTTCACAGAACTTGAAGGTACCTTTGTCTCCTGTTTAATATCAGCATAGTCATTTGAGGAAGAAATGCTCAAGAAAGCATTTCATGGGTTTCAGTGCCTTAAACATGCCTGTCATTAGACAGGCTAAAAGCTATTCAGAGTGAACATTGGCAAAGATAAGTCAGAATGTGTGAGTCTAGACTAAACAAAGAAGCAACTCCAACTAATCTCTAGTTGAAGATGAATATACACGATGGAAATCAAGGGTTTGTAGTGCTGTATATGCAGTAGCAAACCATCTGCCCCATATGTACCTGTACCATAAACTACAAAGCATTTGTCTGCGCTCCTGGGTGTGTTCTATGATCACAAGGTGCACTTCATCATCTCTTAAGCCTGGACACACCCTTGAATTACTTGCCTGGAAAACCCTGAGATCTCTTAAAATTCCTCCATATGAAAAAAATTTATTACATGCAAGTCCTAACTCTGCCTTTTCCCTTCTTTCCTTCCCCTCTTCCCTGCTCAACTGTTAATATAATGTTTTGGAAAAGGAGACACAAAAGGAGATACTTTTGTCACATGTACCTCCTCTTTGTATGTGTTTGCCATAAAAACTCTGGGATAAGTAGAAAGTACTATTAATGTATTTAACAGGGGAGCTCTTTAAGTTACCAAAAGCTAGTGTGACATTTAAAATGCCAATTGTGTTTAAAATGCCAATTGTGTAGGTACCATTTAGTTCTGCTGCTTGGTACGCAGCTGCTGCAGGATTTCCAGAACTTGGGAAGCCAAAGCCAGTGGGGGGCTCACCTTTGCCCAGGCTGGCATGCAGAGATTAATGTATTTTCCTCTGCATTCTTGTTTTAAAAAGTCTTGTTACCTTCTGCATGGATCTAGTGAAAGTCCCCTAATGCTCTTTTTGTGGGCAGCAGGATTCTTACTGGAAGCAGGACCTTAAATGACAGCTCTGGGTGGAGCACATGGCAGTGCAAACACCAAATACAGCTTTTTCCTGTTGCCAGCTGCTCAAACTGGTTTGCTTCGCTGTGTTCAGTTGGGTGTGGATCTATGACTTCAGGGCTTTAAACCCTGATCTTTGGGGTCACTTGCCAAACAAGTAACAGGTGGGGAGGATAAGCCTCACTAAGGATCAAATACATATCCCTCCCTGGGCAGGGCATTCAGACATGAATGGCTGAGCTGTGTTGGGCAAGATGTAACCATAAAGCACAGATGAAACTTACAGGAAGGGGGAAAGAGCTCGTGTTGTTCTCTGCACAATCCAATTGTTTTCCAAGAACAGTGTGGTGAAGGGAGGTGGGATGTTAGGTTGAGGGTAGAGGTTAAAGAATGCTTTGTGATCTTCCAAAATCGACTTGATAGTTATTTCCAGAATAGTATTAGTATCCCCATTCAAACTGCAGATGAAATTACTGTTTCTGGAATCATGACTGTGAGATTACCCCATCAGAGACAGACAGAAGTGGTACCACTTCTCTGCAATGGAGCAAGCCCATTTAGAAAAAACCTGGAATGGCCTGCAGGGGAATTGACATCTCATTGAACTACACTGGGTACAAATGGAAGAGTTCCACAATCCTTATTAGCATGGGTATAGTTTCCCTTTGACATGGTATTGGCTCTTCTGGAAATACAGCAGGGGAAAAAACAGTGCTACATGTGGTTTAAATGTTTTCTTAAACAGGATGATGCAGAAAAATAAGATGGGAGTGGCAGGTTGCTGCATTGTCACGGATCCTTGTTGGTTAAGTCATCTGGGTTTTAGATTTTTGGAACTGATAGAGGAAGAGGAAGGTCTGAACTCTGCCATGGGAACTGGGGTAGTATGAATCAGTGGTAGAGTGTAAAAATTAAAAGCCATGAGGAGTTTGCTTTCTCACTTGTTGAAACCTGAATGGAATGTTATCTAATTTCCTTAACAGATCCTGTAGCCCAGTGCAGATCAGTGCCAGTGGTGAACTAAGCACCAAAACAGCTTTCTAAAAATTCTCACATTACTGTAATAAAGAAATCCTAACTTCTCAGATTAAAGTATTTCTGTATAGGCTGATTTACTCTAAATTTGTCACAGCAAGCAATTTGTCTTCAATCTTTAAATTGCCAAGCCAAGTAAAGCTATCACCTTTGTCTCTGGTACCACAGAGATGGTGACTGAAGGTGTAAGGACAGCACTGCTCCTTGGTGTCAAAAGGCACAAGTCCAGTTTTTACAAACAATGCAGGCCTATGGTGAGATTCAGGAAGAAGTCTTGTATTTAAAAAATAATTTAGAATTAAATTAGGTAGTTAAGTCTAGGTTAGCAAATTGGAAGCTGTCTGATGAACCATGGCCATCCCTGTTGACAGCTATAGTTTCTCACCTAGCAGTAACTAGTAGAAAAGTTATCTGGGTACCTAAATTGTGCTAGTACACATACCTAGCTACATATGCTGTGCTCTGGAAAGCAGAACATTTCCACTGGGGCAGTGTTACAATTGCTTCCCCTTCTGCACAAATACAAAGTAGCACCGAGTCCAGCCTAGAGCATTCACAGCAAGGAGGAACAAATACAGATACCTGGCTCCTGTGCTGGTCTCATTTGCAGTTCAGTACTCACACTGCTCCAGCTTTGGCAGAGCAGTACAGCTGACTGCCAAAGTCAGATCCACTAGCAGTCAGGAGACAGAGCAGTCTTCTTCAATGCCTGAATTGTGTTCAAAAAATAAGACTGGTATTTATCACACTGAGTAGAGGAAACTGCTGCTGCCTTCAAAAACCTGATTCTTGCATCTCCACTGATTAGCAGGGAAGTCTACTAACACAAATAAAAAGACTAGAGCAAAACCAGGCTGTCTTTCTGAGTTCAATTCATAGTGTCTTAAATAGAGAAGGCACTCAAGAGACTCATTCAAGTGGGGGAAAAGTGTTGAGATGTATTTAGCAGTTACTGCACAAAGTCTTGCTAGCTCCACTGCAGCAGTCTTCAATACACGGGCAAGATTTAGAAGGTATAAAATGAAGGCAACACAGCTCTGTTGTGCTCAGCACAGAACACATGTAAAGAGCAGCAACAGGTGGAGAGTAAGGCAGATAAAGGGTTATTCATGCTCTGTGTATGGCAGTGAGGCGTAACAGATGCACCAGCAGGCTGCTTTGCTGTGCCCGTTTCCATTTCAGGTTCTGGTGCTAAACAGCAACATCCGAGTCTTTTTTCACAGCATAACCCTTGGCAGTTGTTCAGTGGCTGTGCTGGACACTCATGGCTGCATGTATGCACTCCTGTCATGGCTGCTCACCACTTCAGACTCCAGGAAGGCCTGTCATCATTTTTTTTTGAGACAGATGCTGTTAGATAAAGGAAAGACAGATGTGCTTATGGACAAATTTCATATATCACAACTGTAAAAATTTATATTACTCCAGATTATTTTCTTCTGGGTGAATATTAGCAATTATAAATATATTTTTAGCAAGTATTTTAAATATGAACAATTTATTTACTTTTGCTCTTCTTTATGAGATTTACTGCTAGATCAATGACTCAACTTTATGTATCAGCATCTTAAGCTATTTCCAAGCAGATTACTGTTAGTAATTCAGGGCAAGGAAATTTTGAGAATCTAGTGTTTAAGAACTTGGTCATGACTTTTCTTGGAAGAATGCAGAATTTTTGCATCTTCACTGTAGAAAGTTGTGACCCCTTGATAACATTTCATATCTGGACAATACATGGTACTCAGGCAGACAGTAAAATTAACTACCTACATCTTAGTGTTAAGTTTACCTGGCTTTTGCCACTTTGTACTACTACTATATTCCAGGACAGGATACTCCTGGGGCTCCAACTTCTCTACTTCTGAATGCTCTGTGATCAGAAAAAAGTGTCAGTCAAACTGTTTCCCTAGCTTTATTAAAATAATGGTAAATAAACTAGAATAAATTAATACCTATTTTTGTAAATTTTTGTTCAAGACTTAGATGCCTAAGATTTTTTTTTCTGAATTATCTTCACATTGTTCAAAATACACTTAACTTGAAATGTTTCTAGATCATGTTCAATTTGGACAGAGTGCATGTCATTTTGGATGAAATGGTGCTAAATGGTTGCATTGTGGAAACGAACCGGAACAGAATTCTTGCCCCGCTGTTTGTGCTTGACAAAGTGGCAGAAGGCTAGGAAGATGCAAGAGTGACTAGGAAGTGCAAGGCATTTTACAAAAGATGGCAAAAGCATTAAAAATATGCCTATAGCAGTTTTCTGCTGTTGCAAGACTGACTCATGCAACATCCAAATTATTTGGAAAATATTTTCCCTTTCTCTTATACTCTGTGTACCCAATGGAAGATACAGCTAAACATGTGGATGCATTCAGATGCAGCTTCACTGACCCAGCAGAAATCTTCCTAGAATGGCAATAATTTTAATACATTTTGAAGATGAAGAAATGAAAACTTATCATGACTGACTAGGTATTGCTTTGCATTATGTAATATCACGCTAAACCAAGAAGACAGAAAATGAAGAAAAAACGTAGACTGAGTTTCAGTCCTTCCCTTAAGCACCAACTTGATTTATTTTCATACAAATTTACTGTTAGTAATAGTTCTGTGACTTTTATGCCCACTTTTAAACTATATTCATCCTTCATCAAAAAGCTGGTATCCCTCCCTTTGCCATGCAAGTCGTGGACACAAAAAGAAAAGTACAGATGTATTAAGTATTTTTGCTTACTTTTCAAGTCGTAACTGGAATTATTTAGCACTTAAATACTATAATATTAATAAAAGATAATTAAAATCAGAAATTTAATGCTCCTTTGTCATGTTGGCTTCATAAATTACACAAAATCTTTTCCTTTTTGGCACACCAGTTTTGGTCTTCTTTCCTCTTGTATATGCTATCTATGCATCAAGATTAAAACTCTTACAGAAGATGAGTAATAAAAGATATGCAAGTTCTTAGGACCAGGTGGGTACTGAATGAAGTCTCCCTCCTTGGGCAGGAAGCTGTAGCTATGGTAAGGTGCAGTCCCAGGCATTCAGTGTGCTGATTCACCCTGCACGCTGCTCTGGAAGTCAGGAGACAGGGGGCAATCTCAGCTTGCTTCCACTTACCTTCCTAGAACTGTTACCTGCCTCCTCCTTCATAACCTCCAGCCCAAGCCTACATATAATCTGATACTGAACAAGCATATTCTGTGTGAAAGCACATACTGGTCACATAAATGCCACTCAGAAACCAGGATCTAAGGAGCAAAGAGAGTTGTGTGTGAGAATAATCGATAGGGCCTTCACACAGTAACAGCTTTATCAAAACAAGATGATGTAGGGACTGGAGCAAAGTTGCATAAACCTGGACACAGGTGTTTGTCTGAAGCACAACAAGCACAGGAGTGGGCAGGATGGTGGATATTCCCCTCCAATTCTGCATTAGAGAAAATCTAAAAAAACATACTGTAAAGTCCTACAAACAATGCCATGAAGAGAAAGCTGGCATCAACCTGATGTGTATGTGCAAGGCAAAGTCTTTTGGCAAGCACTTCTCAGCAGTTGCCTCATAAAAGGTTGTTACCAAAGACAACTGGCACAAAGCAAAACTTATTACATAGATTCAACTAATATAGCCTTTTTTTTTTTTCTGGTATCAACTACTTAAAAATCTAAAACCATAGTGTCATCTTGCTTTATCATACTGTAACAAGATACTGTATCTTACACTTTTTTTCCAATAAATATCATGTGCTAACACCAAGACAGCCAGTCCATCTCAAGTAGAGTTGAATCAGCTGTATCATCTGACCCAGATTTTATTTCAGTGCAATTAAGAAACATAGTCTCAGGTCACAAGGGCTCACTGAAGAGCACCAAAACCTGCCACATGCAGATTATCACTGCCAGACTCATTCTTAAGAAGTTCCACTTACTCTGAAAAGATTTGAACATAGAGATGAATTTGTGAGATCAGTAGTTCTCTTATGTAGTTCTTTGAAACCTTTAAAAAAGCATGGCATATTGTTCAGAAAACGTACAGAGATTTAGTAAGTTCTAATGAAGTATTCAGAAGAGACATTTTTATATGTTGCAAACATTTTAATGATTACTTTTGAGCTTACACATTGGGTGCTTTTTTTTTTAAACTTCAAATTGCAACAAGTTAAATAAATGTTTATAATATACAAAGAAAATACAACCAAAAGTAAAACTTGCTTTAAGTGTGCCTTGCGCTAGGAACCAGTGTTTTTAATAGCTTTATTGTTGAGCTGCACAAACACACTTAAGGATTTGATCTTTATAGCAGGGCATTTGAGAAATCAAAATATATTCCCACCTGAAAGAAAAAGAAGAAAAAAAAATGGTTGTGCATGATTATACGCAAAAACCCACTAAAATACTCCAATAGCGCAGGCACCATTAAAAAATAAAAGGTTGGAGATGCCCATTAAGTCTAAATTTTAAAGGAAGCAAGTTTCTGACCAGTTAGCTTAAAGCCAGCAACAGGGATCAGTGATGGCAACTGTAGTGTACAGGGTATTAAAAGACAAACTTTACACAATACACTGTTAGAAATTTGTATCAGTGAACACTGAAAATCTGATGATCTGTTCTTTGGAACAGTCAAACAGAAACACCTTAATTTCCAGTTGTGCAAGCCCTTGAAGCATCACACAGTGTTCTGTGCCAATTTCTTGCTGGCTGTGTAGTTACAAGGATTTATTTTGTCATTAGCAGCTAACAAACATTCCACATTTTCCTAAAGCCTCACAGGTGAAAAAAAGGCAAGTCTCGTCAGAGCACAGCGTGGAGATCGTATTTTTTGCACACAAACACAAGAGGCTTCGCTAATATCAAAAACACTCCCATGTCCCAGGCTGTGGTCAGCAGCTCAGTTGAGATGGAAGCCTTTCTCCATGGTAGCAGCTAGCAGACGCTCCCTCATAATCTCCTCAGAAGAATACTCAGGCAACTTTAGGTAATGCACACATGTATTCACAGATGGGTAACTTGCATCTGTAGCATCAACCTGAGGAAAAAAAAGGATTTTACTGCAGCCGTTCACAGCACTCAGTATGGAAGTTAAAAGTTGTCCTCTGATTCGTGGTACTTGTTGCATACCTAACACCAGTTGTCAAGAAACAATAGGATCAGCAAAGGCACAGGCCAATATATTGCTTTACATGTACATTAATACTTTGTTATTTAAATATAAGACCTATGTATCAAAATATATACATATGCATGGTATCAGAGAGCAGACCTGAAACAAGAGGTTAGTACTGAAACCTTAGCATAGTGCTGTAAATTAAATAAGTGAAATAAAACTT
This sequence comes from Sitta europaea, assembly GCA_013400255.1. Lineage (NCBI taxonomy): Eukaryota > Metazoa > Chordata > Aves > Passeriformes > Sittidae > Sitta > Sitta europaea. The sequence goes on along the minus strand of VXBS01006425.1, from coordinate 1,276,045 downwards.
GTTATTGCTAATGTAGAAACCGTTGCAGTGCCAAGCCGTGCAGGCGGTTCAGGGGTGGCCAGCAGAGGCCGTACCTTGCGCACAACAGTGAGCCGGGGGTGGAGGTTGGCCAGCCCGCCTGGCGGGAGTGTCGAGCAGCCAGTGGTGAACTGCAGAAAAGCCTTCCTCTCATCCGAAGACATACCACACAGGACTCGCACAAATCGAAGGAATCCAGGGCTTAAAATAAAGTAAATAATTAGTTCTGATAACACTACAAGAGAGTGTGGGTTTGTTTAAGAATTTCTCTTAACACAGTAGACTTACGGTCTTTAGTCATATTTAAGCAGATACTGTAAGATTCTAGGGCCTGTTGAGTATTAAGAATAAAACATCCTCAAATCAAAAAAACAGTCTTTAATCTCTTTGCTGAGTATTACACAAAAAAAGTAGGTACATACTTGGGGTGTTATCTGAGTGTCTTACATTTGAATGCATATGACTGGGGAGAGAAGTAGACCTCAAACATTTCAGCAGGTTTATTCTAACACAGTTCCAGAAGTCATTTGTGTGTTATTGCTACCAAACGACAAACAGCAAAACCAAATCCCAAAACATCAAACAAACCCAAAAATATCAAGACCACCTTCTGATAGCCAACCACCAGTAAGTATATTTGTCCCCTGCATAGTACACTTTCTTTTTTTAATTACAGCTCAAGGGAAAGGAATGATAAATGTGGGCAAAGTAACAACTCTACACAGATGGAAAAAATTATAACTACTATCAAACATGAGAATAAAAACTAAAATCTATTTTTAGTACTCTGTATTAGCTGCCATTATGTTTTCACTAGTTACTTGTATTTGAAATTTTTCTTTATCTTCTCTCATCACAAAACTACCAAGTACCTTCTAACCTATCTGTTGTAACACATGGTTATTTCATGCAGTTTTAGACAATCACCTGCTTTTTAGTAACTACCAGTTTCATCCAATTTGGCAACTTTCTGGACATTCCATCACTTAACATTTCTTTTAGCTACTATTTTAAAATCACTCAGAAAAAAGTACCTATCTCTTGTATATCCCAGCTTGGGTTCGGTGTAATTGATGATATCCTCAGCTGCCCAAGAAGGTGATTGATTTCCACAAAGAATCATCTGAACCTCTTCATGGCTGAAGGAACTCAGCTTCTCCATTGGAAAGACTCTATTGAAGCCATCTGTAATTTACACAAGATACAGTTATAAACACGAGTCCAAATAATGTTTATAAAATAATGTCAGCATTCAAGTTTTGTTTTAGTCAAACCAGAATGAATCAAAAGTTTCTTAATTAAGGTAAATGGAACATCTTCACAATTAAAAAATCATAATTAATGCAAAGGTATTCTGAAATTACTATCTTATCTACTGGATTTTTTGAAAGCCATTCTATGCCACCACTCTAATGCAGCATGCCCTAACAGCCATTATTCCACCTAACTTCATATATGTTGTTATATTTACAATTACCTCTGAAGGCCTCCATTTGCTTCTGTATACCAGTATGCATGCAGAAATCAAACATGAGATCTACATATTCCTCTGCATTATCCATTGTTACAGTCTGCAAAGACAGTAGATAAATACTGTAAGAATTCACTGTTCATTAAAGTTATTGTTGAGACAGTAAAAATTTAACTGCTGGTTAAATTATAAAGGCAGGTTATTTCCTTACCTCATCTTCACCACCTGGTTTGAGATCCACAGCTGTAAACCCATATACTTTGGATGAAGGGCAAAACTGAAAATTTAAACTTCAAAATACAAAGGTAGTTAACAATTGAAAACAAGTCTGCTGCTGCTTGTAAAAGCACCAGATTTACAACCTGTCACAAAAACATCTCACTGGATTTCAAACCATTGTGAGTTGATCACTTTGAACCACTGTTCATGAATATACAAAAGCACTGTTCATGTATATACAGTCCCATTATAAACAGTAATGGACTACACAGATAATATGTGTTTCAAACATATGGTATGCAAATGCATATTCTCACTCTCTATCTGGATTTGATAACCACTGAAAATTTCATAAATTGGATATCTTTAAGCTATCAGCTACAAAACTACTCAAACCATTTAATTTACTTCACAAATTCAGAAAAATAATTTCTATTAAATTCCGTCAATAACAGTTACAGAGCCACTTAACCTATTTGGCATTTAGGCCCTTCAATAGTGCTACTTTCTTTCTCTCCATAACAAGCCAGGCTAAATTCCTCAAGCCCTTTGAGGATATAAAGCTGTTACAGATCACTGACAGAAGGGCTACAAAGATGGGGAAGGGTCTAGAGAGGAAGCCATACAAGTGGCTGAGGTCAGTTGGTGTGCTCAGCCTGGAGGAGCCTGAGGGCAGACCTCACTGCAGTTGGAGCTCCCTGTGAGGGGAAGAGGAGGGGCAGCACTGATCCCTGCTCTGTGGTGGCAGGGACTGGACCCGAGGGAATGGCCTCGAGCTGTGTCAGGGCAGGTTTAGGTTGGATATCAGAAAAAGGTTCTTCCCCCAGGGGGTGGCTGGGCTCTGGAACAGGCTCCCCAGGGCAGTGGTCACAGCGCCAGCCTGACAGGGTTCAAGAAGTGTTTGGACAAAGCTCACAGGCACAGGGTGTGACTCCTGGGGATGATGCTGTGCAGGTTGATCCTTGGGAGTCCCTTTCAGCTCAGGACAGCTCTATGACAGCTCTATGATTCCAAGACAGTAAGTAATTACTGAACTCTGATACTACACAAATTTTGTGGCACAATATGATTATAACAAATAACCCATAATATTAATGGTAGAAAAACTGCAGCTTCAAAGAAAATATTTAAAACTAGAGAGGATGACATGCTGACATGGGTTTACACAGGTATGAGGACTTTGTCTTTTACAGTTGTTAAAAGTCAACACATGCTCTATTTAACATGGATTCAAACACTGCACTAGGAAGACAATCTGAAATGTCAATCTGTCCTCTTCAAAAGCTCTCAAAAAAACTTGATAACTTTCAAGTTATCATAGCAAAGAAATTACTGCATCACCCTTTTTTTAAAGCGTGATTTTACAAGTATTTATGTTTCCAGAGTATACATCACTGCAGCATAGCCACATTTAAGATTAGGAAACTAAGCAAGTGAGAAGAGAAAATCCTCAAACTAAGGAAAAAGAATACGGCTGCATCTCTAGGGATCCCCTGTTGCAATGATGACAATTAAAAATCTTCATTTGTAATTATGTGTTGGCTTCTGTCTCTAACAACAGTTTGCCTATCTAAAAATAAATATGAAAACTTACCCCAAATCCTCTATGCTAAGAGGAGGCCCCGAACCTGATGGATTCTTCAGCATTAATTCCTGCAGTTTTGTGTTCTTTTCATCTTCTGACAGATTTTTGTTGCCTAAAATTTGACGTCTTTTAATTGCAAGGTCCTTAATTTCTTTTAGAAACCTAGCTCTATGTGGGTTTACTAATTCAAAGTCTTCCCATGTCAGAATTCCATTAAACCAGGCAGGAGGCTTAGGTTTTGGTGGATCAAGAATAAATTCTGATTTGGAGTCTTCTTCCAGACTTCCTACTGACAAGGAATCATGTCCTTCTTCTGTAGAAGCCTCTGACTGACTTTCAGTACAGTGCAAGTCTCTGTCACCCCGTGATTCATATATCAACTTACTCATGTTACTTTTAATGTCCCCCATACACATGAGTTTAAAAAAAGGCTTAGAAATGGGTAAATCCACAAGTCTATTGTCCTGAATGCATTTAGCCAAGAAAATTCCAAGGAAATGGAAGAGTTTGGTTATTCTTTCAAGTTCATCACTATCTTGTGGGAATGGTGCTGTGAACAGTCCACATGATCTCTGTACATAGTAGCCAGGCGGTTTCAATCCACCACCAATATCAACCTGATTGAAGAGACAGACAAAAAAAGGTGGACTTAATTAGATATCTGCACTGTCTAACTTCTTATGCTCCACTGCTCTATTTAAAAGAGAATTAAATAAACAAGCTGTGGACCAGAGTGGTCTTTCTTGACCATGATTACTAGTTGCTGTATGAACACATGTTCTTCCTTCCTGGATTGTTTTTCATTTTTTTTACACATGTACTCAGTTTAAAATACAAATTAAAATATACCTGACGGGACTCATCATCTGGAAAATCATCATCACAAAGCCAAGCTCCCAAATCTGTCCTCTGAAATTCTGCTGCCACCAACGCATAAAATTCCAAGGTAGGACCCAGGCCTGTTCCTTCCTCCCCCAAAAACTCAACCTAGAAAAACATACGGAAAGTTAATAGTAAAAGAAAATCCGAGTGAAATGTTTAGCTTTGGTTATGGAACAGGATATTCAATATCCTGTCCAGTACATTAGAAACAGCTATCTAACCTCGCTCTGCTAGGCAGATATGCTTTACCTCTAGAACAGATTTTCTGTCTGCATGAATCTGCATGACATTTTCTGCCCATTCCATCAAGGATTCACCTCGCGGAACTTTCACTCTTTCATGTTTGAGGCGTCCGACCCTGAATTCTCCCGGATCATCACGTCGCACTGTGCTCGTGGTCCTTGTCCGTTCAACAGTGGCTTCACGTCTGTTCTGCAGCCATACAATTGCTCTGGAAAAAAAACCAAACACCAGTTGTTTAAAATTTCCATGTCTTTCAGCATGAAAACTTGAAAGTAGTCACCAATAAAAAGTGACTTAAGTACTAATTGCCTCCTCATTTTTTTATGTACAAACTAAACTAAACTATCTATCAGCCCGAAATGCCACAAAATAAGGGCTGCTTCATACTTTATGAAGTCAGAAAATTAAGTAATTTCTAACCTAAGTACTAGCTTCTGATGATAGCACCAATGAAAATACACAATTCTTGATCTGAATTCCTATAGTTCTCACATCAAAGCAGAAAGAACAAAAGGTAGCATTTACTGTTGAACTTCTAATCACAGATGCTCAAAACTGTTTACAGACATGTATTACACCTTGCATTATATATGGTAAGGCAGTTGCACATCACACATTGATACTGACCAAGTTTTGCAGATTTATTTACTTACACACTCCTTAGAGCAACACAGAACCAAATAGACCCATACCACTGAAGAATAGCTGCCTTTAATAGCAGTACTTATACAAAGTCAAATTTCCAAATTTTGTATGTATTATCAACTATGCAGCAGCAAACTATCTATAAAGCTACCATCTGTTGATTGTTTTGCAAATATAGCCAAGTGTCAGGACAGACAGAGAGAGAGTGTGTACACAGTCATAGTTCATACAGAATAGGTGAGTTTTAAGAATTACTTCCAGTATTTTAAGAGCTTAAGAAAGCTCTCTACTTACAAGGTAAATAACATGCAATGTTTCCTGAGGGAGCTCTTTAAAATGCGGCGTCTCTAAAAATTACCTTCTTCGGAAACAAAACAAAACAAAACAAAACAAAACAAAACAAAACAAAACAAAACAAAACAAAACAAAACAAAACAAAACAAAACAAAACAAAACAAAACAAAACAAAACAAAACAAAACAAAACAAAACAAAACAAAACAAAAAGACCCCAACACATGGACCAGTTTTCTGTAAAAGTTAAAACTTTTTCAAAATAAAAATATCTAAACTGATGCCTTGGAAGATGATACCTTTTCTTTTCTTCCTTTTTCTTTCTTTTTAAATACCTCATTTTATATTATTCATGAGGCACTTCTACTGCATATAAGACAAAAAATTAATTTTGGCAACTCTCTGGCCACCCTTTGACATAGAAAATAAAGTGTAGTAGCAGCCAAGAAAACCCTCAAAACCTAAATCTTCCTTCTCATTACAATAAAGGTATACCATCAGAAAGATTTACACTGTCTACATACTCTCAAGATTATGACTGCTGCAATCAAAATATTAATAATTCCAAGGTAACAAAGAACTCTAGAGGATACCCTTAAATGTTTTAAAGTCTGGTTTTGTTCCAGTTTCATTATGTAGCTTACAGTAATTTTCAAAATAACATCTTTTTCTTAACTTTTTTCTGTTTTATTAAAACTTAAGTGATTTAAAAATAAATGAACCAAAACAATCACAAGTTGCTAGAATTATAAAAATGTGTTTCAAAAAACTTGTAGTTCATATGATTCTCTTCTCAAAGTTTTCTGTTTTGTAATCCTTTTTGCAATGAACTGCAACCCAAACAAATTTGCCAATAGGATAACCTAGCTAGAAGTACACAAGCAAGTCTTCAACTGAAGTTAAAATATAAATTCCTTGTCATCCTGAGCTTTCCCATCTTCTTCCTTCCATTATCCAAAATTATTCAGATTTGGCAAGAAAAATTTGTTTCATTAGGATTAAGGTCCTTCTGGAAATCAGCAATAGAGAACCTATAATATGTAAAAAATGAAAAGGAAGCAGTCATACTTCCTTTAATTTTTTTTTTTACCTTGATGCTCCAAATGCTGTACATGTGAAGTACAATTGTCTTGTGTCAAATGGAATTAAGAAAGGACACTTGCTTGTTAGCTGCTCACACCAGTCTGGCAAAGCTCCACTTGCTAATGCCAAGGGTTCCTGTAGTTTGATGTGAGGAATAAAAAAACCACCTGGGTTAGTGATGTTTCACTTAGGTGGTCCAAACAAATTTATAACTAAGTACATACACTGCAAACACACCCAAGTACAGAGTTTTTCTCTGTGCTTGAACAAGTCTCTTTCTTCTCAGCAAGTGAGATTTTTTCCCCTTTTAAATGCTAACAATATGGAAGCTATATGATGAGCAGCTGAGCTTACTTGGTCTGTTCAGCCTAGAGAAGAGGAGACTGCAGGGAGACCTCATTGCAGTCTATAACTTCCTTGTGAAGGGAAGAGGAGGGTCAGGCACTGATCCCTGCTCTGGGGTGACTGGTGACAAGATTCAAGGAAATGGCCTGAAATTGAGTCAGGGGAGACTTAGGGTAGATATAGGGAAAAGACTGTTTACCCAGAGGGTGGTTGGGCACTGAAGAGGCTCCCCAGGAAAGTGGTCACAGCACCAGCCTGACAGGGTTCAAGAAGCATTTAGACAATGCTCTCAGGCACAGCGTGTGACTCTTGTGATGTCCTGCACAGATCCAGGAGTTGGACTGAATGATCCTGATGAATCCCTTCTAACTTCACATATTCTATGATTCTAAGTTCACAAATTTTCTATGACTTAAGAGTGGATATAGTGTGTTTTGACACAGACACTAAAGGCTGTGGAAAATCTCTGGGATATACACTGCTTAAAGCACTGTAGGGAGATCTAAGCACCAATTATCTGGAAAGAATTACTCCTGAGCTTTGCCCAAAAGAAATTAGATATTACTGTTTCAATTTCAGAAGACATGAAAGAAACTTGATGGTAGAAAATTATCCCCTTGAAATATTATTACAGTCCCTTCAGAAATACAATTATAGTAAACTGTACTACAGAAATTCTTACTACAAGGATGTTCATGGTGCCAGAACAGTCTTTGAAAAATTGAAACTTTTTTTTAAACAAATAATTAGGACAATGTGACTGTAAAAAAAACCCTGAACCTCAAAAAGCACACAAGGGCTAATTAAGCTGAGAATCTTGTTTAATCTTTGTTGAAGAAAATGTAGTTCTACTGAAGAACTACATCCTAAAGTTTTCCTTTTAATGCATCTAACTAATGTGGTACCAATAGGATGTTTTCTAAATGCTATTTTTGAAAGCTTTACATAGAATGTATGAGTAATAAAATATCTGTGAACGCTAATATAATCAACTGTCTTTTTTACATTATCATCAGGCAGACATACACACACTACATTGTAACATTCATGTCTGGTACAGAAAAAAGATTACTATTATTCATACCCAAAGTAGATCAAGTAAAAAAGTCTTGCATGCTTTGTACAAAAACAAGCTCCATGGTTTTATTCTGACTAGTCTGTTCTTAGAGAGTTTACTCATTCAAATTATGAGGAAGAAAATACATATAAAACAATTCAAAAATCAAAAATGGCAAAACCCAAATAATTTCAAACAGTCAAGGTAAGGAATAGAATAACAGAGTTCTAAAAACAATACTACATAAATACACTGTGTATAATGTATTACAGTAATACCTCAATCTGTTGCAGAATCTTTGTAGTAATTTTTTTACTTGTGAATTCATCTGGTGGAAAGTTAAACTGAGGATGCTCATCTCCTTCTGAAAATAATCAAGAGAAGAATTTTCCTTGATTTTTTGTTCATGAGAATATTTCATAAGCTCTGCAAAATAACTAAGTTACCTTCTTGAGAAGTCCGTGCTGTGTAAGGGTCACTGGCAACTATATACAAAATTCTAAGTAACTGCAGAACATCTTCTACTCCACAGGAGTTTTGTCCACTGCCAGCTTTGGCCTGGGGTTGTTCCTTGGCCAAACTGAGAATATCAGAATTTTGAAGAGCAGAAATGGCCCCTTGACTCAATCCAGATTTTGATCCATGTTCACAAAAATCCTGTAAAAAAAAGAATGGTTAAGAACAAAAACTGCACGCGTTTCTGTCTTTAGGACTGCAAGGAATCTTCAGGATTCCAAGTTGATTTGAAAAAATCAAAACAGTTACTGTGTTCCAACTTAACGCTTAATCAAATTGTGCATGGTGCAAATCATGATTCAAATGCATTTCAACACAGCTACATGTAACAGAAGACATTAAAATAAAAAGGCAAGAGCAGCAAAACCTAAACTTGAAACTAGCTTTTGAACATTCAACATCCCTATAAATACCATGGCTCTCCCTCCACAATAATCTTTAAAGCTGCAAAACAAAGCACACAGCCATTCATAATAAAAAAAAAGTTTGGATGCAGACATATACCTTGTATGCAGCTATGAGTTGGGAACAATTTCTGTTTTTCCTAATACTTTTATTAGTGCCGGTTAATTTCCAGTGGCGCAGGAAAGCTGAGTCTGCATTCTTCTGCAGGTAGGTTATCAAGTCATTCTTTGGTAATTCATCAGTGCCAAGGTACTGCTCCACATGCTCTACTGACCAGCAACCCTACAACAGGAACCACCAAATGTTGGTTTTTCCTGATTGTAAAGTCTTTCAGATTTCACATGCAATACATAATGTCTTTTTTTAAAGGAGCATGCATTTACAAATATACTCACTAATATTATTTAAGTAATTGAAAACTGTTAGTTTTTTTTAAATGTAGCATTTCAAAAACCACAATATTTCTTTTGCTTTTATTGAAACAGCCATAAAACACAAAGGCACAGAAGTAGGTCTTACCATTTTTCCACTTTCTTTCTCTTTATCGGAATCCTTCATTTCTCTGTACATGATTCTAGACATCAAAACAATGGGTTAATATTTTATACTCATAGCACATCCTCTAAATTCTGAGGCTATACACTGACTTGTTAGCTATCAGTGACATTTCGATAATGTGACGCAAAACAGCAACAGCAGGTGCTCTTTGCTGCACAGAACATCTGAGTTGTCCTGAAGCAGCAAAGTTCTTAAGCTCTGTTTCCATGATGTTGGTATTTGTCTTGCAAAGTATTTAATTTATGTTTTCTTAACTGAGACTTGTGCAATCAAACAACTTTCATTGTGCCAATTTCCCAAACCAACTTCAGATTTTTCACTCTTTACAATTTTGAAGTCCTAGGGAAGCTTGCTGTGCATTGACTTAGAAGATATGCACACTTACAACTATTTCTCATGTTTTCTAACTAGAAAATAGTTTGTTACAGCATGCAATTTTTGAAGGCAACTCAGAAAATAGGTGCAACACACAAGCACTGATGAACTCTGAACTACAGTTAAAAATACTGCACCCCTTCTTACTGCAGTTGTCACTTTCATACACCTTCTTCTTCTAGTATGACAGAAGTTACACTCCCCATCATATAGGCTTAGAATTTCTGCCTATTACTATAAAGCTAGTAAGGTCAAATTAACATTGAGAGAATAGTTGAGGTAGGAAGGGCCCCCAAATATCATGTTTAAATAGAATTTCCTTGTTTAAATAGTATTTCAGTTGGAGTCCTTCTTTCTTCTTGTCCTTTCACATGTCGCAACAAAGAATAGTCCACAGTCTGGCTTCCCTATGTCCTCTATCAGATGCTCATACACATCAGTAAGAGCCTACAAGTCTCATTTCCTCCAGGCTAAACAGATCCAGATCTCTCAGACTCTTCTTTGTATGACAGAAGGGAGCAGCCTGTTAATCATCCTAGCAGCCCCTTGCTAGACTCACTCCAGTATTCATGTCTCTCTGGTACTGAGGAGCCCTGAACTGGGACAGAGCACTGCAGGTGTATCTCACCAGTGCAGAGCAGATGGGGATGATCACCTCACCCAACCTTCCTAATGCAGCCCAGGCTGTTGCTGATCCTCTTATGGACTGGGGTCCATAGCTGGCTCATGTTAAACTTTATGTCCATCCAGACCCTCAGGGCCTTTTTCACCAACCTCCTTTCCAGTCAGCTGTCCCCCAGCCTGAACCAGCACACACAGACTTACTTTTCCCCTGAAGCTGATAGACTTTACATCTCCTTTTGTCAAACTCATCAAGCTCCTGTCTCCCCATTTCTCCAGCATAATGAGGTGTCTTAGCATGGCAGCACAACCATCTGCTCTATCAGTGACTCCTCCCCAGTTTTGTTTTGTTTGGAAGCTGAGAGTCTGCTCTGTCCCATTATAGAGTCCACTAATGTGGACAGTTCTGGACTCACATCAACCTTTGGGGTACACCAGCTGGCCTTTACACCAAGTACCACAACCATCTGAGCCTGGCAGTTCAGGCATTTTTCAGACACTATCTAGTCCAGGCTTTCTAAGTTTGTCAGTGAGAGAGAGCATTGAAAACCTTCCGAAAGTTGAGGAAAGTACATTCTTCTGATTTCTTCTCATGCACTAAGCAAGGCATATAATAGAAGGCTATAAGGCTGGTTAAGCAGGATTTAATGATTTTCTCCTCATAAATCCATGCCACCTACTTTCAATCACCTTCTTATCCTTCATCGTTTGAAAATGGTTTCCAGGAATATCTTCATCACCTTTTACAGGGATGAAAGAGTGACCAGTTTGTAGTTCCCTAGATATTTCCTGCCTTTGTGGGAGGCAGGAATGACACTTCCTTTTCTCTGGTCCTCAGAAGTATCTCACAATCCTCATGACCATCCAAAGATAATAGAGAATGGCCAGCTCCCATGGGTACGTTCCCTTGGAGCCCACGGACTTGTATGTCAAGTAAGTGTTCAATAACCTTTGATCCACATATCACCAGATTCAACTCCAGATGTTCTTTGGCTTTCCTAAAGCTCTGTCTTCAAGTTGCAACAACTAGGATTCCTCCTAGATCACTTGACCCTTCTTCCACTCCTTGCATGCTTCCCTTTCATGCTATTTTGTTCATCCATGCAGGTCTCCTACTGACTCTGCCTGACTGCCTATGTATTAGGATGGACTGTATTTGAGAAAGTGATCTTTGAAAAAAAATCAGTCAACTCTCCTGGACTTCTCTTTTCACTAGGACTATAACTGCATGGGATCTTTCCAAGCAGATCCCTAAAGGTTATGATTTTTTCCTTGGTTTTGCAGGTGTGGCAGTAGTTTTAAAACCAGTAATAACATCCAGACATACACAAAAAAAAAAAAAAAAATCTAATTCTAGCACTGCTTATCACAGAGGAGGAGTTGAAAAATTAACATCCATTTCCTAATCAATCACAGTATCCTCTACACAGAATAATGAACTGGTGAACTTACGTGTATGTTGGCTCCCAAATACGTCTAAGTTTGTCAGATTTCACACTGCCATTACAGGAAAGCTGTAACAATTTCTGTACATAGTAAAAGATGGTAGATCGAAAGTTTGTTAGGGGCAGTTCTACTTCTCGAGTTGTTCCAAGACCCGAAACTTTCAATGTAAGTGCTAAACGTGGCGAAGGCATGCACTCAACCTCTTCTAAGAGTTCTGAATGAGGTGTACCTGCAAAAAACATTTGAGAACCCTTAACACAAAATATATAATGCATGACAAGGTGGCTTAAATGTCAATAACATGGTTCAATAAGGAAGTGTAATGACTTACTGCACACATGCCAAAGAGATGAGACCGAGTTCTAACTATGAACTAAATTATGACTAAACCATTTCTTTATGGGAGCAAAATTAACAGGAATTTCTGAAATCTCTACTGTCCCCTATATGTTGGTAACATCTTTGATATTATCACAGCACATGCATGCTTCTTTTCCTATACAGTACCCTCCTTCAGTTCTTCAAAATAAGCAGTGACTTATTTCCACATATGCAAAAACCTATTTATTCCTCTCTGTAATGAACATTGAGTGCTGAACAAGAATGAACTAAGGAGCCAAGGAGCAAGATCAGGTGCTGTGCTGCTGACCATACACACTGCTCCATCACTGCATTACCCTGCCCCTGTGTCAGCTTTGCACTGCTTCAGCACACCCTCTCCAATCAAATCTGTTCTGGGTAGCTTTAACACATTCAAGTCCCTGCAGGTCGAACCAGACCCCTCTAACATATGAGGAGATTTTATTATTTATCATGGTAAGAGATGATTCTAGTTAAATTCCTAAATTTGCTTATTTTACACAGCACTTATTTTTCCCTCAATAATGCTTAGATCTGCAAAGGTAGATGAAACTCTCATTCAAACACAGAAAAGCCACACAGCCACAAGAGCATGTTGTACTGATTAATAGTGATAGCATCCCCCAATCCAGTGGGCAGTGAACCTCCATCCTAAAGCCAGATTAAGTATCACATATTTTGTCAGCTTACCTGGTGGAGGGATTTCTAGGTCAGTTGTCTGTTGCACATTAGTACGACCAGGTCTTGGGTCAAAAGCAGGAACCAAAGCAGAAAACTGCCGTTTCAATACATAATCATCATCCCATGTTCTTCTACGGCCTCCTTTGGTTTCATACTCCTCTTCTTCCTAAAAAAAACAAAAAAGCCACCACCAACAAAAAAACCCCAAACAATCAAAAAAACCCAAACAAAAATAAACCTAGATGTTTTTTTGATTCTGCTAAAGAGGATAATTTGGAAAAAAATAACTGAGAGTGCATGAATACAGCAGTCACAAACAAAGCTGCAACTCTACTCAGCTCTGGAAAGGCTACATCTGGAGTGCTATACCAGTTCTGGGCTCCTCAGTCAGGAGAGACATGAAGCTCCTGGTGAAGTCTTGCAGAGGTTACAAATATGATTAAGGGACTGCAGCATCTCTCTTATGAAGAAAGCCTGGGGGAGCTGGGCCTGTTCAGCCTCAAGAAGAGGCAAATGAGAGGCAAACCAAGCTCTTCTCAGTGGTGCCAAGCAACAGGACAAGAAAGAGAAACTGATGCACAGGAAGTTTCAGCTGAACATGAGGAAGAACTTTACTGTGTGAGTAAACACACACTAAGACAGGTTGTGTGTCAACCTGGAGATAATCAATATCCTTCAAGATACAATCCTGTGCCATGTGCTCTAGGATGACCCTGGCTGAGTAGGGAGGCTGGACCAGATGACCCACTGTGGTTCTTGTGAGCCTTACCCATTCCATCATTTCAGTATGTCTTCATTATGTTAATCTTCTCTTTAAAAACAACATAAAATAAATCAAAGCTGGCACAGGTGTTATTTATAGTTTCTGGAAAAAATTAAACTTTCTATGAAGCACCAGAACATAGGAAAATACAGAGTACTGTAGACCAGCAAACTTGGTGTAGATTTCCACAAACTTTGCAATTCCAGAGGTTCAAATATTGCCAATGTTGTCAAAACAAACATATTTATTTTTTTGAAAACAAGAAGCACTGCTTTCCAAAGTGTATACATATATTGATATATAATGTAGATACATTTTATCCAGAGATTAAATCAAGTATCAAAATACTAGAACTATTTTGGAGGGGGGAAGAAATCTAATTTTCAATAAGCTTCAACAAGTATTAATTGGTCACGAATTTTCTACAACAAGCTTTTAATCTGTTCAACTTCTCATTGAGAAGAACTGCATGGTATATCAGAGGCAATAATACTGGAACCAAAGAAAGGAAAATTTTCTTTTCCAGACCTACTTCTTGCTGCGTAATCTAAAGCAAAGTCTATTTTAGCTTTTTCTGCTACTTCCCATGTACAACAATAACTCCATTTAATAATTTTTTTAAAGTGGTCAGCATTCTACAAACTAAAGTTACTGTTTGCATTGTAGATCCACTTAAGCTATACTGGCTTGGCTTTTTTCCTAAATTTGTTTCTTGGTGAAGAAGGTGAAACAACAAGATGTTTAGTCATGTACCTGAGTTTCTATTAAAACCATAAACAGAATAAGTTAAAATGCTAAATATTTTGGTTCAAAGTAAACAAATATTTGCATATTAATTACAAGATGAAGCTTCTGGAATTCTATAAAACCATATTTATATTTATATTGTAAAACATTAAATTAGCATTTGTGAAGCCTCCTATTTTATCTCTTAGATCTTGCAATATTCATTCTGATCACTTCAGTGATGTTAGAAGACCAAGCACTCTTCAGTAAAGAATAACCCTAATGAAATGCCCGAACCTCAGATAGTGTAGGCAAGAACCAAGTGAACTACCATGGTGCATTTTGTCTAGCCCCCACCCCACTGTTTATTTTGTTGGGGTCTGGGGGGTATTCTTGAGAAGAGAGAGATTTCCTCTGGCAAACTCTTGCTTCATACAGGCCTACAGTTAACACATCCTAGAACTGAATCACTATAAAAAGCAGCAGCGTATCTACAGTTACACCATTTCTCCAGCCTGCAAACCAGTGATCCATTATTTCTACTGTCTGTCAATTTGTTCCCAGCCTGGTTTTAAGACTAATTCTGACCTGTAAGGTCTTGGGTATGCTGGTGTTTAAAAGCACTTGCCTTGTGATTCTGACTATATACAAGAAATTTAAAAAATTTAAATAAATTTGTTTTAACTAATGGAGACATTGTAGCTAGGACTTCCTATTGCCAAAAGAAACCTGTGGATTTTTAAAGCACACGTTAGTCAATTAAGATACCATTGATGCTAACTATACCATACCATAACTTCTTCATATTCTTGATCTTCTTGGTTATCATCTTCATTTTCATCATCTTCTTCATCCGGTTCAGGAAGATCCTCATCATCATCTAACTCTGCCAACAGAGTACTAGCTCGGCAGCTATCAAGAAAATCTATAACACACACACACATATATATATATATATTCACATACAGAACAAAAGACAAGAATAACTTTTAAAGCATTTTTTAATGCTTTAAAAACATCCTTTTTAAAAAAAGAGTTTTAAAAATAAAGAACAGAAGTATTGGGAAGAGTGAAAAACAAACCTCACTGAAACTCAAACCAGAAAAAGAAAACTTAAACATTGCTTATAGCATAACAGGAATAAAAGCTGTGATAAAAGCATACACCTGTTAAAAAGTCTATGGATCTAGTCAACAGCATAACTATAGAAGCACTTATTATTGGTACAATTAACAGCAATCAGCAAGAGTGATCTGTTTCTCATTTGATTATAACATTTTATAATTACACTTATTTTAGATTACAAAAGATCACCAGAAAATGGTGCACAAATGCATATTGTCTGTTTCTATGTCTCAATAATTTAAAAACAGGTGAGTGATGTAATTTCCACTAAAACTGTGTGGTTTAGACCTTCAGTGTCATATTTTAAATATTCAATTGCTAATTAATTACTGCAACAAGAAGTTGAAGGCAAAGTTCCATTTTACTCACTTAGTACTAAGACTTAAAAAACAACCTCCAATAACCGGAAAATAAGTTCACAGCAATCCAAATGGAGTGTGATGAAGCTTTGAACTTTTACTTTTTCTGTGCATGTATACCACCCAAACACCCTTTGTATTGTTGTTACCACCCCTACTGATACTTGAATGCACTTTATCTGCTCAGCTGATGGTATATTTTAAGACTTGTCACCCAATCAAAGTATCAAATTAGACTTAATTAAAAGAGTAAAGGGAAATTGTATATGCAGATACATTAATCAACAGCCTCCAAGCAGTTCAATTCCAATATCCATTGAAATGACCAGAAAATTTTCAAGGAATTTCAATAGGCAACAATTGGAACACAATCTTAATTCAACAATACGTTAAATAAATCAAGTATTTTTCCTTCAAGAACATCTTACAATTCAATAAACTAGGAAGTATTTTTCCATATCCAACACAGATTTTTCTTGGCTTCATTTTATCAGCTTGATTCCCATGTATTACCAAATTATCTAAATTTTCTTTCACTGTGTTCATATGCCTCAAGTAACTTCTGTCCTGAAGTCTGTTTCTAGGGTATAGTGTCCACACAATTCCAGATCTGTTTGTCAAATCATGTAATTTCATTCTTCCTGACAATTTTTGTGGGCTTTTTCCAATTTTTACAATTACTATTATGATATTGAGATCCCTGGAAGCTATTTTAAGGGTATAACATGCCTAATGAAGGATGCTTTTCAATCAGAGTAATACAAGGTACACCAGACTGTGCATGTAGCATGCCTATACAACACAACAAAAAATAACATTTTGATTGTAATTAGAAGTACATATGCAAACTACATTAGGAACTAAACTTGATGAGGGAAAATATTCAAGTGCTTAGATAAACTATTCCATAAAAGTCATGTGAGATAGAAACTGTTGAAAATAAAGATGTGAAAACATAAGGAAATACTGCTATGTTAATATTATTTTACTTACTGCCTTATAGAACAAGTAACATACAAACAGCTCAACTTTCAAATACTTTTCAGTAAATAAGCTACGATATGAGAAAATCATAACAATGGGATAAAAGAAGTCATTAATGGGAAGTCTAATGCTTATGTTCATTTAAAAATGAAACTTACCATATAAAGAATATTCTGCCTCCTGCCCTGTATCGCTCTCACTAGATGTTGATGTTAGGCTAGTAGTTAGAGTATTACTAAGCGACTGACCAACAGATAAAACTGTAGTTGCTGTAGCTACATTGCTGCTGCTAGTAACACTGGATGTAGACATGGTCACTGTTGATGTGGTACCAGTTGTAGTCAGATTAGGAAAACTTTGGGCACCCATAAGAGGAGAAGCTATAAAGATATGGTAAGATAAAATAAATGATTTGATGACTTGAAGAGTACAACTTACATGCATGACTCCTGTGTTGAAAAATATATTTGGGGTTGAAAAATCATCATTATGTTATTTTATAATAAAGAACAATAGACTATAATGGGGAAGGGTTTCCCAATGCAAAAGTGCACCTGACAACATAGATGCCCACATCTGAGCTTATTCCCTTGCAAACATTTAAAATAAATAATTTTAGCAAATAAATCCCCAAAATCCCACTATAAATATGAAATTACTTAATTTCATTTTCAACATATCTAAAGAATTTCTGAAATCTATTACTCCAACATTGTGATCTGTCGTTAAGCCTAAAATGAAATTTAACACCTACATTACAATATTATATAGTGCAAACAAGTTAATTATATATAAGCAAATTTGGAACAGAACATACTAAAACAAATGTGAAACTTGTGATTATTGTGCATATTTCTAAGGTTCTTAAATCAGCTCTGACTTCTTATTTTTCAAACAACTACTAAAATATATGTTCATCACAGTCAACAAGCCTAAACTAACAGTACTGTGAAACATATGACTTATGTTGGATGATTCATAATTTTCAGAATAAGCAAATAACAACTAAAACGTTACCTTACTGTACATTAAAATAAAACAGTAAATGCATTTTAGTGAACAATGAAACAAAACTGAATTCACTGTATACTCAACAGAAATAACTTCAGATGGTGTACATAACTGAGTATAAGTTATACCTATGAGCAACTACACATTTATATCCCACTCTGCAAAACATGTTCTCACATGCTTATCTTTAAACAAGGAGATTAATCACAAGTTTGGAGAGAAAATATTGAGGGGTCGTCTCTGCTAAGAATTTAAGCCTTAGGTTTTTCAATCTACTTCTTCTGAACTTTATCAAATGCAAGTTTTTCAGGTTTTTCTCTTTTAAAAATTTTTTTAAGAAAAATTTTTATTATTGCCATTTATGTAATCTGAGAAATTGCTTTCTTAAAAAACACCAAACAAACACCTCTGCATTTTGTATGATTATTACCAAAGTTTGTGAAGGTTACTACCCTTCTTCCTGGAAGAAGGATATAACAAAGCTTTTTCCCTATGTGAATTTGGTAGCTTTTTGTGGAAAAAGAAAAAAAAAAAAAAAGAAAAAAAGTTACTGTCTCTGCTTTTCTTCTCTGTTACATATAGTTACTACATACATCCCTGCCCCTTAAGAACAGAGCTAACATTTTGCAAATAAAAAAATAACAATGCAGGGGGGGTATGAAATAATAGTATAACAATGAGGAAAACTGCAAATTTTAAATTTAAGGTTGTTAGTAAGCTTATGTTATTCTCTATGAAAGAGATTTCAATTTTCATATGGAAATGAAAATCCTACGAGTTTTTCTTTTGTTGTTCAAGAGCTTAATTCACATCTTTAACCCTATGCTAATTAGTAACAGCAAACTCTTTGCTGTTACAGTACAGAAAAAGCCATTAAGCATCAGCATTTAATTTACTCTGAATTCAAGAGCAAATGGAAATTGGCTACTCTAGACACCACTTAGCTTCTGGCAAATACTGATGTTTTCAATGCAGCTAGTATAGAAAGTACAGAAAGACTTATCTCACTAACGATGATTTAAGTCTTGGGGGTTGTTGTGGGTGGTTTTTTTGATGGTGGGGTTTTTTTCTTTGGTTTGGTTGGTCTTTAGTTTGGTTGGGTGGGTTTTTTTAACCTCAACAGGCTAAAAAAAAACAAAAATAAATAATTTTTCTTCTTCAAAACATCAAGCTTTTTATAATGCTCTAATAGAACTCTGGTGAGATTGCTCAAATTTAGTCTCTGATCTCTTTTAGGAACATGAGTTACCAGTTTCTAGTCATATAAAAAGTATAAACCAAAATAATTCCTACATGAAGGATAATATAAAGTATTACTATTTTTACCACAGAATTAAATTTTTAAGCTGCCCCATTCTTATTTTTAACTTTTGCAGTGTATATTATCAAACATTCATGAAATTGAAAACATGCTGTTGAAGTATTTTACCATGCTTTTCAAAGGTGGTCTCTTTTCTCTCCCCTCACTACAAAACTCCTTCAGAACCAGAGCATCTGTCTATAACAGGACCATTTACTAGAAAGCTTTCTTTGAGTATCTTATTTACATTTTTATTGCAAGTTGCAAAAGGACTTCGCCCCCATCCCCAGTATTACAACACAAATGTAAGAATACCTTAAAAAAAACCTCCCCATCAAAAAAAGAAAACACTCAGTATTGAAAAATACTTAAAAATGCTGAAAGGAAACACCACATTTCTAAATGAGGAAACAGAGTTAAAGAATTGTTGAGGTTGAAAGAGACCTCAAAGACTGAGTCCCGATGTTCGCCTAGCACTGCCATGTTCACTGCTAAATCATCTTCCCAGGTGCCACTTCTACAAAACTTCTGAACACTTTCAGGGATAGTGATCCCACTTCCCTAAGCCACCCATTCCAGTGCTTGACCATCCTTCAAGGAACAAAATTTTCCTAGTATCTACTTCTAAAACTCCCCTGTCACTTCCTACCTGCAAAAAGAGGCTGCCCCCCACCTCACTATAACCTCCTTTCAGGTAGTTGTAGAGAGCAATAATAGCTCTCCTGAGCCTCATTTTCTCCAGGCTAAACAACTCTCAGCTGCTCCAGACTCTTCACCAGCTTCACTGACAATCACGACAAGCATGCAAGCTTAACAAGAAATTAACACTTTTTTCTAGCTTGGGTAATTTCACTTTTTCTAACTTGCCTACCCCTTGAAATGCAGTTCTCTGTTTAAAATACTACCAACCATCAGAGAACAAAATACCTAACAAGTAACAGCTTTGATGGGAGCATGCTCAAAAACAAGTGAATTCACAACAAGCACATTTACAACTTACCTTGCTCCTAACATATAATCTGAGAACATGCAAATGTTAAAGCATGTATATAATTTCATTTGAAACACTGTTAACTACAAACTTCCTTACATTTAATATGCCTGAAGAGTTCACTGAACCTAAGCCTTATTGACCATACCATCTGTAGAAAACACACTCAGTATTAGAGTACATTATGTTATGCAAATTGACAGGATCAGGAATCTGCTAATATTTCATTATACTGTAGTTCTTTTTCCTTTGTACTGTGTTCTTAGGTCCTATGCTCAGACACTTCACAATATACACAAACCACCCTTCCTGAGGAAAATGGAAAAGTAACAGAAATATGTAAAATCTACACAGAACAGAAAGTCTAAGTACCTGACATTAGTTACTGGTGCTGGACTTCCATCTTCTTGGTCTAAACCATACTCTCTCCTTAAACATATAATCAACATCAATTTCAATCACCAATTTCAAATTTATTTCTATTTGATGGGTACCTGTGATCTGACATCACAGGGCAATGTAATACTTCAGCTGACAGTAACTCTGTGAGTCCTTTACGAGTTCTAAAGGTACACACAAGGTCAATGCTGCTCTAAACACATTTCTCTATCAGGCCAACACAATCCAAACTCAAGTGTAACAAAAGCCAAGGAAACAACAAAATCCTCAACTAGAAACAAAAATAGCTTACTTACTTGCAGTACTCACAACATTTCTTCCCAAAGTATTAGTATTGTTATCACTGCTACTCCGGCTTAAATTCATGTTGTTTGTGGCATTGGTACGCGCTATGTTTGCCACTCTTCGTACAAAGGACTCCAGGCTAGAAGTTTCTCGAGATGATAAGTTCGGAACACTTGCACTGGAGCTCATGGGTGCCCCAGCAGCCAACAAAGAACTGACTGAGAGTCTGTTACTCGCTGAAGAGCTTAGGGGTCGTTGGGAAGCTGCTTCTTTATTAGTCAGTTCAGAGACTGAACTCACATCAGGAGAGCTTACGCTAACAATTCCCATAGATATAGCACTGGACTCCCCAGGAGTACGTATTGAGTTATCAGGACCTAACTTCCTCTCTGCATTTTCGCCTCCCATGTCCGCTGTTAAGGTGCTGGTGCTCGCACTGGAGGATGACCCTATGTCAGCCTGAGGCACACTATCAGCGGAAGACAGAACAACAATTGGCTCATGGACGTCAGTGCCTGAAACTATATTTTGTTCCAATACACTTTCTGATCTCCGCTCCATTTTGGTCGAACCCAAGCTGATGTCGCTGCTACTTGCCACGCTACACACAGAACTGCTGCTTCCTTTTCTACTTGAGGAGCCTGCAGCAGCAGTCGTCTTGTCTGGACAGTTGTTTTTCACCAAGCTGCTCCATGACTGCGTTGTGCCTGAAACAGTGGATGAAACAGGTTTGGGTGATGCCGCTGAATCAGGGTCGTACCCTGGTGCAAGCTTGAGGTCAAACTTTCCTTCTGCGCCCATACGGTAAGAGTTAGAGCCACCAGCATCCCAGGTGACATCAATCCAGCCTGGAAAGGGACAGGAGTTTGTGAGATCCAGCAGAAAGCAGACAGGAGGCGTGTCAGACAGTAGCTCCACAATGTGGGATCAGCTGCTCATAAGGGCTGTATGTCTGAATCAATGAAATCACTAAGTAACCTTTAACACCAATTAAAAAGGAAGTGTTTAAAGCTAAACAATTTAGTATTTCATAATGTCAATTTAGAGGCTGCTCATTCTTGCTGCCTTAATCTTCAGGGTCATAGAATCCAGCCAAAAAATAGTTTTCTTCAGGAAGGGACCTCACCTACTAGAATCTCTCAAAATTTTATTAGCATCTATCAAAACTGGATTCTCTAATAACAAAAATGTATATTAAAACGTATCATAACTTTACTACTATCTGTCATGAAGCTGTAATTATTACAAGGACACTCAATAACATTTTTCTTTGTTGGATGATTGTGGATAAGCATATTTACCCAACAGAAGTCAGGTCATGAAACTGCTTAGTTTGAGATTTCTTATTCTTAAATCAAAAGAACTAATTTAGTGATACATAGCTTTTTAGTTCCATAAGTTACACATAATTCGAGCATTCCTTATTCATAAAAAAATCTTATGGCAATCAGGTAATGGCTACATCAAGTAGAATTTCAGGGTTGCAAAGAGAGAATGTCTCACAGAAAAAAACTATCCTGGGACCAGAACAAAACTCCAAAGAGATGCTACTCTTCAGTTCCTTTATTAAATGATTATTTTGAATTGCAAAATCTTTGAACAGCTAAATATAATAAATCTGCAACAATGAGGGTAACAGACAAAATTTACCTAACTAGGATAGAAATGGGGGCAAAATGATTTATTTTCACTTGTCTAAATATGTACCACAATCTAAGAGTCACCTAAAAAATTCCTTCTAATATTTCTTACTTTTATCTTAACTGCAACAAATATTAGTGTAAGTACTTTAATTGACACACATTTAATCCAAAAATGAAATCTTTAAATCTTAGTAATTTTCTGTAATGTCAGACAAAGCCAAAACAAATATAAGGTCCCAATACACACCTATTTTTCTTTATTAAAACAGAAAAGAGCTAATATCAAGTAAAGTATTCTTTTTATTACTGTCATGTGCACCTTCAGCTTTTAACTATCCAAAAGTCACCACTCCTAGACGGATGATCATGGGCCATTTGCTATTTACAAATATCACCCTGAAGGAAAAGTAGTTAAAAATTGATAAAGTTTTCAGATATGATAAGTAGACATCTCGTCCCCAAATGAGCAGGTTTAGATCATGTTATTTTTTTATTCCCTCTTCATGAGCTATAGTTGAGTAGCTTCACGTCACTAAACCTATGAAGGGTAAAGTTGTGAAGCAAATCTGATTTTTTTCTCTTCTATGATTTGTTTGCCTTTTTTATTAAATACAAAAAAAAGCTCCATACTGTAGTTCAACAGTACGATTTTCCCCTTTATGAATATCTAAACCAGGTATTATTTTTTCAAAGCATAACTAAATAACTGGTTTTGTTTTGTATAGTTCCTTTATGTAAAGTACTAATTACAAGCAGTTTAAAATCTGAACACGTTTAAAGTACGCATTATGTACTCAAAGTTGTACTGCTCCATCATTACAGACCTAAAACAACTCAACATTTGTCTACACTTGTGAACAGCAACCAAAAAAGAAAATAAGATACTATTTTCAAAATTCTATATGAAAGAAAGCTGTGACAGGAATGAGATGGTTCAGCATCACCTTTTGATAAACAATCCTCAATTTCACCTATGATTAAATGGGAAAGTTTTACTGGAACATAGGGACAAAACCACTGATTTGGTAGAATACTACTCACCAATAATATCTAAAGTCTACAAAGTTAAAATGTAGCTAAGGATACTGTTGCATCTGATAAGAAAAATATATGCATATTGGAAGACTCCCCCACTTACTGTACTGTCCATTGTACTGAACAGCTTAAATAAAGTTCAGTTTCAAATAATTTTAAGGGACTGTACTTTGGAGATTTCTCCATGTTTGAGAGCTGACAACTCAACAAACTAGAAGAAACTCTCAGGTCTAGCTGAAAACAAACCTAAAAGTGACTGAAGGTGCTTCAGAAACATGGACCTTATACACCTCAAAATAGAAGGACAAGAACAGGAATGGAAAACATGGAAAGCATGTTCAGCTGACAAGATCACCAGCTCTCCTGGAACCTCTTCAATAACTCAACTTCCTGAGTACTAGCTTCCCTGGCTGTTGCAGGTTTTTATTTTACTCCTAAACAAATTTTCATGCTTTAACTAAAAATCAAAAACTTGATCCCAAAGAAGCTTGCAAGGTAGGAAAGGTATAGGATATAAAAAAAGTCAAGAAAAATATTGCAAATGCTCAGCTAGAAGAAATGAGGAAGGTAATTACAGATTTTGCAGGCCCAAAGCTTAATTTATCAGTTTGCATCACTCACCTTCATATAATTTGTAACAGATGTCTAAATAGCAGTTTCATATTTGAATAGCAGTTTAATAGTTTGATTAAGAAAAGCTGTATAAAAGTTTAATTTATGGCAAAAATTTTTTTCATGCATTGAAATGGAATTTCATAAATGGACCCCAACAGCTGTAGTATTTTAAGCTTCTTCCTTCCAGAGTATTTAAATTTTTATCAACTTTATCAAGGCATTACAAAGGAAGTACTTTAATACTACCCATTCTGCATGATATAATCATGCAACAGACATTTATAAATTCAGGCAATTCATGCTCACCATTATGCAGTTCTCCTGTAACAGTGCCTTCACCCTGAGGGCTTCCATCCTGATCTCTCCATTTCCAATCAATTCCTCTGATTACACGAGCTCCTGGAACCATGTATTTTAACACCTGAGAACGGACCAGACGTCGCTGCCTTCTCAGATTTGCTTCAGCTTCTTTAGCTGCTTTTCCTACAAAAAATGTAAATTGAAAAGACTTAAAAGTATTGAATGGGGAATAATTTTGAGCTTATTTCTAGGCAAGTTCAACTGCAAAAGTTAACCACCTTTTTCACAGACATTTCTATATTGTACACTCATTCACATTTTAAAGGAACAAACGAGATATACGTTCTTTTTCTTACCCAGCTGATCCTCGCATACTCCATTCACAGTGCCATAAAGTTCAAATCCAGACAGGGAGAGGTAGTGTGTTTGCCCACTGGCATTCTTTCCCATCTGTTTTATTCTAACATGTCTCCAACCTTGTTTCTCATCTTTTGGAGGATCTAAAGGCCATGTTGCTGTAGACCTTTAAGTTTATTAGAAAGGATGTTGGTAGGTAACAGGAAAAAAAGAAAGGCAAAACCAAAAAACCTTAGTACCAAAGCAAACAAGACCATAATGCTGATCATGTATGCATATTACAAGATATATAAACCTATCAACACCAGGGCAAACTTTGGATGAGTGTTGCTATTGTGATTTTGTCAAAAAACAAAATACAAAATTTACAGTGATGGAAAAGCACAAATACCATTATGTGAGCCACACAAAATGCAATTCCTAGGTTAGAGAACCTAGGAATCACTTATTCTCCAGCCCACCGTTGATAATTTGTATAACTTACCACTTCCTTAGACAGATACATTATTACAATCACAGCACAAATTAAATTAGTCTACAGTCAAGTGCATTTTTAACTGCACTCAATTTTAGGAAAAGTGATAAAATACACTGACATACCCTGGTTCGTTGAGACTGCAGTCATCAACATGAGTATACAAAGTAGTCCAGTTCTGTCCATCCTTAGATACCTGGAAAACCCAATTTCTGAGAGCAGATCGTCCATAACCTCGAGCATGGCGTAATGTGTAGGCTGATGGTAAAACCCAAAGGCCAAGATCTATTGCAAACCAAGCATTCTTATCATCATTGGTGTGACAATTGAGAGCTGAACTGTCACGGCTCAGGATGTCTTCCAAACGACCATAAGGCAGGTTTCTTCCTTCTGAGGATGTAACCACTACTAATCCATAGGCTGCTGGATTTACCCACTCATATGCAGTTCTGTAGTTAAAAAGAGAAATACACTGGTAAATTATTACTTAAATAAAAAACTGGTTTTAGCAACATTTGATGTTTACTGTAAATTGTACATAACAGCTGAGTTTATCACACACCAAAATTATCAATGTAATTTTAGATAATTAGGTAACTTTAGATATGTTCCAAACATCACTTTGTTTGTATTTTTTAAAACACTGTAGCAAAGAAAAAAAAACAAACCCAAACCAACAAAATCAAACAGAATCAAGGCAAGCAAAAACAAAGACACAAACTTTCCCACTCCTTCATCTTCTTAGGGAAGCATACAAACAAATTCTCAACACAAGTGATTCGTATTTTTCTATTATTTAAGAAGATCCAAAAGAAATGTAATTCTATTGATTAAAAGAACCTACCTCCCACTTCTAAGAAAACAACAGATTTTATTTCATTATTAATTCTTTGTCCCCATCCTGCCCCATGGATTATAGTTTATTGCGTCTGACTTTAAAATATCTAGCTTTGAAAAACTCACTTTGCATTTGTTCCAATCCAGTAAATAATTCCATTTTCATCAAAATCATGTTGATGCCTGAACACAAATGTCTGGCCTTCTCGTAGTTTTCGCACAAAAACAAACGAAGCCCTATCAAAGTCGTACCATTGCTTTGCTACCTACATATGAAAGAAAAAAAATCAAATATTAAAGAAGCAGAATATAACTATTCCCTGTGAATTCTGTGTGTGGTATGCAGCTCACCATTTTCAAGAGATACTGTTCTAGAGATTCAACAGTTGCCAATGGTTCCATCTTTAGCATTCTACCAGTTCTATCTATCAAAGACGTCTCCCCCGAGGCACGTTCCAAACGAAACCTCAAGCGCCTTGTCAGTATCTGAAAGAACAGCTAAACATTAATACAGGCCTTCCTGCTTAGGTTTTGGAATTTAAATAAAAACAGTGTATTTCACCACCACCGTTTTAGTGGCCTATGAAGTATATTTGTTGCTCTAACTAAAGCACTATATTCTAATGAAATGCTTTAAAACGTAATTTCCTCGTACTACCATTTTTCAATTAACCAAAAAATTCTTTACTATGACAATGTCTAAGTCAATTACACACTCAGCTAACATTTTCCCACTTTTCCTGTTTTCATAGCTTTCATTTATTGATTACCAAATACAATAATATAGAAACTGAAAACTATTTTCAAAAAATATTGAACAGCAACAATGGTTTTGCAATTTTTTGCAACTATTTTCTAGACATTTAACATGAAAACAGAAATATTTATACTTCCCTACCAATTTTGCAAAATCCTGAACTGTGCTTTCAAATAGAAAAAATTAAGACTCCACACAAACTGGGAAAAAACAAGTAATATTTTTAGTCAAACTGCCAAATTTCCTGTGTAGGAAGCTGCTGAGCCTGAAGGCATCTTGCATTACCAATTGAACACAGAGCCATAGACGGGACCCTTTAAAGCCTATCCGCTGTTCTTACTAACAATTGTCTTGCAATTGCAGTAACATGCCCTTTAACTAGAGGACGTGTTCCTTTATAAAGGCAACACCTGAAGACAAAAGAAAGAATATGCACATTATCTCTTCAATCAAAATTTACTTTTACCACACAGTGTTAAAGTGACAGCAGAGGAACAGCCATGCATTTAAGTGTCAAGAGGAAATTGATACCAAAATTTAGTTTTTCTTTACCTAATTCTATCCACATCTATAAGAATGTGATTCTTGCAGACAAAGTGTGCAACATGTAGCCTTCAGCTGTGCACCACTCAGTATAATATGCTGTTATCATTGTGCATTTACCTGAAGATTATACGTAGATCCTGGTGTATCATACAAGTGAAGAGGTAGACGTTCAATAGATTCTAACACTGCTATCAATTTCCGAATTAATGCAACCGCCGGACGACTGTGAAAGAAAGAGGACAGTTACTGTGTTACCACAGAACAAAAAGAAAAAATTCTACAGTACCTCAGAAAACAGGATCCAGGAGAGGAAACTACTTCAGCATGCTATTTCTAGTGATGGTATCTGTTCTAGTCACATGGTTACAGCACAGTAAGAAATCCATCACTGTGCAGATTAGTATCTAAGTCACCTTTATTTTGTCAATAGATGTTCTATAGGTTGACTTTTAGAGATAAAAATTTTCAATTGCTACTTCAATATTAGATGCTGTCTTTTAAGATAAATTTGCTCTTCCATTGAAATGGAAAGAATAGGTACTTTGTCTAAATTATTTTACACATACCATACTGCTTTACAATTTCAAAAGGGACTTTCTTGGTTTGGTATTATTTTTACCTTTCATCATCCTCATTTTCACTGAATGCTGTTTTGAAAACGTTTATCCTCTCTACCAGTTGACTACAGTCTTGTTTCACATCCAAGTCAACATTCTAAGAGGAAAAAAAACAAGTTACATTTAAGATAATTTATTTAATTTTAATACAGGCAAAAAAATCTATGTATTTTCACTGAAATCCCAATTTAAAGTCTGTATGTGAAAAGCTAATCATCAGCTACTATACCCGAACAGAACTGATCTATAGATTTTTAAAGGCTCATTCAAACTAAAGTCATCTATTGTGACAGCTTATCTTCAATAGGTAGACCAGTAACTGGAGCAAGTCTGCCCAATTTTCACCAATACAGGGAAAAGACATATTCATAATGGATCTTTTAAATTATGGCACATGTCTTAACTTCATTTTTTAAGAAGTTTTTCTTTAAACACTTATGTCTATAAACTCACATTGTTTAAAACTGTCAGCAGGGATTGAACTAAGCCGCTACTGCACATTTCATATGGAGAAATAGTGTTCTCATCCTTCAACAGTACAATTAAGTTTTCCAGAGCAGTCTTCATTAAATCTCTCCAAGTATTTTCTCCCTCAATGCACTGAAAGACAAAAAGATCATTATCATGAAACAAAGTAATCTACTTGCTTCAGTTGAAAAATAATGTCCTAGGAAAGCACCTAACTAGGTAAAACATGCATTAAAACTCCCGACATTGCAGACATGCTATGATTCTTCCTCAAATCATGACAGACTAGTCTGAACACTATGGGATTTCCACTGATGTCACACATTAAAAATAAAGGAGATACACTTACCTGCCTGTTTGCATGAAGTTCCCATGCAGACTCTAACTGTGTTGCTATGTTCCTCAGTGTTACAACTACTCCTCGAGGCATACTTTCAACTGCTTTAAAATGATCATCATATAAATCTCTTGCCATAGTGCGTACCTACAAATGGATTTTGATAATCAGAAGTCAGACCTTACTGTAATGACACGGTTACTATACTCCCAGACACTGCAACCTTGATCATTTTTCTTTTTAAGTAATTCCACAACAGGCAGACGAATAGGGAGGAATAAAAACCCATGTGCATCACGAAATGGTTGTGAAAGAGAAAAGGAGAAATAAATGGATATACACAAAATCTTATTGACAGAAATGAAATTTACCATCATGTACTAAGTTACAGCATAAAGGATAGTAGGAAAAGGTATGACTCTTAATCTGTCAATCTTTCTTTTAGAATTGTATAACGGATCAGGTAATAATTTTAAATGTAAAATTAAGCAAGTTTAATACAGTTTCTGAATGTTCTATGAACATTCCTTAAACCAACTCACCAAAGTCCCTAAACAACCTCTTAAAGTAAGACTTACTCTTTCTACAAAGTATGATTAAAGATACAAAAAAGATACAGATTAAATAAGTTAAATCATTAAATTCTTATTAAACCGTACCTTTCTTTTGTAAAAAATCTACAAAAAAATGTTTCTCTTTCATTATCATTCTATGTGCTACAATAATACATTACATAAGCTTCAGAACTACACTGTGCAATCTTAGATATAAGAGAGCACTGCATTTCTTTTATCATCCCACCTTTTATAATTCACACACAGTATTTCAACTTTCAATTTAGTGCCACATTTCCTAAGATATATGTCCTTAAATGCTGCAGATATGAGGTACAGAATATCTTGGCTGCACTGTTAGAAACTGCAAGACAGTTCAAGATTAAAGATTAGCTTGAGTCCTTGGCATAAGTGGATCACAAAATGTACTATTTTGTGGGGTTTTTGTAAAGAGCTTTTTTCCTTTCATTTTGAGGAGAACGAAGAATTTTAAATATATCTAAAATGAGGGTGTTTACTCATTTCACTACCACAACTCTTCACAATGCAGAATATTCACTTCCAGCACCCTGTCATGATATTCAATCTGAAATTAGTACCTAGATGAACAGAAGTATTATATGCCTCTGACACAACTGTATCAATTGTAACATCTTTTCTTGTAGAACAGACAAAAAAAATAAACCACAAAACCTAAAGAATTATATAAATGCAAGTCAGGAAGATTGGATTTTCCCACTTTTTTTTTTTTTAAAGTGCTCCTCTAAAGGAGCACAGAGTTTACCAAAATTGTTGGATAAAATCACCCAAAGAAGTGCTTTGATCTGATTGATGTTTTCCCCTTCAAGCCTCACATAAAATTGTATCTAGTTGAAATCAGAGACTTTAATCCTCTAAGAGGAAACTACACCTCCCTAAGAATATTTCAATAGAAACCAAACTCAATTAAATTTTAAATACAAAATTTACAGATGCTCACCAACCTTTTGCTTTGTCTTCTCCAGTTTAGATTTCAGTTTTCTTCCTCTTTTGCCTGTCCAGCCAGTCACAAATTCTGACCCTGCAATATATATTTTTTTAAAGTCACATTTTCTCATAGCTATGAAGAGCAACAAATAAAACTCTCTCATATACACTTGTTCCTACCTGCACATAACACATACCTACATACTTACCCAAGGAAGTTTCAGCTGTAAACGAATGCTTTGTTCCTCTGTTGGATTCAAACACAAAGCCTGGCAGGTCTTCTTTCAGTATTGTAGCTTGCTGACCATCAGAATTGTGAATAGCAATTTCTCCTTCTTTTAAACAGGTCAGTGACCAGTTTCCTACAGTAAGTTTAGTTGGCCCTGGTGTTGACAAAATTGGCTGGCTTGTGGTAGATGGTTTTACTTGGCTTCGAGCCCTTTGCAACTTCTCAAGGAACTCACTCCTACTTTCTATTTAAAAAGAAACAAATTTGGTTTTTTCCAACAACTGCTTCCATCATTATGTAGCTTTTTTTTTTTTTCAAGAGCAAAACAACTCAGTACATTCAATGCAAAATAAAGTTTGAAATTAAGGGTCTTAAAGTGTCCTAAATTTCTCTGTAGCACATTTCTGTATTTCGACAGTGATTTACTCTATGATCACACTGAAGCTGCAAAGCAACAATGCAGCTCTTTCTGAAAGATACAATTTGAATGTATTAATTTATCATTACAATTATAATAGGAAGGTCAAAGAAATTCAGTATAAAATTTTAGTCTTTGAAAAATGGGTCTCAGAACAGCCAGCATGAACTATTCCCAAAAGTGAGTTTCCAGAAATAAGATTTTTTTTTAATTATTCAAAAAAATATGAATTTTTATTAAATTATATACTTGCATTGTAATCATTAAAAGGCTGAGTAAAAAAAATCCATTCAAAGTAAAAAAATAAAGCTTTTAAAAAAATCCATTTAAAGTAAAAATGGAAACACCTCATTAAAGATTACTGCTGTTTGCCTTTTGCTACAATGACAAGCTCTAGGCTTTTTAAATCTGCCTTTTTTTTATAATACAAAATAATGCAAAAATAAATATGCACTCAAGGCACAACATTCTTTATTGCTTAAATTTCATAGCATACACAGAGAAGGCTTATAAAAATAATTGAGATTTGATATGCAAGATGAAAATTCTGTTCATTAAATGTTTTCAGATTTCCATAATTACATTTTAATAAATTTATTATATAGAATGTTACACTGAAAGTACTGTATTTCTACATGGTTGGGAATAATTTCAGGTTCCCTTGGACAGAATTTTGAGACTTACTTAAAGCTTCAGAATTACCATTGAATTTCAATTTTTGCATTGAATTTTTTTTTCTAAAAACTCAAACAAAACAAGTATAGAGTTAATGGGGAGAGGGGTGAGTACAGACCTTCCAAAATGTTCACAGTATATATACTTGACCACCCACCCCAAATTTCATCATGCAATACACACTAACAGATTTCACTACTCAACCCTCTATAGTCTTGCCAGTTGTGAAGTTACCAAAAAGTACACCATGAGATTAATTGGTAATGATATAGGACAGCAGAACATATAGCACAGTTCAGGACTTAAAGATACTATTTTGAGTCTATACTGTACTGTAGTCATTTTAGTTAACAAATATTAATTTTTAAAATAAAAAGGCTGTTGCACATGCTTAGGGCTCATGGTTAAAGTTCAGGCAAATTACACTAACATCAGCAATCTTAGTAGATGTCTATTAAATGAGAAGCCTCACTTAATCCTACATTTAGCTCCTTTCCCTCAAGCTATTCAGACTAGCTATCTTGTAAAAAAAAACTTGGGATTTATTCGATCTTTTTTGAAAGACTGATTTGAAGTAACATCTTAAATGCTCAATCTGACTTCTTTTAAGTTCTCTTCACTCCAAATTCATCTAAGCTATCACCATTCCACTCATCTTATACAGAAATAGTCTCATCCCCTTGCCCAGACCATTTGGAAGCAAAAACCAAAAAATTCAGCATCCAGGGGCCATGAGAACCAAAAAACTTATCTTCATGAATCTTCTTTAAATTGTATTGCATGATAAACAAGTATCTCAACACAGGACTTGTTTAACTTTTAAGGCATTACATTCTTTTTTTAATAAGGTTAAAGACATATTTTCTGAACAAAAAACCCAATAAATCTATAAGTTGTTCCCAGCTGCATTATAATTAGAAACACTGTATTCCATTTTGTCTTCTTTCCCCAAACTTGATGCATGAAGTCATTAACACTTCATTTCCATCGTGAATCATAATATGTTCTGTTATTTCGCTCAATGGCTCATTGAAAACATAATAATATTGCAAAGCATTTTATGTCTGCAGGTTCATAAATGCATGAACTACTGCAAAAAAAGACAAAACAATAAAAGGAGAACAAGTTGTGTATTCTGTACAGAAAATGAGAACCAGCTGGGCATTGCCAGTGCATAAGGTCTGTTCCCTTATCCTCTCTCCAGCAAACAATTAAGACACTGTAATTTGTTTCCCAGTCTTGTTGAGAAACTTTCCATTACTTTGTCTTCAAACACATGCAAATTCATTCTGCTAGCTAGAAGCAAACAACAAATCACCATTTCAACCTGTTTTTCCTGGGATGGCTACTACAAAGTGCTTTTAATGACTGGGGTGAAAAAATTAAGTATGCATGGAGAAGAATCAAAACAAAAAGTTAATACGCTTTTACTGGCAAGATGTTTACTTAACACAATTCACCAAGAAAGTCAAGTTATGGCCACATGCTATCTGATAAAATGCATCACAATTAACTGACCACCTTCCACCTGTTTACATCCTTTACTATTTAGTAAGCCAATTCCTGCAAAACAAAATAGCTCAAATCAAATTATATAAACAAATGTAACAGTCTCAAAACTTAACCTGAACTTGAATCACAAAAAGCCTACCTGAGCTATCGGATCCTCCTTCAGGGCTCCCACTGGAATACATCGTGGCCAGCTTTCCATCCAAGATAAATCTAAACCATCCATTACTACCATTAGATAGCTCCAGGGCTGCAGCATCACTCCAGATATACAGGCAGTCCCTTCCCCTAATAATTGACCAGTCTCTCCAGTGGTACGGTTTACCCTGCTGCAGTTCTTTAGCATCCTCCTGTGGTTCATCCTCCTGTAATAACATTATATTAAGCAATAACAAGAACAAAAAAAATCTCCAATTCATTAAAAAAAGAAAAAAAAAAAAAAAGAATAAAAACCCAAAGACATTTTTAAAAGGAGGAGATTCTATCTCTTTAGGAGAGAAGAATTATTCAAACCAAAAGCAAAGGAACTATAATACTTCTGCCTGTAAAACATATCCTTAAAAGTATTCTTTAATAGAGTTAGATATTTCTTAGAAATTTCCTTTCACATACAGCTTTATCTACTCAACAAGAGCAATGGCCTACTGCCTGCAACATCTGCCTCTGTCCAAAACTTGAATTGTGAGAAAAGAATCACAAAACAATTGAGGCTGGAAGAAACCTCTGGAGGCCATCTAGTCCAAACCCCTGCTCAGGCAGGGCCACATATGACTGATTATCTAAGACCATGTCCATATGACTTTTAATATCTAACCACTAAAAACCAAAAACATCATCCCCAGCCCAAGAAACTCCAGACAACCCAAACCCCACAGGAAAGAAGTTTAACTACACACTTCAGATTTAGCTATAAATTTAATTAAATTGGTAACAGAAGAAGTCTGTTATCCATTCAGTTCATCTGACTAGTAATAAGACTTGGAAATTGATAAATAACTCCAATATGCACTTACAGCTTTCAGTAAGCAGATTATTTTCTTTTTTTTTTTTAATTAAGTATATTTTATAACATTTAAAACATCTGGAATTATTTAGTGCAAGAACATCAAGAGAGATACACTTCTGACACAAATACTTTAGGAGGGATTCATTTTGTTTACCAGTCACTTTCCAAGCATTAGACAAAATCGAGCGCCAAACAACTTGACCACAAGGAAGTATGAATAGGAAAACTCAGCAGATAATATGCTAACAGAAAATGATGGAAGAGAAGAAAACTATTAAAACAAGTGGTATAAAATAAGCATTAATTTAATATCCTAACTCCCTTGCCCTGGCCATTTTTGTAACAACAAACATTTTACTAGAAGTGTCAGTTTTATATTAACAAATAAAGCTAATAAATCAATTCTGTACACTTACCTTCTCAGGTTTAGACTCCTCTTCATTTTCATCATCAGATGATGGCCCCGCCAAAGTTGACACTTTACTAATTACACCAAGTCTAGCCAGTTGGTCTAGAAAAAGATCACCACCTTTATCCACTAAATCCCTTATGATTTGCAAGGCTAACAAATGGCCATCATCATCATCCTGTAATACATTGGGATGGAAAGAAAATAACAAAGAAGATCTTGTTACTTTACCTGCTGAACTGCACATATCATCACAGATGGACACTAAAGTTTTAGGGTTAGTTATTAACAAATACATGAAATCAATGAGTATAATTTCCTTTTTTTTTACTAGTTTCATAAAGGACAGCATTTTCACTCTTCCTACCTCTTGATCAAGCACTGTAGCTGTTATCTCAACCAGTATTGTGGGCAGGTTGTGGCCAGCATCAGAGTCACAAACCTCCTTCAGTAGCGCCTCAGAACAAAAATGTATCATTTTTCTAATAAGTGCAAGACTTGCTTTCCTTTAAAAGATTGTAGAAAAGAAAAGGTTCTTACAGTGATAAAGCAAGCAATAATCAAAGCAACAAAAAGGTTCAAGATAAGACTTCTTATGTACTCTATGCATGTTTTCAAAACACAAGAAATTTAATCTGTTTCAGTTCTTGCTATTGGTATGAAAATTAGTTATTATTACTAAGTCCTAGGTTATCTTTAAAAATAATGAACCTCTGGTATCTTTTGATTCTACAGCACTATCAGTCTAACCTATATTTTTTCCCCTCAACCCTCTCCTAGGCAAATCTATTCTATGTCCTATCTTTATCCACTTCTAGTGCTGGCAATTAATTTCTGCAAACTTCACCACTTTCAGAGGTACTCAGCCTTTCATTTTAGTCACATATTTCACATGTTTCAAGATCCCTATAACTTTTAACTCTAAACATACTATTGGATCGTGCAGCTATCCATGCTAAGAACCATAATTAACCTGAAAGTAAATCACTCCTGTAGGGTTATAGATGAATTTTTTTGACTGACTTCCAAAAACATAATTTTTTCATAATTCGTAAAGATAACTTTCAAGTAGAGAGCCAACTACTTCTGTGCACAATCTGCAACAACTAATCATGCATAGACTGTTAACATAGTTTCTTATTTCTTTTATTTAAAATGACCTAATTTATGCTTTCTATCCTCAGCACATTGTGGAGACTGTCTGCACTAGAGGCCTTTTTTAATTTGTGTTTTCACCCAAAGTACCTGTAAACACTGGGAACATAAATAAGAGACTGGAAATAAAGTCATATTTGTAGTATAAAAGGCTAAAAGGTTATGATCACATGCAACTTATCACAACCATTATGCCATGCAAAGTATTCCCTTTTAAGTAATAAATGAGACCATGTTTTTGCAATTCAACAGAATTACAAGGAGCATCTTCTCCAGTTAATATGCTGTTAAATAAGTCTTCTAAAACCCTCTAAAATAGCTTTTTCTACTCTTGCTGATTTTCAAAGAAATGCATCTTGATACCATTTTATTAGTTTTCCTCTACTAAATTACAACTTTCATTACAGTGGCTACAAACAGCTGTAACCAAATCCTGATGCAGTGTACACAACATACTATATGAACACAGCATTCCTTCATCATGCTGCTACAGTCAAGTGTATGCTCTGCTCTCCCATAACTAACCAGGCTTTTTCCAACACATCACTTCACCAGAAAGGAAAAAATGCTGCTTAAAATGCTAAGTAAAAATCACTCTTGCAACACTTTCCAAACAACCACTTCTATTCAAACCTATATTGTCATTAGCATTACTTAAACTTTCAGACTTACTTTGGCTTTTTTTAGCGTGTATTAAGATATTGTCTCTCACAACAGTATTACCTTATTGAAGGCAACATAGTTTGTTGAAATGTTTGTGCAAACACAGGCAATAGTCTTTTCAAGTATATGGGTGCCATTTCTGGATCTCCTTTGGGTTCATTACATTCTTCCTCATCCTTGTTTGCATCTTTCTTTTTCTTCTCATCCCCTTTGTTGACAGGACACATCCAATCCCCTGGAAAATTTTTCCCCCAATACATTCAATTGCAAAAGTCAACAAACCAAACAAAAACCCCTTCAAAACATCCAAGTTTTCTTTACTAACATCCAAGTACCTGAACATGAACACGCACTCCTAAAAATATAAAATTTACATGAGCATGACTTCTCCAATAAAGGTCTTTAATAGCAAGTATCACCTATGGCACCAGAAATCTCAGGAACAAGGAAAGCACAGTTCCCATGCAGAAAGAAAGGATACCAGAGAAGCTACCAAGGCTGACATGCTCTGAATCCACAACAAAATCCCAGTCTAGCCTGATTCTACAGCTGAAGAACAGGACAACTGGCATTGTTCATGCCCACTCAGTTATTTCTTTGGTAATTCCCCTCACTTAACAACATCTTAAAACACTAAGACTTTTATGCATACTTTATGGATTAAGGAAGATGGGTGACTTTTTTTTTTAATAACGTTAATTGAGCAAAATTCTAATAACTGCATAACTTAACATATATCAGCATTTCTACTACAGCAAGTTTTATGGATTTAAATATTGCACTCACCTGGAGACTGAAGAATAGCTACTACTTCACTGTGCCCCCTTTCCCGAGCTTTGTCCAGAGGAGTTTTCCCATCTTCATCTCTCAAATCAGGATTTGCACCATGCCGTAAGAGAGTCTGAGAACAAATATTTTTATGTATGAAAAAATAATTAAGATTTCTTCTTCCAAAGTATCAAATGTGCTTTTCACATTTTCATACACCACTCCTACAGTCTCATAAGTATTCTGTGATTTTTATACCTCTAGAGCTAATACAAACTACTTTTATTCATTACTGCCCTATAATTAAAAATCTGAGTTTTGATAAATACTGTGAAGAATATGTAAATATTTGACAGTGCATGTGTCCAGCATACTGCATCAAAAACATTTTGAACGGAACAAGACGAAAAGTCAGGAGGTAACACTTTCTAGGGGTCAATTTAAATCATACCTTTGCTACCTGTGGTCTTCCAAAACATGCTGCATAATGTAATGAGGATGACCTCTGACCTCTGTTAACATCAGCACCCCTTTCACAGAGGAATTCTACCTGTTAGACAAGAAAAAAGAAAAGAGTATTTTTATCTTCCTTTACATAAATAATGCAACTTCTTAAGGGTCTATAAACCTAATTTACCATTTCCTGAGTTCCAAAAGCTGAGGCCCAGTTTAAAAGAGTTTGTCCTACATCATCCATAAAATTTACTTCAAAAGCTGAAAAATATAATTAAATAAAATAGTTAATGTTCCCACAACTGTAAACTAAAATATAATATATTTTATATATAATATAATATAAACGAAAATTAAACAGTATTCTTTAAATAAAAAGCAGTTTTTAAAAATTTAAGCGTCCTCAATAATTCTGGAGAAGCATTTACGGTCTTAATTGCAATTAAAAAGTGGCATAGGTATGACTACTAACAAGAGCTGTTGAGTATTTAACAAAGTAAGCAAACTGGTATATTGTGATTTTCAATTAACTACTTCAGCATTTGTTATGACACCTCAGATTATAAAAATCAAACATAAAGCAAGCATCTTATTTTTCTTTTTCAGAGTATTTTTGCTTACCTCCTGTGTCAATTGCATCTATTAGTGCATCAGTATCCTTACTGCGGATGCAATCTATCAGCTGCCGATGAGAACGTTCCCCAGAACTATCCAGTCTTCGCAATCCTGGGATTCTGCCTGTAGATCCAGCACTAGATTTTGGCAGGGCTTTTCTGCCTTCGAACAGTAGCACCAAAAGAAGATCTACTAACCGCATGGTATCCAGCACACATCTCTCATCACCCTGCAATGCACTTTCTATAGAATCTGGAAGTTCAGATCTTAGGAGATCCTGGAAATAATTAAAAGTCTGAACAATAAAAAATATACAGGGCTTTAGAAAATACTATCAGAAATGGGTTTCATTTCCATATGAAATGTTTCCTTTTTTCCCCTCTTTAACTTACATGTATATGTGTGTGCGCATATGTGTGTGTGTGTATATACATCTATAAAAGAATAAGATCTGTAAGTATGTATATCTATCTATAAAACAGCAACATAAATCTTGCATATATTGAAGTATACAAAGGAAAAAGCCACATGAAAATAAAAAGCTGTAGTATAAAAGGATTTCTTACATGTGTTACTACTGGAGAGCCTCTACACAGGGTTGACAACAGGCTTACGATAGTTGACACCTGATTACTTAATTTAGAGTCTGCAGCTGTAGATGGTGCTCCAGCACTACTCCGTCCAGGTTTGCAAGCAGAAGATGGTCCTGAGGCTGTCCCACCAGCAGCTGCCATGCGAGATAACAACTCCTCAGTTAATCCATGTTTAGCTAATGGG
The DNA here is from genome assembly GCA_013400255.1 of Sitta europaea. Classification (NCBI taxonomy): domain Eukaryota; kingdom Metazoa; phylum Chordata; class Aves; order Passeriformes; family Sittidae; genus Sitta; species Sitta europaea. The sequence continues at coordinate 1,237,115 of VXBS01006425.1, read as the reverse complement.
GCTGGGTCAACTCCACGCCGTGTGAATCTGTCAGCTAATGAAGCAAAGCATCTTAAAGCTCCATCTGAAACCTAAGAAAGATGTGCAAGAAAAAACAAATAAATACCTTGTACTTAAGATGAGGAAATGCTAAAGGGATATCCACAAGAATACAAGATACGTACATGAACTTGATTTTCCCAGAAAGCATAATTGTTCAAGTTACATTTAAAGGTCTATATATTTCTCTTAAGCACAAGAAAATTTTCAATTGGACCAAACCTAAAAACAGGACAAACTGGGAAAAGCAAATTTTACTCTTGGATAACTCAGATTATCCACTGATCACCTGACACAGGGACAAGCAAGAATTTTTGTGACAATAAAATATAAACTTCCAAATTCATGTTTGTCACTAAAGGGAGGGAAAAATCCAACCAACCAACCACACACAAAAAAATCCAGTGACGCTATGGAAACAAGGCTTACTGATGATCCTCTTAACAATCCAGCAAAAAATACTGCTGGCCAACTTTATGCTTTATGCTGACCCGGGAAAGGAGCCAACATATTTTCATGTCAATACTGAAAATAAAGGAAGGTTTTGCCTTTAACATCTCTCTATCTATACACTAGAAGTATCTCAGTCTTTCATATCAGGAGGTTTGTACTGGCCTATCAAGATAACTTGCTTCAGGCACATTTGCATTTAAAGATGTGCAGTTGCAAACCAGACTGACGTCAAGAAATAGCAGAAAACTTCCCACAATACCTATTCTCTAACCAAACTCTGAATCACTACAGTTCTTACTTCCTAAAATGTCAACTCAGCAGTCCATTTTCAAAACAACTGTCTGCCATCGAAGACCAAGACAGTAACAAAGACAGCTACTCATCAACACACAGAACAAGGTTAGAGTACTAGCCAGACTTTATGAAGACAAAAATCTTAAATCTCCATTAAGTTTGCAAACTTCTGGTATGTTCTGTACATGCCAAACATTCTGCATTATCAGTACTCTTTTGCACTGGATTTTTTCTTTAATGTGTAATGGTCACTGTTCTTGTCCTCTGGCATCTTGCTCCAGTTCTTTGGTAACGCTGATAAACAATTCTGCTAATCTTTAAGAAATTTGCAAATACTCCATAGATCTTTACCTTAAGAGCTGTCAGAAACACACAACAAAGTTCACTTATTTAACACACTGCATTAGTGGCATCAGTTTGTGAAAGAGTACTTGGAAGTGAAAGAGTGCTTGGAAAGTATTTACATTTCTTCTCCCAAATTGCAAGTGTAACACAATGGTTAAAAACCCAAAATTATAGATAAGCTGCTCTTGGAGCCACATTCATCCAGTCTGAACTCATCCATCGAGTGGTGTTATTAACTGGCAGCCCACACAAAAAGCAACCAAACCCAACAGTGTAAAAGAACAAGGTAGGGAGCAACAAACTTGAAAAGGGATATTACTGGACAAATCCATAATACACATCCAACATCCACTGTAATCCTGAGGCTTGTTTCATGTGTAACATATTTCTCAAGGATACCAGTGCAAATTTATTTTCTATCATCTGGGTCCCATCTTAAGCATGCTTATCTTTAAGATTAACTGCTGAACAATTAAGTTAATTTGAACTCTCATTCACATGTCCAACAGCCCCAGGAAGTGCTTTTCTCTAACACCTTATAAACTGGGAAACAGTTAAAATACTACAGACTTAATGGTCTGAATTTCAAGACTACCTTGCCTCAGATCATTAGTGTACTAATAAAATTATTTAATGGCTAAAAGACATGATAGCTTGTTCTGAAATGGCTAATATATGACAGCCCCCTGAAAAATTTTAAAATCTAAAAATGTATTTTTAAAAAGTTATCTCACAGGCAGAAAGTCTTAGTTTCACAAATATGCTGTGCTTAATAAACCAGACTGGAGGCTGGATCTGTGCATGTAGAGAAAGGAATAAGGACAGAGATCAGAGTGAAATGAGAACTCAGTTCTGAGTATGGACAAGAAGCCTGGCCAGGCTACAGCAAGAATTTGGCTAAATGGATATTCCAGAGCGTTAGTATGACATACGCAAAAGATCCTACTAGTAGAAAGGTAACTCCTCTGGGATTAATTTTCTAGATTTTACAAGGACTACTTCATCTCAAGTTAGTAAAACTACAATAAAGAAGTGGAGTGGCCATTTAATAATACTTATACCATTTAAGCTGGCTTTTAGTGTAATAATTCAGCATTGACTATAGATGCTTTTATTGCTTATCTTAGTTTGGCAAAAGAAACACAAACCAAATAACTTTTTGCCTCTTACTTATGCTCAATTTTATAGTGATTGAGGTACAGTCATAGAACAACAATTACTTCAGAAATTGCCTCAAAATGCACTGAAAAAAGTTACAGAATATTTTTCAATATAGTTTTCAGAGGTTAAATAAGACTATATTCAAACACGAGCACTTGGAGTCAAACACTAAGCAGTGTTTTTATTCTTACCATTACAACTATAAAGGAAACTATCGTAATACCCCAATACAACGACTTCTACGGAAACAAACAGTTAGGGAGGCTGTATAAAGTTACCTTTATTCCTTTATTAAACATACTCAAAGTTAAATTCACATTGAGCCAACTAGTACGTTACCTGATGGTCTTCATGTTTTAATAAACTAGACAGTGATTCCACACAGATCTCTAATGAAGAATCCTGAGGCTCCATTTTGCCACAGAGTCTGGATACTACAGCCATAGCTGAATGCAAAGTGTCTTTATGAACAAGGTGTCCACTGTCACGAATGAATGTCAGAACACAGTTCAACCCTCCAGCTTCAAACACAGCTCCTGACTCACGGGTACAGATTAATTCTAACACCTACGCCAAAAAGAAATTTAATTTGAATGAAGTGTACACAAAAAGTCAGTTATTTATATCCATAGTCATATACTTACATCAATCTACAGAACTGGTTAAAAAAATGAAACAACAGGAAAAAAGAAAAATTCCTCTCTTCCTCAACACCCAGAAGGGGCCAAAGTGATTGTTACAGCTTTCTTCAAAAATATGGGAGACAATACAAGAACATCCCCTAAAGGCATGGTCATAACAGGTCTTCATGAAGACAAATAATAAACTCTCATCCTGGGAGAAACACTCAACTGAGAGTTTTGAAACTTGTAAGAACACCGTTACCCCAGTGATGCACTTCTGAGTAAATTGGAAATAGTAAATCGGAAATACATGCATAAATTCTGATGCCATGGTAACCGAAAACTCCAACTATATGCTACCACATGGCCATAAGTTATGCTTTAAATGAGAGATTGTAAGGGTTGTCTAAATTTCTCTAAAAACTTCACACGGGTGCAGGGGAGCTATATCTAGTGCCATTGAAGAGGCAGCAGATAATTTTTTTACACAAGGTAATTGCTATATCTGGAGCAATTCTTCATTTCTTTGGTAGCATAAATATAGCCCTTGGCATTCCATTAGCATTCTAGTCATACAAGATAAACAGGAAATTTCTTCTAATATTTTTTGTTTCCTTTTCTATACTTAATTTTAAGAAAATTGAACTGTGAAGAGCACCAGACTGACAGTAAGGATAAGTAGAGTGTCAGCATGTATATTTTTGTCACAGTCTATGTTTTTACATCACATTTTAATAAAAAAAAAGAGAATTGGAATATGAGAATGCTCTTTGGAAACAGCAAATTAGCCAACTCCTTCTTAAAAACAAGAGATTCTTAAGTATACTTACCTTCACACATTGCTCAGCCAAATCTCTGCTCGTTCTGTTGTTAAGTTCAACAACTACTAAACGATTACAAAGTGCTTTGATAGCTCCATCCACTCCCACAATCCTACGGGTGCATTCAGCTGATACATCCAGGTAATAAGTTATGGCACGAGCTGTTACTTCCAGTACATTGTCTGGAGCACTTTCATCAAGAAAAATTTTGCACAGTGCTGGCAAAAAAGTTCGAGGAGGGCATCTGCAGGAAAAAACCCACAACACATTACTAATTCTTCACACTTCTCTACATTAAGCAATTTTATACACTTCCACATTAACACTTTCCACATACACATCATTTGCTCAGCGAGTTTATAGCTGGTTCAGAACATTGATTTAGAACACTACATTTCACACACACAAGAAAATTCAAATAAGTAATCTGAAAAGATGTCACAGTAAGAAGTCAGCAGAGAAAGATACTCTTAAAATTTTACAGTTATACAGGGGAAAAATTTATCTTGTTGGGATTTTTTTTCTAGGAATTAACCTCACATCACCGAACAGAATGCACATTTTCTTAACAGTGCTTCAAGGTTCAGGATGATTAATAGCTACTTAATCATGAAATTTTATATACAAAGACTAAAGATTTTTGGCTTAATATACAATTGATTTTGAGTGGTCCTTCTTCCCTATGTTATTTTGTCATTTTATCCTATTTCAGCTTCCTCCCCTATCCTCTGCCCCATTATTTCCCCTTAATCACACTGAGAACATATTTAATTAACGTAACTTGCATGTATTGCATTTTCTCTCCATATCCATGGCTCAGAAGCCTCTGGCTCTTCTCTTTATTGTTAGCCTCAATTCCATATGCAAGAATGTGAAGAACATCCCCAAAACTTCAAAACAAAAAAAGCAACGGTCCTTCTATTCCTCTGAGACTACAGAACATAAACTGAAATAATACTTTTCATTATTATAACAGCTGCGGATAAGACTGATTTGGATCAAAAGTTCTAAGACATGGAGCTGTATTTTAAGAGAATTTTTCTTCCAGCAGTGTATTTAGCATAACTTAGCATGACGGCTCACCAGAGTGGTAAAAGACTTCCAAGGGGATGGTGGGGAATTAAGGGAAGGGGATATAAGCTTTGACAGTAGTCAAAATAGCTGAATACCTCAACCTTAGATGTAAGAGACCAGACTAAATCTACAGGAAGCAAATATTGCAACTTTTCCTTCAAGTAGGGTGTTGGTTTACAAAAGATGGCCTAAAACTTTTCTAAATCCAAACAAGAAAGAATAACAACATGGTTTTTAGACTGGAAGACAGGTGAGGTACTTGTTGATGAATCATTCTGAAGACTCAGAGGTCATGCAGTATCCCATCTGGTATGCAATGACTCACACAAACCCTGGGACACCAAAATGCTAATAGTTTTCTTCAAGATCTTACCATGCTTTATGAAGTAACTAATAATGCTGCCTGACAAATAAATACATTACTCAACAATACTTAATGACAAATTAGTAAGTGAAGCTTCAATAAAGCTCAATCACATATGTAAAACTTATATTGGCCTATCCAGCTTATACTGTCTGTTCTTGAGAAATTTGTTATTTAACTCTACATCTTTAAGAATGGTTTATACAATAACTTTGTATTTTAGACATAATCCACTGGGGGGAATATGAGTCTGAAATTTGTACTCATTATTAGATGACCAGCATCTGCTGACACAAGAAGCATTTAGTACATAAAATTTAAAGTGGACAATATATTCAAGGGTTTTGGTGTTGGACCTTTTATATTGAATTTTATGCAACACCAGGCAGACCACTAAAATATTGCTATGAACATTGTTCTTCAAACTGTATTTCAAGAAAAAAATTCCAATAAACACATCTTTAAAAGCCCCAAACAAACCAAACCGACACATGTATTACCAAGTGGAAGATAGGGAGCTCCACTGTCTATTTAAAACTAGCAAGAGTAGTAGATCATTTTTCTTAGATGGCCACACAGCTACAGAAAGTTAAAAGCCATACTTAGCAAATCTAAAACCTACATTATTTTTCTATTATTTAAGAGCTTATAAAGGAACTCGGCTGTGTATTTTTTAAAAGAACTTTAAAAAGGAAATTAAAAATATTAAAATTCCTTTCCTTAAAACACCTATCCACCAGTCAATTACCCAGCAGACACAGTAAAATACTAAGTTACTAAGAGCATATAATTCATATTGAATTCTTTGTCAGCTCACAAATGCCAGTGCACTGTATCAGCAATGCTGTCCTTATAAAAGCATGGCTCTAGCACAAACATAAGGGTTGTAGGTTTTTTCAAATGACATTTCTGCCAGGACCTCTGCCTACACTCAGAGACCCCTTTTTCAATCAGCAGGTACAGAACAATCTTCACTCGCTCTCAGTACATTTTTTTTCTGACTTAGAGGAATGATTTCCAGTCTTGCCAGAAGAAAACCAGGCTTCATCACAGAATCATAGAATAGCCTGGATTGAAAGGGACCTTAAAGATCATTCAGTTCAGGGACTGCAATGACTTTTCATGGAGTCATGGAGAGTGACTTGGCAATTACAAACAGAAAAGTTGTGGAGTCTCCTCTGGAGATATACCGATTATACTCATAAGCGCACACAGAACATACAGACAAATTCAGATTTGTTTGGCTTGTTGAAGTTCCCTCAGGCTTTATCAGTGTGTACAGTTCCTGAAAACAAGAGACCAGAAGCACCAGTTCTGTCATTCACAGTCTAGATCTATGGGTCAGCCTGTGATAGCAGGCAAGAATGATAGATGAACACACCCCCCATGCTCCAGCCATCATCTTCTCTAACAGGTGGCTAAACAATTATAGCATAAAACTGCCTAACTGTCATTTTGAAGGACTTCAGTCTTTATGCTGTAGCTAACTTTTCTATCAATAACTGCATACAAACGAAAGGACACAGGTCAGCTTTATAGTGATCAGCCTTTAATCTCCAAATCTTCATTAAGCAATGACATGGGTCTCCTGTGGTTGAAACTGTGAGCATCAGCTCCACATTGTCTTGGGGAGAAGTTCCAGAGAAAGAACGAACAGGGGTAGGTGAGAACACCAGCCCCACAATGAGAGATGGGGTGCACACCATCAGAGCCTTATAGCAAATGCCCAAAGTACACCTATCCTTTCTGTTCAGGCAGCTCCACCAGGGATTTCTCTGAGCAGGCATTTCACTAATAAAAAGAGAGGAAAAGTGCTGCTCTTATTCAGTGTATGGTCTTTAGGCCTCAACATTGTGAAAACTGGTTTTCAGAATTGTCCTTGGGTCTTCACTCAATCCAATCCCAAGTAAAGGCACTTAAGCATAAGCAAAGGCAGCAGAGGGAAGAGAAATCCACTGCTTACCTGGAAGCAATTCTAGCAAACAGACGAAGCACAGAACCTTCTCAGGACCAGCCCCTCTTTTTAATGAAGCACCAAGTCAACAGTCAACACCAGCAGGAACCAAAGAGTGAATCAGACAAATTATGTCATGCATGAACCACTATTACACCATAATTCCAAAGTAAATCCTTATTGGCTTCCTTAGGCAGGCCAAAACAGATCAAAAGGACCTAAAACTGCTTCAAATATTGGCTGAGGAAGATTAGGGCCCTTTAGTAATACAGACCTTACTGCTGTTCCAACTAAGGCTATGCTCAGAACTAAAATGTATTCTGACAGGTAGTAAAACAAAGCATTCCAGGAGTGTCCACAACACAGACAAAGGCTAAACACTGGACTCACCTTTAGAAAACAGTCTACACAGGAAAAACAAGGCAATGAAAACTTCCTGAGACAGAAGGGAAACTGAGGGCAGAGCTACAGCACTGAATGAACTGATGTGACAGGGTAACAATGGTCAGCTTTTAGTACACTTCCATCTATTGACAAATGATGCTTTTGATTTCCAAGAGAAAAATTCACAAATAAACCTGCCATTACTGCAAGCATCAACACCCACCAAGGAAAAAAATAGCTAAGTGCATAATTTCTAAATCATCCCAGTACCAAAAACAGGTGTGCATGTTCCTTTTATCCGGACCATATGTTAACCAGAAGTAATAGATCTCAGAAAAAAAAGAAACTATGACAGAAAAATTCCTAAAGTTGTAGGTGAAGAATCACTGTTCATAATGACCTATCTGCAGTGAAACAAGCAAAAAGATAGTGGTGAGTGTTCTTTAAGACAGAGAAAGCTATTCTTTAATTTCTTTCCAATCAGAAAATAATGGCAAATAGGTACCTCCAAAATTCAGGTTTCTATTTAGGCCCTCCTTCTAATAAACATGGAAATTTTACATTTTTATTTCAGGGGAGCTCTATTAATATCACACTGGGCACTTCCTAAAGTACTTCAAGTGTGTACTTTAGAAGAGTGATTAGGGACTACTTAGTGAATTAATGAGGTCACTCTGTGTTACTCCTTAGTGAAAGACCAACTTCAAGTTAATGAGGTTACTCTACAACCCACACTAGTGCTCTTGCTAATTACTTTAAGTCTTGCAGCTCTCAATGTCCACCCAACTTCATTCACATACTTCCAGAAGAAGAGCTGCTGTTAGTTACTGTCTTCCAAGTTTTCCACTCACCATGTTTCAAAGATCTTGTTGAAAGATAGGTTTCTCCAAAATAGGTAATATTCCTTATCAGTACTTCCCATCTATATTATAATCTATTAAGATTAGGGTACTAGAGCAGTCTCTTTTTCCTGTACTGACATCAAGAAGTAAACCACATTAAAAAGTGCTGATTCTGTATAATTTATATTTAAATATATTCATCCTTTCAGTGTTAAAATGAGTTATTAGATTGTAAAGAGGATAATACACACATTCTTTAATATGCATTCTTTCTCTGCAAAAAATATACTTGATCTAAATTATTTTTTAAATATCATAATCATCTTGATGTCAAGAAAGGCTAAGAAAATTTGTCGGTATAATTATATTACTACAGAATTTACAGCACTATAATCAGCATAACTCTATATGCTGACACACTTCTTTACACACACACCCACCTCTTTAGGAACAGAAAGATCCATAGGGATACAAAATTCTTAAATAGCTACAGCAGTAATCTCCTGCCAGTGCTAATCCCTTAAACTCTAATGAAGTGACTCAGCTGATTTTACAGCTTGCCAATGTAAAAAGATACCAAGGAAGTAAAAATAGACACTGTAAACTCATTTCTGTAATTACACTTCATATTTTAATGCACTTAAAATCCTTAGCTAAAACAGTAACAATAATAGTGAAGACTACACTACTGCCGTGTTTGAAAAAAAAACCAAAAACTTAAAGAAGGAAAAAAGACCAGTCAGTTCATCCCTAAAACAGTTAACAACTATTGCTAGCATTAGGGTGTGTTACTCAATTCCAAAGTAACCACTGGATTCAGTTGATGCAGAGCCCCTGGCATGTGACAAAGCCTTCAGTGAAGCTGCCTGGTCCAAGACATGTGACTTGTGGCAGAAAACCAAGCTCAGCTGCCTGCCAGCAATAGCTGGATCTTTAATGCATACCATCTGCTGAGACCAGTTAGAAATGGGAAAATAAGGAATTGTAAGTGTTTACATTTCTTAATAGATAATACTTTTAAATAAAAAATAGAATACTGACGTTAACTCTCATTAGTAAGTTTCTGAGGAAAAATATACCAGATAAGCATTTACAACAACACCTCATACAGCTTTGAAACTTCTAAGAACATCCTGCATAACTGATTTTTCTTAAAGCAAAAGAAGTTTCAACTAATTTTTGAATAATGATTATTTTTCCTTTCTGTACTTCTTTCTATGAGGCGATCTCAGACTTTCCCTCATTGTTTCTCACTGGAAAACTGTTGCTTCCACATATGACCCAAAACCAACAGCAGAGTAATAAAGACCATCCACATGAGAACCCACAAACCTGCACTGCCTGTATGTACTTGTCTGGATTCATTACCAAAAGACATTTTGTGCTGTTTTCATACAACACTGTTACTATACAAATGAAGTCCAGAAAACATCACTTGTGTAAAACTTTAGACACACCATACTGTGTATGTAAAGTCTGTAAATACATACTTTAATGTATTTTAAAGGAAAAAGCAACTAAAAATTAACTAGCAATTTACTTTTACCAGAATTACAAAACATGAAAACCTGCACAACTCCGAATCTCTACTGTTAATTGCAATCGCAGCCCAGGCCAACAAAATTAAGCTGGAGAATTAACAATTCCATCCTATATTCATCCCAGTAGAAACTCCACTTTATTAGAAATTAAAAGAAATTAATTTAGAATTCGAATTTGACATTTAAAAACACTTTCAAACTTTCTTTTAGCTAAATAAATGACAGAGCTAAACCCTCTTCTGAGAGTTTATTATTAGCCAGAAGACAATTAGTATTGGACATTTAGTATTCAACTGCACATTCAATAAATATCAGTTGTGTAAAATGAAAAATAAGAAAAATCGATATGAGGAAATAGCTTCCACGGAATAGGTAATTTCTATATTTCTAGATAAATTATCACTCACTTTATTCCTGAATTTATAAACGACATGTTAGGCTGCCTTTTGCATTTTTCAACATCTTATAAAAGCTTTGCCATACCTCAGGGTAATAATTCCACATGTTTGTTTGCCAATCTCCAGCATTTTGTAAATATTTTACAGACACTTAAGTCCACAATAGCTGAATAAATTAAAGAATGTGAAACTACAGGTCTTTTTGCCTATGATTCCCACTAGTAGCAACCTCAGTTGTGCAAACAGATAATGCTTTGAGTATGTACTATATCTGTCAACATTTCAAAAGGAAATAAGCAATTAAACAAAAAGTAAGATTTTGTATATGTGCCTAAATATGCACACCTCCCCACTAGCTCCCCCTGGAATCCCAGGTGCTCAAAAAAAGAACTGACTTACACAAGAAAACTTCCACTTCCCTATTAGCAATGTATCTAACATCTGTGCTATCTATACCTCTTCTTAAGAGGCAAATATTAAAAATCACTTGACCAGTAGTCATGCATGAAAGGAAGCCCCTGATTTGAAATTCCTGTAACACCTTTTATTGGTCTCATCCAATCTGTTAGGAACTGACATTTTCAAAAGATCATTAACCTGATGCCTTAACATTCTGTATCCATCTTTTGCACAGTACTTGCAAGAATCACTTCAGTTTTACCTCACACATAAAATTCTGGACAAAACAAGGGATACTTGATGTGACCACTAAAAAAAAAAAATTTTAAATTCCAGGCTAGTAAATAGTGACAATGTGATGAGTTGTCTGGAATACCCAGAAGCACGCTCATGTAAATATATAAATACCCAGATATATATACACACCCAATATATAAATACTATAAAATACCCAGAAGGGCTCATGTAAACAAAATGTGTTTTAGCACACACCAATGCCAAGTTACAGATCTCAGTTCTACGTAGTACATCAAGCCATACCTAAGCAGTAAGCACTCATATCCTTGAAAGCAACTCTGAAGACAGATAACTAAAACCACACTTACTGTACAAAGTTTTGGAAACACCTAACTCAACTTGGCATGTTTAACTGTTAACAGTAAGTCAAAGGCACTACCATAAACAGCATGGATGAAGGCAACACTGGAAAGTATTTCTGAAGAACCTGTAAACTGAAGAACTAGAAAGGGGAGGAAGATCAAGAGCTGATGAAATCTTTGTGTACAGGTACATTCACAGTAAGAACACTACTGTCTTTTAATCTAAATAGGAAAAGGTAAACTGACTGTTGCCTACAGAATTCATCAGGCCAGCCAATTCTTATAGAAAAGAGCAAGTAAATTTCAACAACAAAGACAACTTAGGCAGCAGATTTAATAGCAAAAGAGAGGGTGAAATGAGGTAGGATGCCCTCTCAGAAACATTAGCTACACATTATGCTTGTATCAAACAAGATGCTCAATCCAGTAAAAACCATATAAAATACAAGGGCTAGGATGTCAATTTAGACTTAATCTTCTCTCCTGACCTTTGCAACCATTAAGATTCTCAAAATAACTAGACAAGGTTAAATAATCTCCACAATAACAGTGATAATGAGGCCACAATTCCCATTTTATAGAGAGCAACCAGAACAACATTAGTATTTTAAAATTCTTATAACGTAAAAAGAGAAAAACCCAAAACCAACAACAACAAAATGGCCCTAAAAATCAGGAATAATTCCAAACATTAGGTTGCAACAAGATTGCTCCCTGAAAAACACAGAGCACACACCTACTTCCATCTAAGAAAATCACTCTGTGGAATGCTGAAGATCCCACTACATTGGAGGCCATGGAGCAAATACTCCAGTGCTGGTATTTCACTGCTGCCATACCCTCTGCCTTCACTAAAAGAAAAAAAAACTTAGTAGGAATCACATGAAACTTGCCACTTTGAAGTATACAAAATTTCATTTGGGAGAGATGTCTGCATTAGGGCAAACCAATAAATCACTAAGAACATATGCTTTGCATGATTTAAAATAATGAAAACTAGTCTATTGTTGACAGCAATACTTACTCTAATTGACTCACTGCTGCACTCCAGCACAAAAGTATAACAATGATCTGACTATTTTTTCCTTAAAATAACAAAACAAGCAAATCTGGAGGATACAAAACGTGAAACCACCTTGATACCAACAAAGCTGCTCTCTCAGCCTGTTAATTTTTCCACAATTGTCAGACAGGTTACAGGGTACTTTACTGTCTGAATTACAAAGATGCTTTGTAAAGGCAGCCCAGATTGTAAATATATTCTTGAAAACCAGCACTTTGGATTTGCATCCCTATCTCTAAAAGAAAACTGTCTTTTTCTATATATCTAATTTTGATTTACTGGAGTTTTGCAATCCTGATAAAGGCAGGAGAATGTAGTTTCAAGCAGGTGGAGGAAAAGCTAAACCATTCCACATTAACAGTCTCACTAGCTCACATCAAGTCTTCAGTTCACTAGAATTTCTTCTTAAACGTGTTAGCAAATACAAGAGATATATACCTTTTCCCTAGTGAATAGATATTTTGGAAAGAAAAAGGTTTAGTGTGAATCAAAGTAAACATATTCCATCTAAAAAATTAACTAAAAGGACTTCTATTTTACACATTAGAACCCTAACACATGACCCTTTGTACAATTTGTTTTTATTTGTCAAATGAGCTGATAACTCCTGATAATTTTTTGCTTACCAAATCTGTTAATGCCAAATACACAGAGGTAACTTACAGAATAGCCATAGAGGAAGATGTTTTCTCCTTCTGAGCATTAATAAAGCCTATTTCATCTGCTGTGTAAAAAAGGTTTTAAGCAGGTCTTACTTTGTTATACTAGTTCCTTGATCTACAAATTTTCATTGCAATTAATTGCTAAGTACTTTTACTCTGGCAGACAGCAACAGAAAGCTTGACCAGAAGAGTTATAATTTTATTTCACCAAAAAAACTGAAACAATCACATGAGGTGAAAAAAGAATAACTTGAAACACCTCTGCAAAAAGGGCTACATTAATAACGTGAGATTGCAACTAAGAGCCTCTACATAGATTTAAACTGCTACAGGTAATTCTTTTAAAGGACAGAAAAAAAAAGCCCACAATTTCAATTAAGTTTATAATAAATGCTGTCTCCCGTTCAAGTGAATTTAAAAGTGCACAGTTTAACTACAATTTGGGATAAACTGTTACGATCACAACAGTTTTGCTGTTTTACTCCAACTCAACTACTTAAAACCATTTCTCCTCATTCTTTAAGTTTCTGTAGTTCAAGCTAGTGGCTTTTGCTGCTGGTAAAATGTTAGCCATGCTTCATGTGTCTGTGTCTGTGACTCATTATCACCAGAAGATGAATATGCCACTGATTTTTTTTCAATGTTAACATATGAGTAACTTCCAAAATAATTTAATTGGATGTTATATGTAAATCTGGGAAGAAGTAAAGAAACATCAATTATTTGGCAGCACTACCTGTTAATCAGCTGCATACCCTGAAATCTGCTGTGATGCTCTTAGAACTCTGCAAGAACATTATGAAATACACAACCCTACATGTGTGCCTGCTTCCAGTTGGGAGCTGACCTGAAACACTAGTTTCAATATCCATTACTCTTGTACAGAAGCAAATTATTACCTTTACCTTTATATTACCTTTATCATTTATTAATTTCCTTCAGAACAGGTCTCCAAAGTAACTCTGCAATTTTACTACAAGAATGAAGTGCAATATTCTGAATCCAATATTTCAGTACTTTTTTTTTCTGTTCAACTTTCTGCTTTCTTTGCTAAGATTGTGTATTGCCCTTAACTCGTTAAGAAAGAAGCATGGAAACTGTTGTGTTTTAGAGCTGGTGCATAGCATTCATGTCAATACTTTTAATGGGGTCTTTTTTCACAACTTAGGCAGTCCTCACCACCTGCAGCTTTTAATCACCAGATGTACTTCACTAAAATGACAGTCTTTTTCTTAGCTTACATCACAAAAGCAAATAATTTCTTATGTAAAAGTAGACTAATACTTAATATTTAAAGTTAATCTAACTAAGCTGTGAAAAACAGCCCATTTCATTCTCCAAGAAATTGACTGTTTTAAAAGTCCATCTTGAAGTTGAGTTCCAGAGATGAAAAATTTTCTTTAAAGTTTTGTCAACTTATAACTAATAGCAATAAACAATTCCAGGATCTTGAAACAACATAAGCACAGCATCCAAAACCTTGGAAATGCTGTTCTTACTTAGTAGAAGAAAACAAATTTGTAAAGTCTAGAGGCTGGTTTTCTCACCAACAGAAAAATACATCCATATTCTAGATCAGACACACATGAAAATATTTTCAAAATTAATTCCTGAGAAATGGGGGTTTAGCAGCCCGTCTGTCACACGGTAAATCTCCTATTTCAGCAAAAAGCAATTCCTTTAAAAAACAAGCTAAAAAGGAATTATAAAATATTATCCATGATTATTTTAGTTATACCCTCTCCACACACGACAATTTTGGCTTTTTGAACTGTCATTTGGAAAGATTTTAAAATACTTTTCAAGATATCATCTGTTTCTTACAGAGTTCCAAAATAAACAAAGTCACCTTGTAATGCAGGCACCCATAAGCACCCTAGATAATCACTGGGAAGTTCTCCACTGAAGACTGTATACCTTTCTCTGCTTCTCCCACATTTCCAGTTATGCAGTTCCACCTCCAGCACTCATCAGACACCTCTCTATATGCTGTAACCCACTGTAACAGCAGAAATCTAATAACCTTTCTCAGGTCTAAAGAGCAGCTTGCACTTGCAGAGAATTAGAGGAGTCCAGTAAGCCCTGACAGTGGCAGGAACAAGAGTATGGTTGGGAGGAATAAAAAGGGTGGGTGATAAATGGGAAGAAGGTAATGAGCTACCATGTCAGCTCACCAAATACCATGGTACCAGATCATATACTTCAGTATATCTGCAAAGCCAATAGAAAGCAGCAGTTTCCACATTACTGAAAATCACTTCAACAGGCAGAGAACCTCAGTAACTACTTCCCTATTTACATTTTATTCTCTTCTTTTTGAGGAAAACTTACAAGACCAAAAGAAAAAGAGAACTTGGGTGACCAGTAAATTAAACTATATCAACACTCAAAAGAAAAATTAAAATGCCAAAAGGCATATTAAATATTTCTTCTTTCAGACATAAGTAAGTTTAAAACCACAATAGTGCAATAAGAGAGCATTCATTATATATGCTCTAAGATAAAAAAAAAGCACTCAGACTATTTAATTCATTTATATTGAAATAAAAGTCTGTTCCAAGTAAGATGCATAAAACCCACAACTGGTTTGTACTTTTTAAAGTTGGCATTTCATTCCTGACTCTCCAATACCCAGAAGATAACCTTAAAAATGCTTATGCCTAATTCTACACCAGTATAAAACAGAGTATCCTGAAGCAGGCAGTTCACCCAGATTCATCAGAAAAATTCATACTTAACTACCTAGTTTTCTTCTACAATGGTGAATTTTGAGGCTCCCACAATATCAGTAGTATAAAGATAGTCAGGGAAGTCAAATGGATCTCACTACAGTAAGGCACTTCAAGTCAAAATTTTACCTGTAAGCTCACCAAGGCAAAGAACAGGCACTTCAGTTTCTAAAGCACTGTACAAAATTGTGATCAATGCTGTGCAGCTACTAAAAATCCAAATTTTAGAGATGTCTGAATTTTACATTTCCAGCAGTAAATGCAGCCATGAGAACAGCTTCTAAGAGGTGAGACTGAAAACTGTTTCCTTCAGAGCTACAAAACTAAACAGTGTAACAGACAGCTACCTTCTCAAATGCTTCCAATTTCATACTCCTAAAAAGCAAGATAAGATGTATCTGAAAAACACTAGCCATATTTTATTTTGAAAAGTGAGAGCAACGACAAAAAACATGGAAAGGAAGAGAGGCAAGAACATGAAAATCAGAACTGAAGAAATCAACTAAAAATGTAGAAGTTGTGATTGCTTAGACTTTTGCTACTTCTTCCAGACCAGTGGTGGGCTCTCACAGGAAGTAGTGTAACACAAGCAGAGCAACACTCAAGTAACAGAAGTGATTATATCAGCGTTTTGTGCTTTGAGAAATATAAAGAGGATTGAGTGCAGGGAGTGTGCTATATGATGTGTACAAACTCAGTGGAGAAGGAAGGGTGGCATGAACAATGACATGCTCCAAAGAAGGGGCAAAATATTTTTGTGAACAGTGGTTATTTGTAATTTTTTCTTGGATTTACAGAACTCAAAAAAAGTTACTATATCCCTCAATAAAATACTGTGAGAGTATGGATGATTAAATATATCCAGGTGATCATTATAATTCCATTGTCAAAAAAGCTTTTCTCTACCAAAAAAACCCAAAACAAACCAAAAGCAAACCAAAACACACACACAAAAAACAAACCTCCCAAAAAGAAAAAAAGAAACACAACAACAACCCCTCCACACACACACACACACAAATCCATATCATTTAATTTAAAGAAATGTTGAGTTGCAATCAGCTCCAGTGTCAGAACAGGCACTGTGTATCACCCAAACAACACTACATTTTTAATCAGACAAGGGTACTTCACATGACATTAACAGAAACACTTGATTTCAGTGATCTAAACTGAAGTTCAGTTTGTAAAAACATTTTTGAGGCTGAAAGTTTCTAGGAATGTTAAATATTACATTCAGCTGCAGAGAGGGAAAAATAACATTCCATAAATGAAAGCCAGAACTGCTTACGTTTCAAAACAGCGATCCACGTTGTCTGACATCAGAAGCAGCATGCAGAGCTGTTCCAGTGCTATTAGCTGCATATCCCTTTCATCCCCCTGCCCCATCTGCAGCCATTCCAGCAACGTGTCTGGATCCACATCTGCCATGGTTTTTTACCAAAAAAAAGCCGCCTCCACTTCAATTAAAATGTACAAAAAATATCCTTTAATTGTTGAAGCCAGACTAACTTCAGAACAATTAATTTCTCTCTTCAGTCAGCCTCACACTTTTGCAGTTTTCACCTGGCAAGAAAAAGTAGAAAAAGTAATCATCATCACAATCTTGTTGTTGAACTTTCTGTATTTGCTCCTCTCTAAAATAGCATATGTTTGGGCTGAAATCAAGGAAATTCTCACATATTTTATCAGCAAAAGGGGTTTTCTTCAAGCTTTATAAGCAAGTAAATAATAATGAGTTTGTTCTGTTTTGAGGATAACTCAAAATTAAAGCTAGAAAAATTGTACTTAACCCTTTTGTGTATTCTTAAAGCTAAGAGAGAGTGATGTCTTCCTCATCCCCCTCCTTTGATATCACTTTATTATACAGTGTTCAGCTTTACAAGAGATGGATGACCTCCTCACGAAAATATTCAAATATAGAAAGATAATGGATTTCACTTTTTAAATAGAAATCCATAAAATAAAAAAGTGAGATGTACAATTACAGACCTGCAGAATCTTTGGAAACCTTTCATGAACCCTTCATCTTTTAAAATAGCATTCAAACATCAGGAATATGAGCTTTTTACATCAAAGGATAAAAAAGGAGAACTTAAGAATCACTTCCATTTTCAAGAGTTAAGGGTTTGTTGGATTATTTGGGGCCTTTTAGGAAAAAAGATTTAATTCATAGGTTTCAAAAAAATCTGGTGAATAATTCAAATAATTCACATACATATAAGGAAAACAACATTATTTGCTGGCCCAATGCCATAGTTGTACATGCAAGCTGAAGACCAAAAAAGTCCCTTTAAAATGTTAAAATATTTTGACACATGTGCTTGCTTTTTACTTTGAACTTAACAAACAGTCAAACTCACCTCCCTTGCCTAAAAACACAGCAAACATGACTATTTTCATATAAAAATTAATGGGTTACAAACCAGTCTCTTCAAATTAGATATACAAGAAAAATAATACTCTTTCAAAATACAGCTTAGTGAAGAAAAATTAGTTTATCAAACTCACAGGTAAATATGAAATGCTGGACAGTGTCCCCACAAACAGGGGGGAGGTGATGTGGGAGGAAGAAGCTTGATCTGGACAAAGTCTGACTACTTGTTTACTTGCTGCTAATGAGTTAATAGTTAAAAAATAACTTCATCAAGGGCATGTCTACAAAAGGGGATCAGAAAATAGTATTACATGAAGAAACACACACCGAATCAGCTCTTTCACAATAGCTTCAAATTCAAAGATGTGACAGAAGTACAACACATAGTATTTTTATATCATTTAGTACCATAATATTACAGATCACTCGACTACTGCTTGCCAGTTATATCTTTGATATTACCTTACTCTAAAAAAGTAATTTAATATTAGAAAATTGATTTTCTGTGTTTTAAACAATGCCTATGATTCTCCAAGATGTTTACAGACTGCATTTCCTGCTCTAATCCTATACAAAACTACTTTCAGACAGTAAAAGTGGGATCGTATTATAAGTATTCTACCTCTCCTTAACACGACTCAATCGTTATTTCCGGGAGCGGGGTGATAGCGAGAGAAACCAAAAAATTAAGAGACAGCGAAAGTGAGGTAAGTTCAACACAGGCACCTGCTGTTCCCGCACGCCAGACGCGCAGAGCAGGGAGCGAGCGGGCGGCCGGGACTCCCGGGAGAGCCGCCCCAGAGCAGGGGCCAGGCCGCAGCGCGGCTCAGCCCGCG
>VXBS01006425.1:1181039-1218081 GCA_013400255.1 Sitta europaea | reverse complement strand
GCCGCCGCTGCGGAGCGGCGAGCGGGGCCCGGGGAGCCCCAGGCCAGGCCTGCCCGGCGACGAGGCCTTGTCCTGGCTGCGTGGGGATTTACTTTTTTACGGTTTTCATTTTATTTCTTGCCGTATTTTGGTTATTTACTTCAATATGATGCTCTTTACGGTAGGGCTTATACTTTCAAAGTTCCACTCTTGAAACACTTTGATCCCCCTCCAGCACCTCGTTTGAAAGCGATCCCGTGAGCGGATTTAAACGCTGCAGCGCTGGGCCTTAGAGAGCGGAGGATTTAGGTTGCTCTTACCGAGGAGTGAATTTGGAGCGCTGCGGCTATGCCGTGTAGCTTGAGACACCTTTTGCAGTACGGTGGTCCTCTGCTGCAAAATGCTGCGCAATTACCTTGCAAATGATTAAAAGACAAAGGAAGCGAACTGCTAAAAATTTTAAATGAAGGATTTTCAAAATAATTTCGTTCTCTGTAGTATGACATGTTTTGCCAAGGAATTTAAGCCTGTTAATATAAGTACAGTAAATAAGATTATTGTACATTTGAATGTCACTCCTACCTACATCATAGACATTTCCTGTAATTAGGGGGCTAAAACTACACACTGAACAAAAAGGCAATAGCAGTCATGCTTGGTTAAAACTTGCTGAATGCCGACATTTTTATTGGTCAATGTTGTAATAATACCTCTAGAAAGTGTTATCTTTATTGGTGCAGGTTTTATTCAGAACACAAGAATAGCGGTTCTTTTGTCTCTCTGATTTCTAAGGCAGCTTAGCCTTTCTGTCTTACCATATTACATCTCTGTTAACAGCAACTTGTTCCAGCCCAGCCAAGATTTACCTGTGTATGCTTTGCCTGTGCTTGTCCTTCAGAGGTCAAGGAAGACTTCTGATATGTTTAAAGTTGAGGACACAAGGCAGTAGGAGGACTGAGTCTACAGTCTTTCAATTTAGAAACTTGGTTTTCTTTAACTTTTCACCAATGCAGAAGCAGCAGAATTAGGCCTGGCTTATGAGACCTGCATCTGCTAAGTGATCCTTGCATGATGCTAGAAAAGTTGCCTTTGCTTTTTTCTTTAAGAAAAGTTTCAGGTAAAGAAATATTTTCTTCTGAAGACCAAAAACTTTGAAATCAACAAATGTTTCACTCATTTCACATAGAATGCAGTTTCTGGTTCAGGTGTCTGGACAGATACATTTTTTTTTTGTGGACAATATGAGGACATAAAAATATGGATCAGTTTAGGAACAAAATCAAAATTTTAAGTATTGTACTTGAAAAAAATATGAATCATGGATTTAAAGTACTATTAAGCAGGAGAACAAAACTTAAGTACTGGAAATATCTTTCATAGTTACATAGTTCTAAAAGGAGAAACATAAATACTTCTGTCCTGTTGCATGAATTGCTGAATTTCATATATCCTTTTTTTGTTCCTTTTTACTCAAAGAAGTACATTGAGTAATGGAATCAGGATCTTCTTTCATTCTGATACACTTACAATATTTAAGAGTTTGCAAGTGATTTTTGTTCCTCATTCTGCAATTTCTTCTCAACAGAACAAATCTGCAAAATAATGCTGACTAGATAATTTCTGTTTCATTGATTATATACTTCTTATAATATATGTATGTTCATCAACTAATACTTTTTTTCACTTCCTGTGCTGATGGGCGTTCAAATTATTTTTGACACTCTCTTTGTCAGAGAGTACTCCATTGAAATACAGCACAACAAGTGATACCGTTTCAGACTCCCTCTGTGTACAGCACCATATAGACTAGAACTGCCTCTTCAAAGGTGGCTGCTCTTTAATACTTACTAAGAAAGGAATCACTAGCTAGTAGGAGTGTACCAACAGATAAGAAAGACATCAGAATCACATTTTTATGGAATTACTGACATTCATTTGAATTTTCACGTGAGTGAAGGTTTGTTTGGACCCCCAAATTTCCAGCCCATGTCTATCATTCCATTAGTGCTGGGCCTAAGCCTTCTGAGGAGGAGAACTTTATGTGGATTGGTGCAGCCCAATGGGGGAGGCAAGTGTTGGCATTTATTGAAGTCACAAGTAATGGAGCTTGACTGTCATAGCTGCTTTGAAGGAAACTATGCTGAGCATTGTGTGAAACTTGCAAAACGACTCCTGTTCCCCATGCTTGTGCAAGGTACATATTTTTGTCCCAGTTTGAAAATTACCCAAATGCTAACACTAGCTGGCATGCACTTCATGTATGACCTTGGCCTAATCCTGTAATCACTGCGTGTCTCTGTTTCCTCCTTTACAAAATAAGGAGATAGTAATGCTGGAGTCAGAAATGTCTTAGCACTTATGGAACTGTGAGTTGCTGAGGCATGTTACTATATTAAGTCTTAAATAATGCCATATATTTATGACTGCACTTGAGCAGACCACACATGTAAGTGACTGACAACACCTTTGGAAATTAGGCCACATAGGGTCAGCATAGATTGACCTTTGTAGAGTGTTACATTGAGCAATTATGATCATTTTTGCTGAGTATTTACCTGAAAATTAAAACCTGGCTTTGAAAGAGAAAATGTCAGCACAATTGCTAGAATAATATCAAGGACACAGGAGCAACAGTAAAATATGGCACAAGGGTAGCAAGGATCAGAGATTGGGTTGCAGACACAGAGAGGTTCTGAGACTTTGTGAAGGACATCCAACTTAAGACAGCTTCTCAACAAGAAGACATTGCAGGTGTTCTCAAAAGGATTTCACTCTCTTTCAAAATAAGTCACTTTTGGCTAGGATTCAAAAAAATCTTCTCACAATGCGAAAAACCTAGGTGTTTTTTCACTTATAGCTCTAAGAAGAATAACAATTATTACTGCTTTTATATTGTATTCAGGCTGGTGTTTCCTATATGGTTTTAGCTGATAGCAGAAGGAATGTCACAGGCACTCTTAACATCACTGTGTGATATTAAGGATTGAAAGCTTCAGACTGGAATCATTGGGCTTTTGTTACAGCAAATACAAAACTGACCAATAATCAAGCTGAAATACATCAACAATTCAAACAAAACAAGAAGACTCATATTCCTTCATATTTTTTTAATTGATACAGCAACTAGAAGCCAGGATAACTGATGTTTTTCTTAGCTATCTTCCTACTTTGGTGTACATGCCAAGTTAATGTTTCCAAAAATATCACTCCTCTGTAGTAAATAGAGCAGCAATATATAAGCAGACCCTGAACACCTCCATAAATTAAAGGGAGTAGTTTATGCTGAAGACCAGGGCTTTCTTTGCTCAGTGAAATAAAACTGTTAGGTTATTTATGGATTATTTATTCTTTTGCTTTAACACTCTTTTCTGTGCCACCCACACAATAACATAGTTGAAAACACTGAAAGTACCTACTCCTCCAAATCCAAAAGATGAATAATTCCATACATTTCATTTTTTGGATGAATATTATACTTCTAAAGAAAAAGTTACTAAATGTTTAGTACACATTTCAAAGCAATGAGGTCATATATTACAGCAGCTTTCTTGCTGTATCAAGTTAGATTTAAATATATTGCTTAGATTTTCTTATGGAAATTGGTTTTTTTTCCATAAATAAAATGCAGTTGTGAAAAGCTTTTTGGATTTAAATCCTCCTACGTTACCACAGTCTCTTCTTAGCCACTCCACTGTTGCACAAGCCTGAGGAGCACAAACACAGTGTCAGCGTCTTGGCTTTCCAGAAGTCCGTGCCAGCCTTTGCAGCCCCGGCAGCCAGCAAACCATCGGAGCGGCCGCACAGCGAGGCGTGTTTACGGGACGGCTCTGACGCAGCCCTGCAGCAGGAGCTGGGCGAGAGGTTTTCCCTTCGGGAGGCCAACTCTTGCAATTACACGTCCATGTGGTGAGCACACGGGTGACGCTGACGTGACAAATGTGCGAGTGACATGCTGGTGTTTACTGAGGTGCGGGGCTGAGTCATTGCTCAGCTTGTAGGACTCCTCCTCAGCAGAGGCTCAGCTTCCTGGGAGCTTCTTCCTCGGTCAGCTATCCTCGGAGCTGACTACAGAAGAGCTTGTTTTTCAGAAATCTGCAAATACTCTGAAATTATCTTTTCTTTTATTGCTCAAAATCATACGCATTACAGTTCTTTTTCCTAAGTAAATTCACTTATGTGGGTTGATTTTAGTTTGTTCGTGGAAGGCTTTTTATTTCAAATTTACTTTTTTGCTGTTCCAGGCTGAGGAGTGAGAAGTAAACTTTGTTTCAGTTAACTATTTTCTACCTCTGTTTAACTTCAGTCATATCACTTCTTTGGACAGAAACTAGAAATTAAGCTGCCATTACTCATGTCCCCTCTACCTCCAACTGAAAGGGGAAAGTGAGGCAGAATTTAGGCAAGAGTTCTCTATTTCGGGCTGCTGGCTCTACCCTGTCCACTGGTACCATAGGCAACAGCAATAAATCTTGATCCAAGACAAGGGCAAGGAAAGATCCATGTGCTCAGATCACAGTTCTTACTGTTTTAATGGCACAGACTGTGTTATGACTTTCTTAAACGGAAGGTTAATTTAGATTTGGTATTTGTTCCTCATAGTTCTACTGAGCTGTTACAGAAGTAAAACACATGTAATCCTATCAAGCATTTGATGTGTCTCCCAAAATTTCAATGAAGTGTTATTAATTAATTTGAATGATCTTTTTTGATGAGAAGACTTACAATAAGAACAAAGTGTCTTTATCACTAAATGATTCTTCTATATTCTGGGATTAAAAAAATCCATCTTAGAGTTTTATTGAAAAGATTGTAAATTTTACATGCTTAAAAGCTCACTAACACCTTTTACTATTCTTGACATGAAATTATGCCCTATTCACCACCATTGAATATCTTGACAGGCAAAAAGAAGAAACAGTCTCAAGCTTCTAAAATATGAAAAATATGAATTTCTAGATTAGTTGCTAACTGACAAGAGCTACATCATTCACTCAAACCAGGAAAAATAATCAGAATAGTGTGGTAGAGCATGGCACTGTCCTAGGGCACATGAGTCAGATAAGAAGAAAATTTTGTCATTTTCTACTGTAAACAGGAAAACTTCCTTGTCCCAATGATCACATTTCAGTAAAATGGGAAAGTAGTACACTTCACTGATGGTTTGTTTGATCAGAAAGTTAACACTCTGCAATCTCAACTGAGCTTGGACTGTTGGGTTTGTATGAAAGGTACCATTCAAACAAGTTAAATCTATACTTTGTTTAGAATTGTTCTAGTGTTGTGAAATCAGGTTTCTGCAGATCCTCAAGTCTATATTTCTGCAAGGAAAGAATGTGCATTCCTTAAAGAATATATTACAGGCAATAAACTATGTATCAAGTTTTCTCTTCAATAATTTTTATTGATAAATGAGGATCACATTGTGCATGTATTGGATTTGCCCTCTACTGTAACGTTTGAACTTACTCCCAGGCTACAAACTGTACTAAACAGAACTGGCTGAAAGGGAGGAACTGATTCTGCAAAGAGAGATGAAGATACTCATATGAGATGTTCATATCAACAGGGTTGATTTTCATTCTCTGCTCATTACTAGTGAATGCAGTAAGTGATGATGTGGGGATTCCTCTTATTTTCTTAGATTTTGTTTTCCTTTTATTGATTTTTTTTAAACTTCCTTAACAAAAATATTTTTTAAAAGTCCAGAAATAACCCCTAAAGATCAAAGCCCTGAAATTCACTCTGTTATGTTGAATGTGAGGAAAAGGATGAGAAATACAACAAGGACATTAAAAACAAATTGACACACTCCTGTTTAGGAAAGATCTTTATAAGAAGCAAATTGTGGATGAGAAACTCATACATCTCATTTGTCCTTATACTAGGCTGTACTGGATTAAACAGCACTTCTAGTGGGAGAAAGGATGTGGATACATAATTATGAAGGTTCCAAACACTATCTTTGCTCACTACATTTCAAACTGTGACCCAGGCCAATGAAGGAGATCTTTTTGATCTGATAGTAGATAGCTTTGTGGTAGAGCTGCATTTTTGTAGAAGAATGAGTGGCCATGGAAGAAAATTGGTATAATTATCAGATCATTTGCCTAAGAGCTTTCAGCTAACTATCTAACACAAACATAAGGAAAATGACAAGTTGTTTCTTTTTTAAGCCATGGTTATTGGCATATTCTTTAAAAGTTTCATCACCCGTGTTTTAACTCCTTAGGAGTTCAGAGATCCACCTGAGTAAGTGAGTAGCACAGGATAAATGATTCATATCCATTTTTCTTTCTGAACCATACATTTTACCCATTTTGGACCCATTGACTTAACGCTGGTAAAATTTAATATCCATAAGCAGGTTACAGATAACTTCCACTAGTGCACAGGATTTTATATTTCAGTTCCTGTGCCCCTGGTACCAATACCTCAAAAAATGAAGTCAGCTGTAAAGTAGTTCCAGCCCAATTCCAGCCCAAGTTGCTGCAGCTAAGCTTTTAATATCAGTGTTCTGATGGCATTGACTCTTAGTTATATACAGTAAGGCACAAGCATTATTTTCTTATCCAAGCATATTGCATGTGCATTTCTATCAGTTCTGTGTTATAAGGTTATAATTTTTTACTGTAAAACATTAGCTCTTAGGGCCTTTGCTATCTGGAAAATTTCTGTGTAAACACTGGTCTGAATGGACAGAGGTAACTTACTAAAATGATTAAGTATTGTGTGTCAGTCTGCATCAAATCAAGAATGTACTCTACCCATTTTTTCATAAAGTGCTAGCCTTTAGATCAGCAGGCCAAATTATAAAGAAATGTCATTCCACAGATATCAGTAAGGCCTCACCAGTTTGGCACAACATGCAATTGGGCTCAAACAGTAGCACTGATTACAGGAGTTTAGCTAAACTGAATCTACAGAAATTTAAAGTTTTGTACAGGATTCTTAGCTGGCTTGACATTTTAAGGTGAGACCCAGACCCAGATCTAGTGGCAGTTCTCTTCTGTTCATTTAGGAAGCAGCAAGTTGCAGATCAAAAGAGTACAAAGACCTGATAGACTTTTTGCTTGTATTTCAGTGAGAAGTACCATTGAGATTTCCTGTTGCAAACTAATTTGAAGGGAGCATTGGACAGTTATTTTGATACAGAGATATTATCTGCTTGCAACCCGTTCTCAAAGCAAGTGGAGTGCT
This sequence comes from Sitta europaea, assembly GCA_013400255.1. Taxonomy (NCBI): domain Eukaryota; kingdom Metazoa; phylum Chordata; class Aves; order Passeriformes; family Sittidae; genus Sitta; species Sitta europaea. The sequence goes on along the minus strand of VXBS01006425.1, from coordinate 1,210,905 downwards.
GCACTGACAACATCAGCAGTTATTCTGGGGGAGAAACATTTGGCTATGTCATTTGTGCACTAACGTTTCATGTACAACAATTAGTCTATGTCCCAGTCCCTACTCTGACCCCATGAGAGAAGGAATAGCCTGGGCCTGCTGAATCTTATGCTAACGATTCCCAGGTATTTCACAGTGCAGGACCAGTGTCATTGACAGACACTTTACATATTGAAAAGCCCCAGTGAAGATTCAGGCCTCACTGTACACATGAGATAAAAGACACCGCCACCTCAGGATTAACAATAAACAGAAAATTCAGACATAGGCTACAAAGTAAAGAGTAACACAGTCCGTGCTGATAAGATGCTCAGTAGTTTAACTCCGATGTCTACATAGTGGTCTCCCAGCTCTCTTGAGCTGACTATTTTGGTAGTGCAAAGAAAGCCAAGAGTAAACCAGAAGCTGCTCTGCATTTGCACTTCTATATGGACCATAGCTCCAAGCTAGCCTGCACTTCCTAGCCATGGGGTGACCCACAGACAGGAACATGCACCTAGAGGAAAGGATTCTCACTCTGCACTGGAAAGAAAGGGAGCACAGCTGGAAGGAAGAAGAAAGCAGTAAATGGTGGACCCTCAGGAAAAAAAATAATGGCTAACACATTTTTGTATGTTTCAATACTTAAACAGTTCCACAAACTCCAGCTTGAAAACCAAAAAATTACAGTGACTGATCAGATACCAAAATGAAAAAGATGAAGTTAATGTCATTACCATCTTTTCATGAATGTATCCCATCTGGTTTTGAGTCTAATCTACTTTGAAGAAATGGAGTAAAGTGATTTTAGACAAGAAACAAACAAGGAAAAATAGCTTCCCTATACTTACCTTATACAAACATTTTACCATGGTGATAAAGAGTAATTTTCCACAAGTTTACAAATAATATCACATTGTTATTAAATTTTTGGAGGTTTTCTGGGATTATTTTGTTTTCAGGATTCTGTCTTAGTCGGTACAATGTTAATTACTGAGAATTTATTCGCCAGTTCTAGTGATCTAGTTAGTAGAACAGGAGCCAACACTGACGATTCAGCTAAGACACAGGATAATCTTGGATTTTGAAATGGGAAAAGTTTAAAACCTTGACCATTCCACAAACATTATTTGGCTGTGGAACAACTCTGTTATCAATGCCGATTCATTGGCCTTGCTGTAGCTGTGAAGAAATTCAGAAGCTCTGATTTCTAGACAGCATTTGCTACCAGCTACTATTAGGGCTTCTTAACCAGATAACCTGTACAGCAAGAATCTCATTTGCATGACAGTGGTCCATGTGGCCCCAATGCATCTCTGCCAAGGTTGATAAGGCTGGCACTTTGCAAGTAACTAGACCCTCTTTTGTGGGGTTTGATTTCCAGTGCTCCTCTGTCCCCAAAGGAACAACAAGCACATTTACTTGTGTTTTTTAAAATCAGTTCCCATCTCAGGCCTACTTTGTGCAGACTGTGTTATCAGCAGCTTCCATTTCTTCTTAGCTTAAGGAGTAAGAACAAGCTATAATTAAAAGCTGGAGGTACTTATTCTTTCTTCCCTGCCCTGAAGGGACTGAGCTGTTGCCAGCAATTACAGGCAGCAATTACAGCAGTTGCTGGGATCACAGTAACCAGAAACAAGTAAGCCCACTCTGGTCTCGTCTACCTGCCCTAGAAAAAAAATCTCCTCTGCTACTGAATAGTGACACTTCCCAACTCTCCCTTTCCTCTGGCCTCTCAACACCCACCAAGGAATGTCTTCATTTCCAAAGGCTACCCACCCATTTAGGTCAAAATCCTAATCTAAGAAGAGTGATGAAAATTTTGCCATTCAATTCACTCCCTATAAGCAATTTCAAAATCTGCAGATGTAAACAACCAAAGCGTGAATGCACAGGTGTTGTAACCAGTGCTGAAAAGGCAATGGAAACCAGGGCGTGTGGCTGCTCTTGCAGTTGATGAGTTACACCACTGCTAACTTGTCCTCCTACTTTGCATTTTCCTTTTGTGTCTGTGTAACAAGTAGTGCTTTCTGATGAAGTTCTCTTCATTGCAGTGGCTGTTTTCATAGTTTACTTGGAGACTACAGAATGTGATCCTGTTGTGGCAGCTTTGCATATTTTAGTAACAGGTAGAGACTCCCAGTATTGTATGCAAATAACTGTGTTACTTTTTATAGTAATGTTGTTAACTTGTCTCATCCTGTGCTGCTACTACTAAATGTTTTGCTTTGATTTACATGGGTGGTTTGCAGTCTCTTCCTAAATAATAGGCAGTACAAAATAGAACCAGAAAATCTCATGTAACAGAAAATTGTGTGAACTTTACAAATCAGAGTATTTTAATTTGTAAAATATTTTCTATAATTCCAGTCAAGTATTAAGTTATGATATTTCATACAGGCTGTTTTGAAGCAATGAATCAACAAGGTGACTGATTTAATTATTATTTTCTCTTCCTTCTTTTATTACCCAAGCGTGTGTCTCTTGTTCTGCTTCCCCATTCCTTCCTTTCTGTCCTGTCCTAATCCTTCAGCATTTTTTTGATTTGAAAAATCTCCCTAGAATGTTTTTGCCTCCTCAGCAACCTTTGTATTTGCTCCTTTCCTGCTGCTTTTTCCTTTGAGCTGCCCTGTCTTCACAGCCATCTCTCCTGGTTCACTGGGGCACATTGCCCTCTAGCACTTGTACCCAGCAGAAGTCACTCAGCAAGTCATGGCTGGGTGTTGGCTACCTGAACATAAGGAACACAACCAGAAAAGATCATAGAACTAGATAGTGCCATAGCTCTAGTTCTCTGTCATTGCACATAGCTCTAGTTCTGGGATTTTATTAAGAAGAGGAACTGTATTTCAGATACTTGCATGTCTGCCTATGTCCTTCTCCTTACTAGAAATACACAGGTACAAAAAAACCCCAAACAAACAAACAAAAAAACAAACAAACAAACAAAGAAAAAAAAACCAAAAAAAGAGTTAAAAAAAGAAAAAAAAGATGTTTTGGGGGAATTCTGTGTAGTCTAGGTACAGCTTCACAAACCTAGAGGGTTGGGAGAGAACCCCTGACAGTTAATATATTCGTTACTTCCCAAAGGAGAAAATTTTGACATTAAAAGCCATTCCTTTAGGTAAAGTCTAGAACAAGCCAGTGAAGAATTTAGTTTCAAATCCTGACCACAAAATGTAAAGTTGATCCAGCCAAGGTGTACCTCAGCCTGGAACAGCTGGTTTCCACAGGCAGTAGCTGCTGCTATAGTCTCTCTGCTCTATAGCCAGTACATTTAACAGCCATTTCTCTTCTGTCTTGGCCAGGAAAATCTCCAGAAGTCTTTAGGAATGACTGCTGCTTATCCTAAATCATTGCAGTTCATGGTTCTGAATGTTGTTGGAAGTGCAGAGAATGAGCATTGTGTGGATAAATACATGACAGGCTCCAACAACTGCTGCTCTGAAGGATCTCGGGGAGAGGAAACAGGATTACATTATGGCCCAGACCAATGTGAAGAGAAGCTCACTTCCATGTATCATTTGAATTTATACACAAAGTCTGGTAGCACTTGACTAGCAACAGTCTCAGCACAGATCCGGGCCACCTTTGGTGATTGAGCAACACACACACACACACACACACACACACACAAACATCCCCCCCTCAGTGTTCCTGAGCAATGGCAGCCACACAGACCAGTGGCATCCCAGAACAGGTGCCTTCATGAGGAACAGGTGGCTACAGAAACCTACTGGAAAGGTAGGAAACTGCCCCCTCTGAAAAAATTCACTCATAGCTTCCCCAAGTGCAGCTGCCCTCACACAGAGAAAACTACTTTGGTGGTTCATATGATGCCAGCTGACCATCTTTCCTCCCTGTATCTAGATGGGGACACATCTCCGAAATTACGTGGGAAAATCAGGATAGAAGACTGCAAGTCTTTAAGTCCCTAAGATCTGCATGTATCTACATTTACTGAATGGTTTAAAGGGTGCCTAGAACTACACTCCAACTGGTTGTGGTTTCCACTCAAGACCACTTGAGACTATCTCTCAAACCAGCTTAAGAATTCTCAGTCTACAAAAGTAAATTATACCCAGATTTGTTGTTTTCAAAAGGAAACTGGGAGGAATGGACTAAAAATAAGCCCATCTACACCACCACCACCAGCCCCCCCGCCCCTGGCCACATCACTATGTGGCCTTGCAGCTACTGGCTTGTCTTGTGCCTCAGATTGGAGGGGAAAATACATTCACTTGTATTGCCTCTTCTATTTCCCCTCTTCATCCCATCCTTAATCATTTAATAAATGCACTTGAAGAAGTCCCTGATTTTTTTCTTGTAAGCAAATTATTTTATTCCCCTAACTGAATTTCAGGTTAATTTTGTGGCAGCAGCTTGAACCAGTTATCCTTGTGTTTCCTGTAAAACACACATAGATGTGTGACAATTTTTTCATGGTGTTTGACAGGAATTTTTCATGAGGGAAGATGAGGTTAAGAGCATTTACCTTCATAATGATAGGTTGTATTTTCAAATTGCATAATATTTCTATTTTTAGATATAAATCAAAATTGTTTCCAGAATCCCTGAGGCCTATACTTCATAATTCCACAGAAAATGTGTCTCATACTAAACCTTCTTGCTTTTTCATGGAAAAGGACACAGAGAACTGATGCAGTGGGAAGAAAAAAATGCTTACAAAAATACCACAAACAAAATCGTCCCCAGAGAAGGTTATAATAAGAAAAAATATCCCACTAGTAGCAACAAGGATTCTCAGTAATTCTGTATTAGCAATGAGATAGGTCACATAAATTTTAATACATGAATATTAACACATGTTAAAGAAATGCATTCTTTTAGACTACACAATTGCAAATTATAAGACTGTAGCTTAGAATGGGACTTTATCAATCTTTGTCATTACTAAATTTAGCTCCTTGTCAGCAACTTTTAGAAATAGATTTTCTTCATCTGCAAACCTCTTTATACACATAAGTTTTTCTGTGCAATAATAGGCAAACTGGCACAGGCACTAATATGTACACAGACAGCAGGCTCTGCTCCAGCTGCTTCTCATCCTCACAACTTGTTTCCTCCTGCATGTGCCACCATTAAGCAGCTGGAACACCAGCACAGAGGAGGGGATTTGATGCTGCATTCTTCTAGAATCAGATTTTACACTTCAGATAAACAGGAGTATGGAAGTGACACAGGACCATAGACCAGATATTTGGCTGCAGAGTGAGTGAATTTGGGTTAATGTACCACAGGTTACTGCAGGAGGTTTTAAAAGTCTGCTTTTGCACTGACCTGTTTCTCAGATAGTATCTTCAGCCCTACTTTAACTATATTTAGATGTAGCTTCCCCTTTCATTGTTATATGGAATAAACCACTTATTCTCCAGAGAATCCAGAGAATATTTTAGGAAATAAAAAAAAAGCTTCAGAAAACCACATATCATCAAAAGGTACATCAAAATCAAAGTAAGAACCACACATTTAGGATAAGTTGGTGGCGTAGCACTGACATCTTTACGGTTCCATTGTGCAGATAACCTCATGTATCAAATGCAGCTGGCTTATTTAATTTTGCATGATCAACTTTCAGTATTCATTACTTTAAATATGTTAGGGGCAGGTGGAGCATGTCATGTGTGGCCAAATATGCTTTTTAATTTTTATGTCTTTGAATCTATAGCCCACTGTCATTAAACAACTTGAACTTCTTGCTACATACTTCAGCTAATTGAATGGGAGTCCTCTGTGAAATGTCATGTACAGCAACAGCTCCAGGGTTGCTCCTGCTCTTGTGCTATGGACAAATCTGAGCATTTCTTTTAATACTGGGCTGCAGAAAAGTCATTTTATTAGCCAGTTTTTAGGATTAGAGGTTCTCATGTGCAAAAAGCAGTATCTAGGAACACCCACAGGATCAGGGCTGGCCAAGCAATGCCACTTTAAAGACAGAGCAGAGTGACTCTTCCAGTGGTTTTTGACACCACAGTGCAGAGAATTAGACAAGTAATCCACCTTGCTGTATGCTCTTCCTGAACAAAGTGTTAACTGCCTAAGGTTTTGCCCCCTTGCTTTCTTGCCTATTTTGAAATATCATTGGCTAGGTTTTTCACTGGCAGGAAGCACAAGTGTGCTAATAAAGTAATACTACTAATAAAGTAGATTAGTACACAACATGTTTTTCTTGGAAACTGTTTCTGGTTTGAGATTCAGGATGAAACTTTAGAGGAGACTGTCACACTGACCCCTCATGTCGTTTTTATCACAGATATATCCAACTTTATTCAAATTAAAGCTAAGAAATGCTGCTGAATTTTCCACCTGATTCCCTATTAAGCAGTATTACTGTTACTTCTGATAAACCCCAAATGACCCTAGATCCCTCCACCACTCCTGCAATTGTAAAAACTCACTTTGATACTGCTGTAGCAGTTTTGAGGGGAAAAATCTCTTTGGAAATTCCAATTAGTAACTGACATTCATTAATAGAAAATTTTGCTATGCTTCCTACACATTTGATAATCCTATTTTATGGTGATATGTGCATTACTGGACTGATACCTCTCTCAGACTGAAGGTGACTCCTGCACCTTGGAATATACCAGGTCAGTCCCAGACTTATTTTAGTCTAGCAAAACTAACAGAAAAGCTGCTACTTCAGCTGCAGTGCTACAGAACTGTGTTAGAACCCACCACGTCCCAGCTGTGTGATGTTTTTGCACAGTTTTGACCAATTCTGGTTTGTTGCAGTCAACAGAAAGTTGTCTGCAAATAATTTTCACATAGCACTTAAATAGAACATTTCATGGTGTACTCATATGTGTATATATGCACTTGAGGTTAGACATAGACAGGATCTTTTGTCACACAAACCCATTCAACTTCTTGTATAAACAGTGGAAACATTAAAAGTAAACATACATGCAGGTCACATGCTTCATTGCAAAGACAATTTACTGGTAAAAAAATGTATTTGCTCTTGTAGAGAAATGGCACAAAAAACAACCAGAAAGAAGGCAAGGGACACAGGAAGCAGGAGTGCCACAAGCAGGGCTCTGGTTTTTGGTTAAACACATTTGCCCCATTTTGCTTGGCTTCAAATGAGAGCTTGCATGTCAAGCAATGTCTAAAAAGGACGAGTGGAATTAAAACCAAAACTGCTCTGTGTTCTTGCTTATTTCTTCAGGAAGAAAGAGAATTATGCAAGTTCCTTGTAAGACTGCACCAAAGACATCTGATATCTGAAGACCAAAATCTTTTTATGACTGAAACAAGGTAATATCTGTAAGACTCTTTAATAAATGTTTAAGTTAACAACTGCCACATCTAATATAAGTCCTTTTAACACAGCCAGCAACTAGAGATTTGACTTCAATGAAGTGGTGGAACACAGGACTTCTGGCTCTACAGGGAAAGATGGAAGGCATCTCAACCATCTTCTCACAGTTCATACATTTCAGCACTTGGCACAAAACAGGGATTTACACATAAAAAATTTCCCTGGTCCTACTTATTTACTCATTGTGCTACTCACAACAGAAGGAAGACCTGCAATGTCAAGTCAGACCTTGATTTTATTATTAGTTTCCTTGAGGCAGTATACAACAATTCTTTTTCTGATACACAAGTCCTTAAAGTTCCTCTGCTATTGGATAAAATAACTGGGACAAATATTAAGTGAAGAAAATTAGCTTTATTTATGTGAATTAGAAAAAAAGAACTGTTAGAACTTTGGTCAAATTGTTAATTCTGTACAATTTACAATTATATTTATATACAAAACTTCTAATAAAATACAGTACATCACACTCTTCCTGAGTCACAGTGTGTTTCTCAGTTCTGTAAATAATTTTTTCTTCTTCCTTTTAAAGCAATTAGATTCAAGAAGGAAATAGTATCCTCAGTTTGACAGTGTTTGGTTTAGGTAATACTGGTATCAAGAAAGAAGTCAATACATTGTACTTAGAAAATACTTTATAGCCATTGTAGTTTTGATAGTTATTTTTCTATATTAAAATATGTCCCTTGCTAAAAATGTTAATTACATACATCTTATTATGAGTTTGTTGCACTCTATTTATAGACACAAGACAAGGTGACTTCAAATATTTCCATCTCTCACTGCAGAGAGACAGAAATTAAGTTACATATATATATCAGTGATCATTCAAAGATCAGGGAACATCCATCCAGATAGAGCAGAGGTCTGAATTGAGGCACAGTACATTAAAATTGCTGCCAGTCCTGGACAGGATATGTAAGCTATTGCCTGGCTCCCCTAATACAAACTTTATCAAAGTACACTTCCTGAAAAGTGAGACTGTGTCAAGCAGCAAGGCACCAAGCCTGTCAATCCTTACATATGTATGACAGTCCTGCTCTGGAAAGAGCCACAGTCCCCAGAGAGGCATTGTAGAGCTGTGTTTCACAGCATTTGCTTCATCTTGGCCAGCTCAAGATGTTATCAGGATTAAAGCTATCCATATTACCTTTATTGAGTTGAATTTTCTGAGATCAGCAATAAACTATTGTAAGGCTTACAAGGATATTTAATCTGTTTAATGAATGATGCAGTGTGTTAAATTAGTAATTAGCATAGATTATAACCTGTAAGTAAATCTATGTCCCTGTTAAATCCAAAAACCAATTACAGTAACTTATTTTTGACAAATACTGATTAAAAAAAAAGCTAACTTTACTTAGTGTGGACTAAGTGTGGGATGCTCCTAAATATATCTGTGGTAAAGTTCATTCTATTTCTTTTAATATAGGCATGTGCATTTCTGATATTTTAGCCCAAAATAATTTAAAAAGTACAGATTTGATGACCTCTGATTTACTCATAGTGTTTAGAGATATTTAAGGAGTCTTACACTAAGAGAAAGTTATCTAGAGACTTGCTTTCTCTTAAAAACTTTCTGAAATACTTCAGCACAAACTGAAATACATGAGATCAACTCATGACAATCCTTTGTGATTACAAATTAAAAGGGACTTTTTTGCTGTTAATATCAAAGTGCATAAAATGACAATATAGGGCTTTAAAGAAAATGGGTCTTTAGCTGAATGCTTGAACTTTTCCCAGGATTTTTTACATGTTTAGTAGTCTTCGCTTTGATGCTTTCTTGATTGCCTTTAACAGCTGACTCAAGCCTGGCTTTCATGGTTGGACAGGAGGCCATTAGTTTTTTAAAAACTGATGAGTACTGTGGACCAATCTGCATCAGAGTTTGCAAAGCAAACTCATGTAGATTTTTTGCCGAGACTGTAGCAGAAACCAGTGCATTTTCATCCAAGAGAAAGGAAATGAGGATGGGAAGAAAGCAGGCCACCAAGTGAGCACCTATAAACATTGAAAACAGAACTTAAATACACAATTTTAAAAAACAGTGTCAAATTGTAACTGTAAGTATTTCTCTAAGCTGCCATTTAATTCAAACTGTAAAACTGCAAATGTTGGCTGAACTGCAGGGTAGAAAACCCAACATTCCTGCAAGCAATTTTGTTGGAAATTAGTGTTCAGGACTGAATTCCTAGTGGTTGTTTTGGGTTTAGTTTGTTATTTATAGCAACTTTGAGCATCTTTAATGCTTTGGGTACAAGAAATGGAAGTAACTTACGGTGCTGTTCCTCAGCAGCAGCTGTCAGAGCTGTAACCACCTTTATTCCCTCCTGTATGACTTGAAGTTCAGCAGCATTTTCAGGTTTTGCTTTTTCTGTCTCCTGCAGTTTCCCCACAATGGATGGTGCTAAAGAATGGATATAAGGGTATGACACAGTTTTGTTCGGATGCTGAAAGATGGAGTGCAGCAGCTGATAGCATTTACACTGTACCTAAAGGGAAAACAAAATTTGCAGTTACAAAGTGTTATAGTTCAAAATATATCTCTGGGCGTTCTAAATCTATCAGCTTGTCAGGTAAAATTTTGGGAGGGGGAAAAATGTGCCTCACAACTTGAAAATTCATCAGGTTGTAGGCTGCTCATGTGTAATACTTCACAGGACCATTATAACTTGTAATCAATTATTAACAGAAACCATAAGAGATCATGCTTTCTATTTCTTTCCATCAAGTCTTATATCTTCTGACATTTTTTAGTTAAGGAAAAAAAATGTATTTTTGTTTGAAGATTACTATTATTTTGAAAATACTCTCTTCTTAGCAGAAGTGCAAAAATACCAAAAAAGTGGTGCTTAAAATTTAAGCAATATCCCTGTCAAACTGTAGGCACAATTTTAAAATGCCTTAAATGGTGCAGTAGCTTGCATCTCTTTGGAAGTCAGTAAGACTGAAACTGCCAAGTTCCTACATAATTTCTGAACAGCTCTGAAGCCTAAATACTTGGATGAAATTTGCAAACACATGCTAATATTTCCTTGCAGTCATATTTGGCATTTTCAGTTTCCTAACAGTGAAAACCAAAGTTTACAATATTAGGAATATACTGATTTATAAAAAAGTATTGTCTTACAGTAATTTCTCAAGTAAATGAAACTTTAATTTTTTATTACTACACAAATATATAGAGAGGAGATGCAAGAAAAGCAGCTTACAGTGAATTCTAACAATTATGAGATCTAATGCATGTAATTTTCAGAGCTCAACTTTGAAAGTGAGGTAAACCCAACACCTAAAAAAGCCACTTATATAAACACTTTTCCCTGATACATTATTTTTTTTAGGTGAAGGACACTAATATATGAACTATGGCACTACAATCTAATGCCACTACATGAAAATATTTATGCTAGGTCAGAACAAAGCATTAATCTGCAATGCAGTAAGCTGCATCCAGCCGTGACCAGGAGCTGTTGCTTATGGGACAGTAACAGTTTTGTAGTGGTACTTGCTCCAGCTCCCAAAGACTTACAGCTGTGGGTTTTCCTGTGCAGAAGACAGTATCTGTGTGATGAAGATAAAATGAACAAATAAAATTCTACAGGTGCCTAAAACACTATACAACTGTATTGTGTACTTAGCAATGTATAAAGCACTGAGTCTGATGCACTAAAAAAACAACAGGAATACAGAACTGCATACAGAACAATTAAATTAAATGCACTGCTGACCATGTTCTTGCTCACTTGGTCAAACTGTATTTTAAAATACAACAGATATAGTCAGGAGAGAATTAACTTCCATCAACACACAGGACTAGCAACACAACGAAAATAAGCTAATATTCATTCAGTGTGGTAGTGACATTCTAATAACTCCACCAGTACTTACAAGAGGATCTTTTGAGTCAAGTGTTGTTTTAAATTTCTCAATACAACGCTTCTGAAGGCACTCTACAGTAGTAACTTCTGGGCTGGTAGACAAAACAAATACTGTAATAGCAGAGAGAAGGCTGACTTCATCAAGTTCTTGGAGAAGGCCATCTACTGTCAACAAAGTAAGAAAATTGTTAGATTTGCATTAAAAATTCTATGAGTTTAAGTTGCACAAAGAGGTGGAAGAGAAATATCAATGTCTACTTTTCTTTAGGAACCTCTGTTTTCAAATACACATCATCCTCTGATACAGTGAGCAGTCTTTCAGTGCAAAAAAAGCCAAGGCCAAAATGGGAATTCAGGGGTGATCATATGCATATTTAGAAATTATAGCATACTCCTATTCCATTGTTTCTTTGTAGAAAGTACAATAAATATCTTTGAAGAGCTGGTTTGACATGTTAGAGTACAATCTATTTGAGAATAATATAAAATTTGCATTTAGAATATATATTCTTTTGCTATAAGTTTTTAACAATTTTGTAAAGAAAAGTTCCAAAACCAAATTATGACGTAAGAGATTAAACATAAGGAGCAATGAAAATATTACAAACTCAGGAAATTGAAGCAGCAGCACACAATAAACTGATTAAGACAAAAAATTCTTTTCTTGCACTACTCTTTTAATACCCTTTGCTTCATGAGACACTAACTTTTAGTAAAGAACCTGCACTCAGTGTACAGATGTATTTTATGCTCAACTGTACACTGAAGCCATAGCTCCTGTTTATGCCTTCAAACCATAGAACTAAACCATGGCACTACACTACACAGGAGTAAGCCACTGTCCTGGTTTCAGCCTGGGTTACAGCTAATTTATTCTCAGTAGCTATTGCAGTGCTGTGCTTTGGATTCAGAATGAAAATGGAGAAATGTGTGATAACACATTGATGTTCTGGATTTTGCTAAGCTGTGTTGATCCTAAGTCAAGGACTTTTCCCCTAGTCCCATGCTGTGCCAGTGGGAAGATAAGTGAACAAGACTGGGAGGGAGCATGGCTGGGATGGGTCACCTGAACTGACCAAAGAGAGAGAACACCATGCCCAGTAAATAAACTGGGGGGAGATACTTGGAAGGGCAGATGATCTGGGTTCAGGAAGAGGGGGTCTGGCATTGGTCAGAGGGTGCTAAGCAACTGAACAGTGCATAATTTGTTTTTCTCTTTTTGTTATCATTATTATTATCATTTACCGTCATTACTTTATTTTTCTTTAGTTTCAATTATTAAACTGTTCTTATCTCATCATTACTTTGATTCTTCTCCCCACTCCACTAGGGTGGGGGGAAGAGGAAGTGGGGGTTGAGTGAGTGGCTGCATGGTGCCTAACTTCCAGCTGGGCTTAAACCACAACCCTCACATTTATACTTTTATAGATGATGACTTGTCATACGGACTGTGGGGACAAGATTGCACTATAGTTCCAACAGCACTTGGTAACCAGCTAATTCTCTTGTGACTAAGAGAGAAGTCCTTTCTTAGATGTGCATGAATTCAATTTAAATAAAACCAAACAAAGTTTCACACAAACATTTCTCATTTTTAACTCATAAACCAAATATTTGTCCTTACCTTGATCCCAACAGTCAAGCACTGTGACCAAAGCACTACGCAGAAGATCAGTCCAAGCGTTCTGACTCTTCTCTGCTCGAGCCATTGGAGAAGACAAGAGTCCTTTAAGAGCTTGTAGAGATGCAGCAACTGTCAGAGGTAACTGGCCATCTTGCAATTTCACAGCAGTTTCTTTAAGTACTCCAATAATTAGGTACAAAATAGTAGGAAGAACTGAAACACTTCCTGTGAAACAAAGCCAATTAATTTCACAGAAATGAAAAAAAAATGCAGGTACCTTTTACATTAAAAAAATGAGGCAGTTTTCTTGGATTCTCTTTTTTATTTACAATTTGTCATTTTTAAGCATATCTATGAATAGAGGCACTGATAATTTGAAGAAAATATTTGAAATATCACATGGCCTGCTATAGCAACAGGGAGTTGGACTGCTTAAGTGAACTTAAACCTCTTCCCCTTTAAAATATATACTGTATAGCTTTTCCTTGATGATTTTACTACATGAAGTGTGGAATTATGTCATATTCAGAGAAAAGTAAGACTAGAAAGATCAGACTCACTGAGGAGACGGTTGTCATGGAAGAAAAGCCATGGAAGTATACAAAGTATAGTAGTGTATACAGTATTTACTAGTATATATACTGGTACATAATATATTCTTTGTATATAATACTATATACAAAGAAGAGTAGAAAACAAAGTATAAGCATCTAAGTGTATTTTGCAAATGAAAACAATATAGTAAAGGAAATTAACAGGGGGTAATTTCAAAACTGGCAAGAGGAAATACTGCTACAATATGATGTGTGGTTAGCTAAGGATGCCATCACTCCAGGAAATCCCTGAAGTCAAGAACTTAGTAAGAGCAATAAGGATTTCAGAATAAACATATGTATAAACCCCCCTAAAATTTTAATGGAAGTCTCTAAAAATATCTTTGAAAAGAAAAGACCTAAGGAGAGAAGCAGATTGCTCCACAGGCTACTAAAGAGATTTTTGCATCTGAGAATCTGATAGTTGACCAGTCATAATAAGAGACCACTAAAAATGTTTTAGGACTCACTGGAATAACATGGCATAGCAGTTTCACTTATTTTTATGTTTTGGAATCTAACAGTAATACAGAATGCTGCATATATTGGAGGCAATCTAGAAACCTGTGTACTTATGTGCTGCTCCTGTCCCAAGTTATGACTCAGCAAAGCACAGAGTTAAGCATATGGCTTAAAATGCTTATCTCATTCCTTAAACAGCAAAATGCTTATGTTTTTAAGATTGCAATACACTGATGCTCATGAGAGACCTGTTGAATAAATGAGGGTGTCTGACTTATGCATAAGTATTTTCTGCAGCTGAGGAGATTTATTCTTGAACAGCCAAGTCTTTGAAAATTTACTGTTGAAATTCAGTAGGAAATGTAGGTCATGAACACCATTTATTTGCAGACTTTTTTACGCAAACATATCATGACAGGTGCTTGAAGTAAGAGACATGGCAGTCACAGGACTGTAACTTCAGTTACCCACTAAAGGGGAAAAAAATTACACAATTCCACAGAGGAACTCTCATCTATTTGATTATGTGAGCCAACTTTTGGGGCTGCTTCCTTATTCAACTGACTGCATAAGCAAGCTTAAAGTCCTCTTTCTAGTCACCTGAATGAAATGCTTAACTTCTCTAGTGTGAACATTCCCTGTGGTCTGATCCTGTAAGCTCTTTGTTTGTGGAACAGCACGGACAGCTAAAGACAAAAACAACTACAATAGAAAAAAAATCACACATTATTTTTCATCCAAGATAGTTGTCCTTAGATCTAGGTGATGCTATATTTACTTCCTTTCACTTGGAACTGGTAAATAATGGGCTGCAGATGGAAATGAGAAAGCATATCATCACCTTACAAGGACTGCAAGGGCTGCCAGCTATTCCATTTGGAGTAACATATTCCCCACAGAAGAATCATTTAACAGAGAATAAGTTTTTTTAAAAAGTAAGACATTTTCAGGGGTAGTAAAATTTTGCGTAATGTGTAACAACAATACTTAAGGTGGGAACAGAGGAGTAGGGCAGAAATGGTTTGTCTGGGTGGCTGTAACAGTACTGAAAGATTATATGGATGAATATGATATTGAGGCTTGGTGGTGGGGAGCCATCCTAAAGTTTGGAGTGAATACAAAATGAATCACAGGTAAAAGTCAACTAATCTGAGAATTCAACTGTAACTCCTTGCAGCCCTTTGTTAATGTTCAAATGATGGAAAGGTAACATCACACATTTTCCTTTAAAATTAAATTTATGTCTGCATTATAAATTCCAGATTAGACAAGTCAAGTCACTGTTGTATACTTCCCAGTACAAAATGAATCTATTAATTGCATTGCTAGAGGGTGGGAGGAAAAGAGAAACTACTCACTTAATTGCTTCAGTTTTGTCACTTGTTTTGCAATTTGACAGTCAAAAAATAATTAGAAAAAGAAATTGTCACAAGCAAATCAAGAAAATTTCCTGTCAGACTTAGCCAGCTAAGAAAATTAGGTAATAACAGAGGGAGAGAAGGGCCTAATATTCTTTCATTTATCTTTTTATAGTGATGAAATTGCATACCTTCAGGAGAGCAGATTCCAGGAACATCAGAGAGAATAACTAATGCTGCTGCTACCAGTCTACTACCATCTTCTGACAGTAACAGATGTTTTCCAGGTGGAACTGCAGGGCTACAAGTTAATTTAGGGTTGAGCTGGGGAAGTTGTCTGACAAGAATACAAACACACAGCTCCAGTGTTGCAAAGACTAATGATTTCCCAGGTACCAGTCCCCCTGTGTCTTTGCCTTCTCCAAATTCTGGTAATGTTTCCTTTTCTGCAGCACCATCATCAACTGAAAGAAAAACAAGAAATATGGCAGAAGTCTGCAGGCTGTGACTTGTTTCCAAAAGCTTTATTTCTTAAGACTGTTTCAGCACCAAATTAGAATCTTGACATATATATGTGTGCATGGGTATGTATTCGAAATTCTACTAGCAAACACCCATCCTTCTGAATAAGCAAAGTATGCAGTGATTGCCAAAAGGCAGAAGGGTGTGCAATAAACTTTGACATACAAGATCCTGAGGCACCAAGCCAATATGATGTCATATGATACAAGCATTTTGATCCTTCTCCCTCCATTTTGATTCTTCTTCTCACATTTTCTTCAGGAAAATGAATGTTAGGAAGTTACTTCAAGTAACTATTGGAATCTGGCTTGTAACAGCTGTGTGTGCCAAGTCTGTCCATTGCTCAGTTGCAGGTCACCCCAGCTTTTCACTAGAAGTCCTCCCTCCCTGATGCCACCTAGCTGCACTCTCTGCAGTTTTTCTCCTTACTTTCTGCCCTCTGTTCAACACCTAAACCACCAGCTATCTATCATACCACCTGAATTTCTTATGTCAGGAATCTGGACTGCCTTAAGTAAACTAGAATTAGAATCCACCTGTGAAACACTTCAATTAAGACACATCTCAGAACCCAGTTTTCCAATAAAGAATTGCTTTAACCCTGATAATAGGGGTTCAAACATCTCGTACAGTACTGTACCTTCTGCACTTCTCCGCTTTTCCTTCACGTGTTCCTGAGCTGCAAAGAGAATCAAGCGAACCACTTCAAGGGTGGCAAGCTGAATATCAGGTGACTCTCTGGTCAGTATCAGTCGATGCAAAACATTCAGCAGCTCTACATCCAACTCCTATAGCAGAGAAAAACATCTAATATGTTTTAATTTTAATGCAGGAGTTTTAGGAACTTGTTATAGCCAACAGTATTACTCTGATTTATCTTACTAAGGAACACAATGTAATTGATACAATCATAGGAGTTGGGATTTTCTTCACCATCTAGCTCACATCAATAGCAGTCCCTATCAATTCTCCCAAGAAAATAGTTCACAGTTATTTAAGATACAGAGCACTTAAAACAACTAAAAAAAGCCAAAGTAATCTTTATCTTCTGGCTTCTTAACTCCTGAAGGTGGGGACACTACATTGTATCTCTCCTACACTATATGCATTTCCTTGGACAGAGCATCAACAATCAGCAGAGCTTAGCCATGTCCACAGGCTTTATCACTTTCACTGGGTTAGACAACTGCATGGCACATGGGATGGTATAAACCTTAATTTAAAGGAAAAAAGAAAAAGTTTCAGATTACTACTTCTTTTTAGGATCACTGTTGTGGTGTGGGGGTTTTTTTTTTTTTTAGTATCACTGCTTTTGACCAGTCTTCTTTTATCAAGTTGGATTTTTACAAAAGAATTAATTTAACTATGCCTTAACAGAGAGAAAGATAACTCTCTTTTCCAGAAATTTGTCTTTACCTGGCTCTCATCTTGCTCATCATATTACTCCTTCCTGACAAAATGTCCTCAAATTCTCTGCCCCTCACCTTACAGGTTCCATGTTGTGCTCTTTTTTATCTCATTTCTTTACAGCTTTGGATTTGGGTAAAGCACATAATTTACCTACAACTTATATGTTGGATATTCCTGGAAATACAGGAGATTGCAGAGGTACTGTTCAGACTAAAACTATGCCTTAATTCTGGGGGTCATTTGGTCATTATGCATTACCTGATCACCACCTATTTTAGACCTTGGCCACGGAACGTCAAAGAGTGCCTGCAGGGCATGTAAGCAGGCAATAATGTTCTCCATTGCTGCATCTGATCGAGGAGAGCACAGGAACTCCACACTAATTCCTGTAAGCATCAGAAAAAAAACCCACATGTACTTGAAATTTTAAGAAGTGATTTTTTCCACTGCTAAGTAACCTCACAGAAGGTTGAGCAACCATAGAAGTAACACTAACCCAAGATAAGATGAAACCTGTCAGTATTCACATCTTCAGGAGATTTCACCAAGGGCCTGCTAGAAGAATCTTGACACATAGTAGTTGGGGTAACAGGTCTGGAGAGATTTGTAACTCCTTCATCTGGATCAACAACAACGAAACCTGTGCTAGTGAGCCATAAAGCTGTAGCATAAAGTATCAGTGCCCAGGAGTTGTAGTAATGAGGTCTGGCATTTTCAATTGTCTCTGCTGTATAAAATGTACCACCTACAAGAAAAGAAATCAGTTTTAAGGGTGTAATTTATTTTCAACTACTGTATTTTCTCGTACTTCTTAAAACGAATTGTGTTCTATGTTTGACTTTTATTTTAATGTTCGGTATTAAAATTCAGACCAATGAGGGCACTTCATTTAGATTTATTTGGACAGAATGCAATAGATTACCTATTTCTTTCAACCTTAAAAATAGCCAATGAATAAGAATACCAAACCACTCTTCACATCCATGAAACCTGTTCTCAAAAGCAGTCCTGATCTTTAAATAGGTCTGTAAGTAGGCTTATTCTCTACACAATTTAATCTTACTATGATCTTAACACAAGTCAGTTTGCTTACAAGGGACTTAGGAAAATACAACTCATTTGCCTTTTTACCTTCAGCAGGTAGCTGTGATGCATATTCTGGAGGCAAAGTTAAGAGAGCAAAATCCTGAAGTGCAGCAAGCCAGAGCTTGCTCAGTGTTCCAAGATCTGCCTGTACCAAGTCCAGAAGACCACTGGCTGAAAACGTTAAATCTCTGTAGCATTCTTCGGAGGACTTTGCAATTTTTAAACAGCGCTTGTGTGTATCACTTTGATTTTTCTGCTTTTCAACTGCAACTATGTAAACCTGTTGATACATTTAGATATAGAGTTACAAGTATTAACACTTGAAAAACTACTGTGATCCCTAGGGTGACCGTCTGTTGAACAGGTATGAGATTTCCTAGAATCTACTTCTGCTTCAAGTCCAGTAAGCATGGAGGGGGGGGGGGGGGGAAAGCACTTATTCTCTAAACATTCTGAATCCTTTCCCCAGCTAATCATGATGCAAGAATCCCCCAAAAGAGGAAAACTACTAAAATTCCTACCTGCAATTAAGTACACTGCTCTTAAAAAAATATATATATTATTTGTCCAGTTTCTGCTTCCAACCATTGAACCCTGCTATAGCTACAACACTGAAGAACTATCAAATAACATACCTATAATAATGATTCGGAACCAAGAGTCAACCCATTCCTAAATCTTTTTTTAATTGAAATGCTAATAGCCCTTGATGAAATGGACTTCTCAAAATTATGTTACTTCATGTTAGCAGTAAAGAATGAAAAGTACAATCTTGCATACTTTGCAAACTTTGGCTGTTACCATCTATAGGTTAATTTCAGTGTTAATTTCCCTAAATACCTCTCTGGTTATCAAAAAGACAGAACTGAGAATGTTTCAGACGATCAGCTCTCTGTAGTCTCTCCAAAATGCCCCTGGAGGGAAGTTCTTCTCAACTATAAAGGACACATTCAGATTCAGTGAATCTCAAGTCAGCTTTGTTGAATACTAGTCTCCTGCAATTATGATTTCTGCATCTTTTTCATGTTTGCTAGTGGGTTGTCCCAGACCAGCAACTAAACACACCCCAAGCCCTTGTCTCACACCTCCCTGCAGCAACAGGAAGGGGAAATTCCTTCAATTTCTGTAAATAAGAAATAGCTAAGATTCTAATGGAGAAGGAACTGCCTAGGGCTTAAGTGAAATACTTGTAAATTACAGGTGACAAAAGCTAATAGGAAGCTCTACAGAGTTTCTTTTGAAGAATTCTAGTGATCTTAATGATAGGCTGGAACAATCTACAGATTTTCACTTCTGACAGTTGAGCCTCATGTGTAGCCTGAATTTTGTCCTGGCTTCTGACCAGTGAAAAGTTATATGCTATTAAAAACCTTTTGTTCATGTAATGATTTTAAATTAATCACAGTACGTTATCTTTTCCTGAACAGATTAAACAGACCAATCTATTTAAATATCTCAATGTAAGCATGTTTTCAAGATTTTATTCCCACCTGCAAGCTTGTCTCCAAGGGCTTTGCCATTTTGTCAATATCTGTTCTCAAATATGCACATGAAACATTGATGTATTTTTCTACAAATGTTTACACAAAAATTATCTATTGCCCATTTTCTCCTCCAAAGTACCTTCCTAGTTATACCCTGAAATATTACCCACCTTCATAATATGTTCAGCTTTAGCTGGTAATCAACCATCAGCATCCAAGGCCATTACCAATACATTCCAACGCACACCTTTTGGAGGTGGTGTACATGGTTTACATTTTTGACTTTTAAACATTTAACCTTGTGTTTACACATATTAAAACAAGTATTCACATGAACTGACTTTAACTAAAGCAGTAGTGAACTGACAATATTAATGTAATGATTTCCAAGATATGAAATGCCAATAGGCAAGGAGAAAAATGACAGCTATTTAAAATAGTACATTGAGTGGACTATCACCATAATTATTCATAACATACAATTTCAAATAAAATCAAACTATTCAAATATATTAAGGAATTCATATTTTTAAGTGTGATACATTATTCTTAATGTATAGTATAATAAAACCAGTTTAATTAGCAGTGCCTTTGTCAAGTTTACAAAGTTCATGTACTTTTAGAGGTAGCAAAGCAAAGGGTCAGCACCTTCTCTTTAAAGAAGCATGTTAGAAATTCCTGAAAATTCTGTCTGAAAGTTTCTAACTCACCTACCCAATATCAAGACTAACACTGCTAAGCTGTTATACTAACCTCTGCCCAAGCCTTAAGGACAGCTAGTACTTCCATAGTTGAGGTGCTTTCATTATATTGTTGATTTTGTGCTTCTTTTCCAGCTTGCACTTTGAGCAAAGAGGACACAAGCAACTGGTGAACCCTTCGAAGGTCATTAAGATCACTTACCACACCACTTGCTATCCAGGCACTGCATACCTAGTGTTGTGAAACAGAAACAATGAGGAACAAGAAAAAAAGACCACTGGATACTCTTTTTCCATCTGTAAAATTATGAGAGCCAGATTTAATGTCTACCAAGATAGAGTTACTCTCAGACAATAACAAATGTTAAATGACATCCCAGTTTAGTATACTAAAGTAGTGCAAACCAAAATATTAGTGGGGTGTCACAAATGATGGCCAAATTATCAACTGCAACAAAGTTTCTCAAAAGACTTTAAAGTGACAAAAATCTTCAAGTTGTCACAATATAGGGGTAACAGAGATGACATTATTTTTTGTGAATGGAGGATTTAAAGTTAGAGGATTTAGTTTTTTTTCTTGTGTTGCATATCAAGCAAAAAAATATTTCAGAGGGTCTATTACCTAAGAGACTTCTGACTTTCAACACTTGCCTGACATGCTTTTGCTGTGACATCAGGAGGAGTTTCAGGAGCAAAGGCAGGCCTAAGTGCTGCTCCAACCTAAAGAGAAGTTATAAAACTTGTAATACATAGTGAACAATTGACTAAAGACTTATTTTTCATATGCAGTCTTTGTTACAGTTTTCCTTTAAAAAGCATAGTTCCTTCATCATTTTTTCACAGACTGATTCAGTGGGATTAAAGAGAAGGCAAACAGTTTCAATCATACTTTTTATTGTTTTATTTTATTGCTTACACTGAAGACATCATTGTCTCCGAGAGAGTCTTCAGGTTTGACTCTATTTTTTGCACGGTCTAAAACAGAAATAGTAATGTCTTCCTTCCTGAATGCTTGACTTGATGAGGAGCCCACAAAAGAAAAAGCAATGTTCTGTACCATGAAAGACTTGCAAGATAGCTAGTGAGTGACATTTTCTTACTCAGAAAGAATATAGATTTTAAAAAAAACCCAACTGAAGCTGGTCAAGTTTGGGAAGTGGGAAAAGGGGAGAGCACAAACACCATTTACCTAATAAAGAATACACAAAGACAAAGTCACCAGGCTGCAGAGGTTTTACCTACTCTCACTGTTAAAAAACATTTCACTAAAGGCTAATAAAAGATTCCCTATCTGATTAAGCATGTATTTGAAAACTCATTTCAACATACTACACTTTCATCCCAAAGAGCAAGTACTACAATAAATGTTTGTGAAATAAGTGAAAAGGATTTGTTTAGGGACCTCCTTCCCACAAAGGAGTACCAAAAAAAAATAGAATTATAATGGAAAAAGCAAGATTAAAGTAGGTCAGGATGTCTTCAGTGTCTCTCCAGTTCTCTGAGAGAAAATGATCTAACCTATTCTGTGCCTGCTAGAAACTGAAGCTATATGAGGCTTAACATGTTTGTCATATTTAACACAAGTGTGGTCTGGAATGCTAAAGGACTAGGACATCTTTTCTCTAAATCTAAACCAAGACTTAACTGAAATTGACCTTTTGAGTACAATCCACACTTCTCTAGCTTGTTTATTGGCCAAGATCTCCAAATGTGATGGCTGCTGTGCAAAGGCTACTTATTTCTAAGCAAAGTTTAAAATTATAGTTATTCCTAATCCTTCTTGCAATACTTTCACACTCTGAAACCAATGCTTTCCAAAAAACCCCCACCAATTTTGGATTTTTTGTATTCAAGAGGGAAAAAAGATGAAACTTGAAAAACTCTGGAGCTAAAAAATTATATGCCAACAGAAAAGACGATTTCTAAGAAGTTAAGTCTGAATAAACAATACTTCAGTAACAAAGTAACTGAAACCCAGCTCTGTACCCACACACTGCAAATGCAAATTTCTTTTAGTAATTTAGAGTGTAACTCTAAACTTCTCTAAGTTACTATCAGTGGTGCTTACATTGGCTTGATATTGCTCCAGTATTACATGACCTGGAAACTCTGGTTCTGGAACAGTTGCAAACTTCCGAACAATAATTTGCAACATTTGAAGCCCAGAAAGACGAAGTTGATCACTGTGATCTGTGGCAGCCATAAAAGCCATACGGACCAAGTCAGCTAAATGCAGGACTAAAAAGTCATCTGAAAACAGAATTAAAAAAAGAAAATAGTTTTATTAGATTTAAATTCAGACATAATGTGTTTCATAAGACTGTTTCAAATGCTTTCAAAATGCATATTTTACATTTTACCTTAACATGTATCAAGGATTCACTTCAGGCAACTTATGCATAGAACAATTTTACTTGGATAACTTATGTTAGCTGATCTAGTCTGCTTTCCATTTAAATGTACAAAGAAAGTACTTAGAAGAAAGTATAAATAGCTTCATGTATGAGACAGATTTTCTAAAAAAGAGTGTCGAGGAAAACACCTCCAGATAAACACAGAGAGGTACTGAAAAATGTATTTCTACTGGTGATTATGCAAATTATGCAAAGGAAAAAAATAGCATTTTTTTAAGACATACTCCCAGACACCAAACTGTGATGTTGTAGGCTGGTGCCAGCTATCACTTGTGACTGCCAGTGCTTACACAGAAACAATGCCTTCCTACGTATACGCCATGGTACTACAACCAGGAAACTGAGTGTAAATGCTGCAGTTAGATGCCATACTTTTAACAAACAAAAATTTCTCTACACCTTAAAGAATAAAGGCTTTCAATCAGAGTAATTAGAGGCTTCATTAATTACAAGCAACAAACTTATGCAATTTCATTACGATGCAAAGAGCTAATACTTCTTTTAAGCATACTTTGCATTCTATGAAATTCATCCAGTGCTTAACACATACCTCTTGAATCACGTTGTTTTCTTTCCTGAGCCAAAGTTATGTCAAAATGTGCACTGCCTGCATTTTCACACTGGCTTATAATTTTACAAACACACTCCGCAGCAAAAACTCTGGTGGACCATCGTGGATTTCGGAAAGGATGGAATCTGTCATCACTGTCAGATGTTAATACAGATACATCATCCCCTTTGGCAGTTTCCTCTTCTTGAGTGGTATCTATTGATGCTACTGAATTGAAATCTGTATTTAGGACACAGAGGGGAAAAAACCAAGCATAATATTTTTACTATAACTGAAACCTGCAGAAAGAAATCTCTTAGAAGTCTATCTCTACCCTCAGATTCATGGTGACTCTCTTCAATCTTGGTATTCTTAAAGTAAATGCTAGAATTCAAATATAATGACACTGTCAACATTTGGTTGATATTACTTGCTGGAAGACAAGATCATTACCACAAAAATAAATTAAGAACTGCAGTGAAAGAAGCAAAAGAAAAAAAAAGAATGTGTGATGCATTAGAAGCTAGTACTGCTCCAAATAAAAAAATCTAAATGCGAGTTTTCCTCCTGAACTACAGGTAAAAGAATTTCCTTCACCCCCACCAATATTCAGCACAGTAATTGATTTGGTGTGCTTAAGAGTTCCATTATGATATAACAGACCTGCATCAGTTCTATTACTAATAGAAGAACTGGTTAGAATACTTTTCTTGCAGATAATGGCACAGGACCCACATGCTCAAACATATTCTGTATTTCCATTCCTGATATGGAAATGAATTAACATTAGGAGTATAAATCAACAAGGATATGAACAGGCAACACATCCTAAGATGTTTACAAGAACTTGTTCAATGGGGGAAGGACAATCAGAAGAGAGAAAGGCATATTCCTCTGAAGGAACTAAGTTAAGGGATCCAATCTTCCAAATATGAATGATTATTATACACTTCATAAATGGCAAACATTCAAGAAACTTGAACACTTTCCCTCAGTGACATAGTGCACTCCTGCATGCCTTATTTTGATTGTGTTGTCAACTACCATGTTGTAAGACGTACCAGCAGAGGCAGCAAGAACATCTTTACAAAGCTTCAGCCAAAACGAGAGCTTCTCAACTGCCATTGAAGTAAGCATATGAATCAGAGTCTCTTTGATATCTTGGCACAATCTTGGATCCAATTCTTTGTCCAGCAAGCCCAGCAATGCCCCCTCCAGGCCTATTTCTCTGATGTTCACATCTGCTAAGAACAAACTCTGTGAGTACTGTACATCACAAAACTGCAGTCATAACAAAAAAAACCCCACTGAAGGTTGCACACAAGATATTTTGTGAACAAGTACTTACTAGCCCTGAAATATTTTTGAAACAATTATATTTTTCACTTTAACACTACAGCTAACTTCTGAATACAAAACAAATGTTCAGCTTTTACGGAAACATAGTAACAATAGGAAGAAATTTACCCTAGCAAAAAATAACAATCCTACTCTAAATTTCACAGCATTACCATCACCACAGCATCTAGCTCCTGAAAAAAAAAAAATCACTTACCTTACTTCAAAAGCTAATTCTAAAACAATGTTTTAACTTGAAATGGAAGTTAAAACTTTTTTTCAAAAGAGCGCAAAACCAAACACATGGAAACAAATTGTTAAATTAATATGACCAATGTTTATTTGGCCAACATTACAAATTTTAAATATCAGCAGTTTTTAAAAATGGCTATAGTCTATCTGTTCTGAAAATTTCCAAATGAGCTTAAATTGAAAGCTGCAGTGAAATAAATTTTTAACACCATTCATAGGAAGGTGCATGAGGCTGAAGTAGTGATCACTCTCACGCCTTTTAGCAAAAAGTTAATACAACAGCTACTGGCTAGATAGGCTTAGATTTCCCTGGAACTCCCCTTGCATTTCCTCATTTTATCATAATTTTGTACTATACAGACAACTGAGGTAGAAAATGTTTTAAGATTTCAAGAGCGTAGCAAAGTTTTCACATTCATAGCAAAGTGTGTTTAAAATTCACTGTCAATATGTCAAGCTCTTTGACATCAAAATTTCAATACATTACCTGGAGTAAAATCTTCTTTGCTCTCTTTCACTAGTGCAACAGCATATTCTGATACTTCAGCAGCTTCTCTTTGCACAAGCTGACGTAAGCAAGCTACCACTGCACGTCTCAGTAATAAGTATGAGCTACAGAGATTCATCTGAAACATGCAAGAAGACACAGTAAGACAGCTAACAAACCTCTGTGGCAATACCTCAATAAGGCTGGTATTTTCTGAACACTTGCAGCTATGGCAAATCTGTTAAGTCAGTAAACAAGTAATTGATGCTCTTCTTGCTCAGCTTTTTTTTTTTTTTAACCCCCAAATGAAATGCTTTGCAAGTCCTGTAATCAATTTTACAAAACATATAAGCACTTTTAGCATTTTCTCTCCAAAGGCAATTTACAATACTGGTTTGGGGCTGAATCCACCTCTCAACCAATATTGTACAAAACCCACCATTAACTTCAATGCCAGGTGAATCATGGGCTCAATGACAGTTAATGCTGACTACTGGGTATTTGCATACAATGGGCTTGAAAACTCAGTACAAGTCATCATCAGATGAAAATAGAGAAATGTCAGCAAAACCAAGGGTGAGAGAGTCAATCAGGCTTTAGTAAAACAGAACTCCATGCATGAAAGGCAGTCTATAAGAAAAGGAAAAGAGAACGCTGCTATAGTTTCATATACTCAGTTTACATAAATTGTGTTTTAGAGAAGTTGAGAGAAAGTGTGAGTTACTGGTGATTGTATGACACTGAGACAGGTCAGCTCTCCTGAGCAGTCTCTAGCAAAAAGTTCATAGCACCACCATATTTTAACATCACCATGCCAGTGTGGGGGTTATTTTACTGGAAAATATACGATCATAAATTCATTATTACTGGAACAAGGAAAAACACTTTAAAAACCCCAAGACAGAGCCTCAAGGGTTTTTTGTTCGAGTGGAGCTTTTTGATTTTTATTTGTTTCTTTCAATTTTAAGACAATCCTGAAGGGAATCCTAAAGATATGATAAACTAGCTGTGTGGTTAGGCAAGTTTGCTACACCAATATTTATGCATCTTCTTCTAAATTAAGCTTAGGTTATCATAAAAAAAAAATTGTTCCCTTCAACTAAGCAGTTGTGTACCCTTAGCTTTTACCATCCTTAAAATAGATAGAGCTGAGTGTCTGCTGCAGGAAAACCTTGTGTTAGGCTGTGCTCCTCATTTGTCAGCAACAGTCCAATATATGTTAGTCAAAATGACTAATATATATTAGTTAATATATGCTTAAAGAAAGCAAATTAAGGACAAAAAGAATAAGCAATATAGAATTTTAGCTTTGTTAGATTAACAAAACTAAGTTTTGTCTTCGGAATTTCCATGCATGCACATGAACCTACAATACTCAGAATTACATAATTATATACAAAAAGATATATTCTCTGCATAATACTTCTACAAGGAAAGTAACCTTACTCCATAGGCATGTCTTCAAGGTACTTTACTTGCCACTTAAGAAACAAGTGAGATTTTTAGTGCAACATTTATGCAAGCAGGCTACACATGCTACTTCAAGTTGGACATGCATAAATTCCGTGCTCATTTTTAATAGGGGAAAAACAGAGGGCCCAATTGAGGCTACTGAATTAATGTGAGATGCACATTTTTCATCTCTCTCATTCTCCCACATTCTAAGCAGGGGACAGGACTAAATGACAGACACAAAATGCAAGCATCACATTAAAACTTAATGTACAAACAGTTCCCTTTCTGCACTTAACACATTAAAAATAAAATTATATCTCACTAAGCACAGAAATGAAATGTATTCCTGCCATCTGCAGAAAGTTAGGAAGGCTCTGGTTAGGATGACAAAAAAATATCACTTGACATGCTAAAAGAAATTACATTAAGATGGTTAAAAAGAAAAGATGAAATAAAAACACCACTGCAAACTGCAAAAGTTTATGATTAACAAGGCACAGGGACCTACCAACACAGAATTATCCAACAAGATTTCCTGCACAAAAACAAACGACAACCAGTCATGACAAAACCAAAATAGATATCACAGTGGTATCAACCACACATGGAGACTGTAACATGTAAGTTCAGCATATAACAAAATTCAGAATCTTGTCTCAAACATACAAAAGCCGAATTTGCTTAGTTCATTTCCCTTATTTTTCACGTTGAACACACTTAAATTCCAATCCAACTGCCCATAAAATTAATACTTAAACAGTACCAAGACAACAGGACAGCACAGTTATTTACACTGTATACTTCTTGCATTTCAATATTGATCTTACTGTTAATATCTTAGAGCTGGAAACTGGCATTCACTGTGTTGAGGAATACTACACCATAAGCTTTTATAGATAAGCTCTTTAGGAGTCCATGCTCACCTAAGTTAGTTTTAGAGCTAATTTTAGACATGATTAAAAGCATACGATTTGTATTCTGCTGGAGCCAAGAATTTAAATAGCAGGACAAGTATGCATTATTATTAGAAGCCCTGTGCAAGATCCAACTGACAAAAAGCGAACACTCTCAGAAGCTGAAGAAGGGAAGTTAGATAATGACAAGCATATGTACACAATATATCCAAAAAAAAGAAAACAAACAAAAAAGAACCAAACCACAAAAAATAAGCCAGTGAAGCAGTGTGCCCACTGCCTAAGTCATGTTTTACTGGTGCTAGCACAGTTACAACCTGAAATGTTTAAATACATTGGAGATCTGAACCATCTCATGCTGTAGGGGCTGGGAAGACAGGTGGATGAGGCAGCTTGCAGCTACCTGCACAAGAAATTTTGTTAACATGCCTAATGATGGAAAAAAGAAATGGAGGAGGAGGAGAGGGAGGGTTATGAGTGACCGGAGGGAGGTAAAAGGAGGTGAAGAGGAAGTGGGGGGGAATGGCAGGAGAATGAGAATTTTAAAAAGGAAAGCACTGGTGTTTAGCAGAATCTTTGTGCAAAGAGGGTGGAGAGGGGTGTTGGTTCAAATGCTACTAAAAGAAGTTGAAAAAAAATTCTTTGCACATTTGTTTTCAAGATTTTATGAGTGAAAATTCATGTTTCTAAGGATGGAGGGGGAAAAGATCACTCATCTGACAGCAGATTCTTTGCCTCTCCTGTTTTTCTTCGAAATGGTGAATATCCACATGATCTAGGGCCTAGCTTTTGCATGTTACTTCCCCTTAAGACTTCAAAATGCAATGCAAAGGAGGACCATCACACCTTGTTCTCCAAATTGCATTTAAAATGGGCACTTAAACTCATGAAAATTAACTAGCTGAGGGTCACCTTGCAAGTAAACAGCACAGTAAAGTGCAGATTTCAGATCCAATAACTTATTCTGCTTCCCTAATGAGACGGTGATTTAATGGATAAAACTACATGGATGGATGTCAAGTTTTACAAATGCAGAATTCTGCTTGTGCAACTATCTTCTCACAGACCTGCAAAGCATACATTTAAAAAACCTTGTTTATGACACTCTTCAGAGACATACTGACATTACTGAATTGTCATTGCCAGCAACATTAGCCTTAGTTGTACAAGTTCATGAGAATGAGAAAAGGTCACCCATGTGAGGCCACTGACTTTGGTGGACTCCTCTCCCAGGAAGCCTACAGTCATTTCTGGGATAGAGGGGAACACACTAAGTTGCATGAACACACACACTCAAGCTATGACCCCTGCTTCTTAATTGACTAATTTAGTATTATGAAGTTCCTAAACTGCTGTACGAAGTACTTTGAGACAACTTGTAAAAACAATAAAAATCAGTAATATTGTATAGGCAAGACAACTTTGTTATGACATCCTCTTTATTAGTAGGTATTTGATATTAGTACTGTACATGGACTTACAAATGCTCCCAAATGCTACCACACCCTCCAAGCAAGAGACTGACTGACATGGTTTATTGTGATTTTATCAATGTAAGAAAAACTATGTTTTACTCAAAAAACAGAAAACAATTGTCAGTGTATATTAAAACAACACTTCAGATTTGTTCCAGCTGTTCTGCAGCTAGCATATTCATGTGTATCACAGTGTGGGGCAGAAAAATCTTCTTTAGTTTTTCCTAGCTCCCACAATCATATTTATAGTCAAACTAAAAAAAGAAAATGTAAGGAATCTAAACCTTGAACAAAATTATTATATGTTTAGTATTGATACATAAGTACTACCCAACAGAAGATGTGAATAAGGACTGTGTTGAAATAGATGAGATTAAAAAAATTCCTACCACACTTTACTGTCTGTGGATTTTTGTTTCTCTGATTGACAGCAAGACAAGATGGTATTAAAAAACAAAACAAAATAAATCCCTCAAAACTCTCCAACCAACCCCCCC
>VXBS01006425.1:1135416-1181018 GCA_013400255.1 Sitta europaea | reverse complement strand
CCCCCCCCCCCATCCCAGTTAGCCCCCCAGATCCATCAAGGCTAATAGCTACCAGAAAATTATTCATGTTTTTTTTTTTAATAGAACTAAGTACTTCAGAATAGCAGCTATTTAAAGACAGAGGGATATGGGATGAACACAAAACAAAACAAACCCCACCCAAGAAACAAACTCCCTACCTCTTGTAAAATAGGGCTGAAAAAGTTTTGTTTATTTCTTCCAAACACCTGATTTTACTATAACTTATGTGTTAGAAATTTTTATACTGACTGCCAAGGTGCCAGTACCATTAATGCTACAGAAATTACAAAACAGAGAAATCTACAATTTTTCAGCATCATGAAAAAAGAAAGTGAAACAAAACAATTCCCAGTAATTAGTACACATAACTTTTTTTAAATCAATCCTTCAACCAAGGCATAAAAAGCAACAAAGGGAAAAAACTGGCCAACATAAACCAGCTGGTAAAAATCCAGCAAAAAGTTGTAATGAATGGTACATCCTGCCAGATAACTGGCCTTAATAAGGCCAGCAGAATGCACATGCAAGCAGTTCAGAAGGCCAAGATTTCTAAAGAATGTGCTCATCTTGTAAAGGGAAGCAGAAACTGAGGGAAAAAAAAGATATATAGAATACTTGCCTGTAGGAGAATATGAAACACCTCACGCCTACACAATGATCAGTTTCTCTGCTTAAAGAAACATCTGCATTTTTTAAGTGTTTATGAAAAATATGAACAAATTCTAAAATAAATGGATATAAACTAATAATATATACTCACACAGAGGCAGCTTACGAGTTTAGACAAGTTGACATGTCGAGGAGCAAACATGTGAAGCTGCTGAAGGCAAGAGATAGCCTGAGCTTGAACAAGGCAGTCAGGATTATCCTGCATCACTGCACAGCCCAAAAGGCAGGAAGTTCTTAAGGCTGACACTGCTGTACTGCTGCCTATATTGAGAATAAAGAAGGTTAGGTTTTGTTTGTTTTCAAAATATATATTTATTTTTAATAAACATTATAACCTATCTTCTTCCCAAGCCAGCCATAATGTTCATCCTCCTAAAAGATGATGCTTGTACCTGTGCTTTGATACCAATGAATAGCGACCACATTGCTCCCTGGTGATTTAGATTAAAATTTTAAATGTCTGCATCATAACTGAGACATAGATAGGCTCCTGACTCTCGAAATATGAACACCTTCTTCTGTTCTCATCCTAGAATTATAAGATGTAAGAATGTAAGAAATCTAAAATGTAAAATTCACTTAAGACATTTCAGCCCAAGGCAAGGCTCAGAGAATCAGTTGAAACAAAGGAAATGATGTCAAGAGACACTATTTTTGGAAAACTAGCAGTCATGTCATCTTGACTGCTTAAAGTCACAGCCTATGAAATACTGTCTTACAACTATGCAAAGAAACTTAGATCTGCTTACTTGTTACAACTGCAATCACACACATTCAATGGTTAAACAATTTAGTTGCTACAGCGAACCAAGTTGATGCCATTCCTAAGTTACATACCTTGCAGCTCAGGGCCCAGAGTGGTAATGAGTGTATTTAAACAGCGACCAAGGCTTTGATGAACTTCAACATAAGCTGGAGGCACACTCAACAACAACATGAGAACAAGAGATAAGGTAGGTTCCACATGTACATGATACAAAGGCCCAGCCAGATCTATTATTAGTGACAGAGAGTGCAGTGCCCATGCCTGTAAAACAAGAGAAGAAGTAGGGTAATGTCTACATGCTACACATAAGATCTTTTAAAAATTTCATAGTTAAAACTGAAATTCAGTGATGAAGTATAATAGAAGTTGCACTTCTAGGTTCTGAAGGAACAAATAGAGAGGTTATACCAAGAAACTTTATGAATCTTATGTTGAGTAAGCCATTTTGAATATTTCACAAGGAACTGTATGTTGTGCAATGAAACAAGCATTTTAAATTTGTCATTGTTAATAAACAAAAAATTGAATGTAATATTAAATTAAATAGTTTAACATTATTATTTCTTTATTATAGTCTATTATTTAAAAATTTCTTATAGCTCCTTGTGCAAGAACAGTAGAGTTTCTGAAATAACCTATTGTTGTAGTCACGGTTACTTTGTACCAACAGCCACATCTGCTTCTTGTCACCAAACAGCTCCTCTTTGTGCAAAGATACTGTGGAAAAAGCTTCAAAAATTCTTTAACTGATATTTAGACAAATACATTAAATACACTAAATGGCCCTTAAATCTATTCTGATAGATAAAAGTTTTAGCCACAGAGAAATAACATGAAGTAGTCTTCAAAATTTTCTTGTCTTACTCAAGGATGTATATCCACCAAGTTCTACAGCATTCAGGCTATAAATCCCTTTTATTTACTATATGACCCTTCAACAAAACATGCTGTGAGGTAAACACTGTAAAAGAGACAAAAATTGACACAAACAAAAAAAAATGCCCTTATAAACAAAAAAACCATAGATTCTATCCAGCCCAAGTCATGATAGAGGTGAATGTGAAACAAATCAACCCCTAAAACATCAGATACTGCTTTTGAAGTGAGCCTTATCAGTCTCACAGACCATTAAATAAGAACCTCCCCGATCTCATCATAGTTCTAGCTAAGGAAATTTCTGAAGACAAATTTTGAGCAGGAGCAGTCTTCTCAATTGCCTTTGCTGCTCCAGCCATTACCTGTGAGGTATGCCTACGAGATTGTGAAATGTTATTCTTACAAGAAAAAGAACCTTAAACTCCAGAATATAATTCAGTTAATTTGTAACATAATATTTTTATGTAAGTGACAAGTACCTGTACATCAGGAGAAGTACTGTCCTGAGACAAAGTATAAAGGATTCCAACACATGCATTCAGGTGCTGAGTAGAACCTATTCCTCCTAGGTACCTATACAGACATCCCAGAGCCAAAGAATGACCTGTTCTTGATACCACATCCCTGGCAGATTTTAGCCTATTAATTGAAAGAAAGCTGTTAGTTTAATCACCAAGACTCTTACTGTGTAATAAGCACACTTACAAATGAAATTTCCAGTATATAATCAGAAAAAAAATTTATTAGACACTAATATATTTCCAAAATTCTAAGTTAACATATTGTCTGTCTCTTATCTGAAGAAAGCACCAAAATATTTAAGATACATTTAAATGATGTTGCTAGAACTGCAGCCAATTTAATTCATTTGAAAGTCTACATGCTTACTTAGCCTCACACTAAGAAATACATGCAGAACTCGGGCAGTGTTTTTCCTGTTAATTTCTGAAGTGACATCAAATTCATGAAGGAAACCAGGTTTTAAAAATTATCCTAATAGGTGTCAGGTAGATTTCTCAAATAGTTTTATATACTCAAGCAGTATCTTTTCAAGCTTATTGTGAACTTACTTGTCAAAACTGACTTGTGCTAATCCAGCAGTGAAGGCACTGTCAGCAACCACCTGTGCCAACCTAGCCCAACACTCTGCAGCAGCACATCTTAGAAGTGGATTATTGCTTTCCAAGGCACCCATTACCAACATCAGGGCAGATCTTCTAACTTCTTCTGAACCTAAACTTCCCTTGCAGGTAGCCAAGTGCTAAAAATAGACGTTAAATATATTAAACAGATAGACAGTAATCAGAGTGTACTTTTTTGTCAGTCATGCAAAAATACAAGATGTGCAGAAGGATTTTGATTTTCTTCCCCTTTGTCTGAGGAATTACTCTCTTTCAGTTTGCTGTTACAATAGTTAAGACATCTAACACCACACAACAGTACACCACAGCACAACATTATAATATCAACATTATGATTTTAGGAAATACAGGACAGATTGCAGTAGAACCAGATAAACCAACCTATCAGCACAAAATTCAGGAAATAATATCAGGAAGAAAACCAGTGAGAACTGAATAACACCAAAAAAAAACCCAAAAAACCTCAGTCCAAAACATTTGCCTAAGAAGAGAAGAATGTAAACTGCACAAGAACGGAGGAAAATACAAATAAAGCATCAGGGAAAATGAACAAATAGCAGATAATTATGAGATCCCTTTATTTTACCAATTGTTACTTTTTTATTTATACAGTAAGAAATACAAAATACAGTGACAAAGACAGAAATTATACAAACAGTATTTTTTCATATCTCTTATTTAAATGACACTAGTATGGATGCTAGTACACTAGAGTGTACTGCAACAGGTTTCTCTAAAACTAATATTAAAAAGGGGGGAAATGAAACAGTGATTCATTTGCACTCAAGAAAGCTATGACATTACAAACCAATATATTACCATAGAAAATAGGACTGATTGCCTTGATTGTTAATCAAAACAAAAACTTCTGTGTACTGTGCTGGTTTGGGCTGTGGTAGAGTTAATTTCCTTCACAGCTAGCATGGTGCCATGTTTTGGATATGTGCTGAACACAGAGAAGACACTGAGAAGTTTCAGTATTGCTGAGCAGCATTTACACAGAGCTAAGGCCTTTTCTGCTTCTTGTGCCAGCCCACCAGTGAGTGGAGTAGGAGTGCACAAAGAACTGGGAGGAAACACAGCTGGGATAGCTGACCTCAAAGGACCAGAGGGAGATTCTGTACCACATGGCTGTCAAGAGATAGTTGTTTAGCATAAACAAGTTTTAAGCAGAATGAGTTACTTGGAGGTAAAATACTCAGTGATTTAGGATGTTGTTTTCCCAGCTTGACTGACCCAGCATGAGTAGCTGGATTAGATAAAGTGTTGGGCCCATAGCTCTGAACTTACGTCTAGAGATGTTTTCATCTGGAATGAAGTTAATTTACTGAGTATTTTTCCTAGTAGCTGGTACAAGGCTGTGTTTTGTCTTTAGTACAAGAACACTGATAACACACTGATCTTTTAATTGCTGGTAGGTAATGGTTATCCTATGTCTAGGGCTTTTTTAGTTTTCCATGCTCTGCCAGAGAGCAGGGGTATCAGGATTGGAAACCAGAATATCAGGACAGCAGAAGCTGAAATTCCTCAAGAGCCACCTACCTGCACAGACAGAGGGAAAGAACACAATAATGTATTTGAAGACCCCTTACCAAAAATCACCACTGGACACAGAGACACATGCAAGGCACATAAAGAGCTTATGAAGAGTAGAAGCATAAATCAAAAGGGTATAATTGCCTAGAGACCCAGCTTGAGTTGACCTGCTGCTGTATAACTCTATTAAATACTTAAGTTTTATAAATTTGATGCCTGACACTCTGCTATGGGAAATCCAGAGTCAAGTTGGAAGAAGGAGAAAGCACCAGAGAGTGACACCAGTATGTGACAATGAAGAGACAAAGGGGACATCTGTCTTCTCCCTGGAGCTGCCTGCTGCAGAGGGGCTTCTGTTCCAGCAGTTAAAGTCTGTGTGGTCTGTGTGTGACTCCTTGAACTGTGTGAGGATGCTCACACAGCAGCCTTCCCTTAACATGGAATCATGCTCAGCATAAGAATCTGGGAGGAGGCAAGGGAATGTTTGGAGTGATGTTTTTTAGTCTTCCCAAGTGATTGTTAGGCACAATAGAGCCCTGCTTTCCCGAGAAGAGCTGAACACCTGCCTGCTGATAGGAAGTAATAAATTAATTCCTTGTTTAGATTTGCTTGCATGCATGGCCTTTGCTTTCCCTATTAAACTGTCTTTATCTCAACCCAGGAGTTTTCTCACTTTTATTCTTGTAATTCTTATCCCCCATTGCACTGTGGTGGGAATGAGCAAGTGGCTGGGTTTAAACCACAGCAATTGATCTACTTCAACCAAGAGATGCTATGGTTTAGTAACAGCAAGAGAAAGACAAACAAAGGAGAGGGAGCAAGAGACAGCAGATTTACCTTTAAGGAAGTAGAAAAGGCTGACACAACATGTAGTTGTACTATTTGTTGTCGAGATCCTTTTGTTTGCTTTATGGAATTCAACAATTGTTCTAATACCTGGAGCCTTAAACAAAAATAGAAAAGAAACCACATAATTGAAAATTAGGAAATTAATCAAGCTTTTAAATTTTATTTTAAAACCCATAACAAAATCTATATATAAAACCAGAGGTGGAACAAACCAACACTTGAGCATTTTCATTCAGCTGTCGACTACCAAAAAAAAATTGTGTATTCCATATTAGAATATGAACAAGAACTTTTTTTACATTTGTCTCCTTATATGTATTCACAGATAATCACTTATATCTAAGTAACATTGAACAGACATTACTAAAAGAAACTATGTAGGAGAATAATGCATTTTGACTTACAATTGAGAAAGGAGAAGGCAAAGGAAAAAGAAATGAAAATGCATTCATCTGCAGCAATTAATTCAAGACTTGAGAAACAAGTGAAGAAAGTCAACCAGCAAGCTGGTGACAGATGGGGCAAAAAAAAACAGACAAAAAAATCCACAATATAAGCAGTCAATGAAG
The DNA here is from genome assembly GCA_013400255.1 of Sitta europaea. NCBI lineage: Eukaryota > Metazoa > Chordata > Aves > Passeriformes > Sittidae > Sitta > Sitta europaea. Next base: position 1,174,590 of record VXBS01006425.1, on the reverse strand, counting down.
AGAGAATGAAGAAATAAAGACAGGTCAGAAGAACAAATAAATACTTTGGCAATTTTATTGGCAGGTATTCTCATATATAAAAAACTGCCTGGAACCTACACTAAACCCCAAGCATTCAAAGTTGTGAAGACATCAAGACTCAGGACTCATCAAGACTAAACATTCATCCACACAGGAAACTGTAAAACCATTGCCAGCTACAATGACAATGATCTAACAAAGATCTTGGTCTAACTATAGCAGGCTTTGAAAATATAAAGCTATTTAATTTAAAAACAATTCATCTGCTCTAAAGCTGCATTCAAAAGTATTACCACATAGAAGCACACAAAAGAAGCAACTGCATGCAAAAATCTTCCAAAATTTTATGCCTTAGCAATCAGTGTGCTTATAAATGTGAAATAAGCCAAAATGCCACGTATACATAGACAAAAACCCAAGAGAAGTTGTTCTTGATCTCTTCAAGCATTCTTGTGCTTTGACAGAATGTGTTAAGACACATGCTCTTGTTTTCTCTCCATCCACTTTTTATAAAGAATGTATTATGTATTAAGCATCACAAAAATTGTGTAATACCTCTCAAAATAGCTTCCATTTTGATCTTGCTATCAAAACAAAACATGATTTTTCTGGTTCCACAGATTTGTTACGACAGTAATCCTTTGCTGGATGTGTCTTTTTGTTGTCAGTAACTTCAAAGAGAAAAGTCCAATAATTTGGTGGTCTGAATTATGCCATTTAGACGGTTTACAGACTTCACTTATGCAATTCCTTATTTTTTGAGAACTCTTTTCCTCATCATTCAATGTCAAACACTGTGACCATCTTACAACATCTCCTAAATTCCCCAGCAGTTACAGTTATTACTTTACCTGTGAGATTCTGGTATGTGGGAAAACATAACTCCAAAAAGTCGAGCTGCAGCACTGATAACAGATAATGCAGGAGGTAGTGGTTTAGGTACTGAATCCCCTTTTGCAAATTTCTCATAAATTGAGTAAGGGTCATACTCCGGGCTGCCAATAGCTATGCTGTTACCTAAAAGGAGCTTCAAGAAGGAAAAAAGTGATAGCCATATTTTTGACCAAGTCTAAATGAGCACGGACCAAAACAACTACAACTGTATGGAAACACAATAATACCTTTACAATAGAACAAAAAGTACCTGCTCTTCAATAAATCGGTGGTCAGTCTCCTGCAGTAAGGGACCCAGTAAAAGGAGATCATTCTCATGACAAAGGGATGGAAGCAAGAATGCAGAGGCATCAATCTGGCTATCTGCCACAGTCAAGTCAGTCACTAACTCTTTTAGAACAGCACTGAAGTTTCCTTTAAATTAAAGAAAAAATATTCAAAACTATTGGTTAGTTACTTGCCACAAGCAACTTTGGGAGCAATATGTTTGTACTGAAATAGTAACAGCCATATAACATTTCTCTTTAGTCTTCAAGTAGCTAATTAGAGAAGACTCTCTCTTAGAGGGGAAACAACAGAGCAGTACCTGACATAAGCAAGCTAAGCACCCACAGCAATCTAAAAGCTGAAAACCAGACATTTTCTTTACAGAAGGCATAATGCCATACAACTGATAAGCCAGTAAATTAGTTACATTTACAAATGAAGTAGAGGGGAAATGGCAATTATGAACATGGCCATAGTTTCTTCTATTTCCTGAAAATTATTACTGTGGAATGTATTATGTAATCACAAAGGAATACTTGAACTTGGCCAGCAGAAATAATTTAAAACATCCATAGCTTTGATAAATAAGCAAAAGCTGATGAATGTAGTCCCCTATTTTAGGAGTCTGCATGCAAAAACCAAAGCAGAAGGAGTTTATTGTAGGTTACATTATGATACACTTCACTGTAGTTAAAACTTCCGCATATTTTTTTGCACATAATATTTCTGACAAGGTTGTACATAATACAAAACCAACAACACTGGGCATTTTGAGTCAGACTATTTAGGTCATTAAAATAGTCTTTGTAGTGAAAGAATATTTCCAGTGCTGAATCACATGTGATGAAAAAGGACTGGTTTGTAATTGTGTTGAAAAACTCCACAGAACTGATCTTAAAGAATGTACCCAGTCTTTATACAAGTATTATGTAAGAATTTACCTCCAGAGCATTATGATTGAAAAGTCCCCATGAATTGGGAATTATCAGCACTAAGAAGTGGGGAAGAGAGAGAGATGGGTGCTTAACACCACAAATCCAATTCCTTGCATTCAGTTTTGTTAGCTGATCACACAATTACATGTTTGCACTGAAGTTGCTTACAATTTTTCAACATGTGGAAGTTTCAAAAAGTGGAACAACACAGTCTTCAGCATCTCAGGAGCACAAGCAGAGTTATTAGCATAGTTAGAGCTGGTAGCTGCAACCAGCTACTTAACCCTTCCTGGAAACATAATCTATTCTGAGAAGCTGACCTTCCCCTCCCCATCAAACTCCTGGCCCTATCAGCCAGACTCCCCTGCAGGCACCTGTTGCCTTGCCTGCCTCCTTGACTAATTAAGCAGGTATGCAATTTTTCCAAAATATTTTACTCAAATCTTAATGCAAAATGTTTGCACTATCAAGTATATTGCAAGGTGCACAGATAATGTGTGAAAGGAATAGAAATTGAGCTTTTATAAAAATGATAGTTAACAACTAGAAACTGTTCTTTCATTATTACTCATCATGACAAAAATTGTTTTTTAAATCCTCTTCCTATGAAAAATGACAGCTTTTGAAATAAAATTTCATGGAGATACCCAGAATATTTTAACCAAATAAGATTTATTTTAGTCCCAGAGAGCTGGCGATCCTCAACACTTCAAACAATATTACCCCAATGTAAAGCAGTCCAAAATTTTAAGCCAGAATGCTGTTTCAGCATTCTAGCTATTCTCATCCTATTAAGAAAGAGAAGTGAATGAGAAGTATTCAATTTTATGGTTTAAACACTGGAACATAACAAGCACAAAAAGCTGAAGAATGAAAAGAACCCTAATGAGTTGTCTGACAAAACATATTAATTTCAGACAACAGAAAACATTGAGAAATCTAATAGGATTCAAGCTCTTGAAATTATTTTTGTGAAATTTTCAATTTGGACAATATAAAACTTTTTATATTAGCACACAAGAAATAGATGTTTAGCCTTGAAAACCCGAGCACATTATAATCCAAAACTAATGACACATGAAAATGATCACAAATATGATTTGTCATCTTAGAACCAGCTTTCCTCAGCTTTACAAGTTCACACTTTGGATCAGATGCATTACAAGTCTTTTCCATTCAAACACAATGGAAGGAAGCAACTAAAACATGTTTAATGTATTTCACCGATGTTCAAATTTACCTAATTTTTTCTTCTCATATCTGTCACTGCTGAAATAATGCAAAAAATCTATTATGATTCATAAACAGTCATGGTAAAACTTTGTAAAATTCTGCTGTTTGAGCAGATGTGATTTTTAATGACAACAGAAAACAGTAAAAAATAGCAAAGAAGCAAAAATTGTGCAGGAAAGGACCAAGCAGAGCCTAAACAAGTTATACTATCTCAGGCCTCAGAAATCTAAAGGCATGCATTGACAAAGAAGCTTGGGTATATGAATAGCCTGCTTTCAACTGTTTATTCTCCTGGCTATTTCCTTTAGTTCCTCTTGTATTAAAGAAAACAAGTTTTGCACATTATTTACAAATACTAAAAGCTCAAGCTACAACTCCTGGTAAATGTTTCCATCATCAATTTTCTCAAAAAGAAACAACTTACAGATTTCTATCATCCAGCTAACTACGTGGACTGAAGAAAACAAATACAAAAGAAATAAAACCATGAACAGGTGAAAGCTCCTCAATCAGTGTGTCATTATCAGCCATGTAAAATGAGCCCTGTTGTGCTACACAAGAGTACTCCTAACATTGTTCCTATTTATAATGACTAAATTTAGACATTGAAAAAACCATCCTGAGTTCCATAGTGATATTGTTTCCCCAAACAATTTATTTTTAAAATTCCCAGTATTTGCAAAGACTTACAGTTTCTGCATGAAGCTATCATATTGGAAATAATATGGAAAGAATGGTATTTGTTTCAAGTTTTACCTTAGAAATGTTTCATTACATTTTTAAATGATGCATACCTATATGTTAAGATATATAAAATGAAGTTCTGGAAATGTATGCATTTCCATTCCTTCCCTACTCTCATACTGCTGCATTACACATGAGTGGACACCTCTGAGACTATACCTGTCAAATTACTATTTTGATTCTAAGGCAATTTTCAAAGATTTCAGCACTTATTTATAGCAAACTTTTCAAGCTTGTTCTTTATTTATTGTACTAGAATGCAGCATTCTCAGCTAGGCTGCTCTCTCACAAGAGGTACACTCTGCAGGTCACACTGTAAAACACTGTATTTTCAATGAAGTTAGAACATACACAAAAATCCCAAACACACCAAGAAACTGCCAAACCCAGTCATACCCAAATATTTGTATTCTGTAACATGTTGCTCCTGTAATACAAGAACACAAGGAATAACTTGCTCTCAGGGGTGGGTTTTCAGTCACAAATGAGCATTACACATTATGCTTCATTATATACATACTTCTAACATGACAAAAGCTTTAAGGCACAGGGATTTGTCCCAATTCTCTTAGCAGTTACCACTAGATGGAGCAGATTATTTGAGTAAGGATTCCCTCCAAGATACACAGGACAAGGCTAATTTAGAGCATGGCTGCTCAATAATTGTGTCTGTCCTGAAGAATACCCTGTTATTCTCTTGACAGCTGAAAAAAAACCACTGTAGTTCCTTACTGCAGCCCATAAACTTCTGTACAACCAATTTAAACACAACAAATATATTAAACATTTTAGCTGAAAGTTAGACCCATCCAACTATGGTGCATAGTTAATGGATCAGAGGCCTAGATCCTTTTTTTTTTATGTTCTCCTATAAAAAGTATGTCAATCCTCAGATTTTGTTGAAATTGTCTTTTTCCACAATCTGCACAGGATCAGATGGATATATCTGTAATATATGCTTAATTAAATCAATTAATTTGGACTCTTTCAATGTTCTATAAACAATTAGTTTAAACTAAAGTTATGCCTTTGGGAATTAGGATTTAATGGAAAAGTAAAACAGGCACCAAAAAAAGAAATTTTTCAACTAGTTTGAAATTGAAACACTGCCTAAGTTCAAGTTGCAACCAAAAATAGAGCAAAAGTGTCAATTTATGGTCTGTATTGGTATTAGAAGGGAAAAAAGATCATGAACACCATCTTTTCTAAACCACAGTGACTTTGCTACAATTCATCAAACTTAAAAAGAGGGAATAAAATTCGTTTTTTAGAAAAGGTGGAACTAATTTTTTCTGGCTGAATACATGTTGTACAAAAACTTAAAAATGAGCCCATAGTATTTTTAATGGATTTCTCTTTGTATGGAAATACATACCTTCGTAGGCCTTTGGGGGCAACACTGCTAGTAATTCATAAAGTTTCTGTCTGTAAACCATTGATGGTGTTTTTAAGGAATTTCCATATGATTTGTGTATTGAAGAAAGCCTTAAAATATAAAAAGCACGTCAGAGATAGTAGGGACTTTAAGTTTTATGTAACACCCCAGTTTCATTTGTACCACACAACTGAATGCTTTTAAAATCTATACATATAAGAAGTACATTTTGCGTTGCATAACTAACAGTAAAAGGAAACCAGTTTATTTCACATGTTCTGACAGAATGCATGTTGTCCATTTCCAAGTGTTATTTTCATTTAATACCTGAGAAATAAACAAGCTTTCTTTTTCTTTTTAATTGTACCTATATTTATGACAACACACTTTTCAGGATATAGTTCTCTAAGTTACAACTTAGAATCCAAATATATTAAATTATTCTATATTCAAAAAGGTAAAAGGCAAAAGTTTAATAAAACCCTTTCCAGCTTAGATCTGAAATTAAATAGAAAAAAATCCAAGTCTAAAAGATGTTTTTCCAAGCATATTCTTGAACTTTGTTTCTTATTTAATATAAAGTAATGGTATATAAATGCAAATGTGTGCGTTTAATTAAAAAAAGGCAGTATATAAAAACTAACTTAAAAAAACCCTTGCAAGAAAGTCTTCCTTAGATTTTTCACATGACACTGGAACCGGCAAACACATAAACTCTGATTTTTGTCCCTTGAAAATAAAGTTCTTTAGAGAGTACACTAATGAAATACAGACTACTCTAGCTTTTCAAATAACAGTTTTATACACACACTTACTGTGTCAATAAATCAACAGCACTTGGGAGAGGAGGAAGAAGTCTCTGAACAACTTCATCCGTAAGAAGACCAGCACAGTGGGAAACAAAGCTTTTAACAGCTAGAAAAGGAATTGATTTCAATTTACTTGGTGTGAGATGTGTTGAAGAAAAAAAAGTCACATTAGTGAAGTAATTACATTACTACATCACTAATAATATATAAAAGTAGAAATTAAAGTGGAAATAAAGAAATTAAAGAAATTAAAGATGCAGTGTTTTTGTGTCTCAGCTTGGACATTCATATCCTGACGTTTAATTGCAGACATAAACGCAATAATTTTTTGCATCTTGTTATGAACTAAGTGATGGTATGTAACTCAACTTCATGATCATTCAATAATAATAATAATAAAAAAAAACAAACAGGAGGATGATCAAATGACTTACTGCTTACTTAACTAGTTTTCCACTAAAATTTAATTTAATTACTGTACTCTAGGAACCAATTAGTATGTATATAATTTACAGAAAACTAAACTTGAATTTAATTTCCAAAAGTACCTAGAGAAAACACTGTGTCAAATACCCATTTTCTAAAGAAAAAATATTTAAAGGTTAATTGTTTAGGTACTTCTAAATTGAAATTACTATTGAATTCCACACTTTGTGATGTATCTTAATACATTTGTAAGAGACAGGGCTTACTATACCAGGGTTCACATTTCCAGAAAGCAAAGTACCCTTTAGTACTCTAGAATATAAGACTGAAACACATTAAGTATTTGAAGATCACTGGGACAATTTCTTGGAAACCCAAATTCACAGTATTTCTTGATCATAAATTGCAACCTACCAGAGAGCAGTCACATTCAAAGTGCTCCTTCCTGAGAACTGCAATTACCCAAGTGTAATTTTTACCCAAGTCCTTCCACTTTCACAAATATGTTTGAATGACTCACCAATTCTATTTTTCTTATAGTAAGTTACGTGGTAGGAAAAATAACCACTATTTTCCCAATATAATAGACTGCATAAACAACAGAACATATCCTGCTTTAGATCTTCAGTCATTACTGTGGTTTGTTTGCTAAACAAGGGAAGCAACCTTCCTGATTATCATTTATTACTTGAAAATCAACTGATTAGAAGAGGAGAGGAAAAACTCTTGGGTTTTTTGGTTTTTTGTTTGTTTGGGGTTTTTTGCTTTGTTGTTCACAAAACTGAAACATATATTTATATGTAAATATTGATATACAAGCATATATGTTGGGGAATGAATATAGCCTTTACCATCTAGTGAAAAAAAATCAATATGAAGTGTCCCTGATCTTTTGGAAGGAAAATTAACTAAGAGCTGAAGTATAAACATGCTGAGAAAGACAGTAAATCCTGCTTACCACAGAGGGCACCAGCACGACCTTCCAGTGTTACTTGCCAGGTAAATGCATCTCCTCGTGTCTTCTCTGTTTCTAGGTCCTTAGGAGAAGATGGAAAGATGCATTTCCACAGTAACAGCATACGAGGCAGATGATGTTGGACAACTGAAGGACCTGTAAATGTTGGCAGTTGTCAGGCCAATGCAAAGATTAATAAAACTAAATTTTCTTTCCTTCTTTTTTTTAATGTAGTCACAAAATCTTTACAGGAGTGAACAAAACCATATGCTACTTTCCCAGCCCTCTCATATGTAATTTCTCAAATATTTGCCATTTTGTACTTCATTTTCATATATAACTATATACCCATTTACACATTTGCTAATATGTTACCAAACCAACTACAGTCTGTGTTTTACAAAGTACAGATCCTGTGAATCACCAGCATAAAAGAGATGTAAGGATGAATAGTGATGTTCAGAAAAGCAAATATTTGTTTTAGGTTAATTAAGTATAACAATGTAAGAAAAAAATGGGAGTTGTTGGGCAGAAGTAATACCTGAAAACATTAAAAATGTGACCAAACAAATAAAATACATTCTTCATTAGTAATTTACTGATCACAGTCAATAATCTGACCATTATTCCATCTTAGAAAGTTCTGTAAGATTTCAAATGCCAAACAAGAGGGAAATACAAATTATTATCTCATTTTTGCTGCGACAAATATTTTAAAATTCTTCATGACCACCAGGACATTTGGTTAGATTCACTTTGAAACTTATTAACTATATTTAATTAATAGCAATCCCACTCCAATCATTATTTTTCAGACACTGCTCCCAATGAACTAATAGCAAATTTGAAAGAAATAACATTTATCTCAGAAAGCTTTTCTAAATATTCCCATAGTTGGAGTTTTTAAAATTATTTTGCAAATTAGAGAAAACCTCAAACTAAAAATCAGAGACAGAACACCAAACACCTTAATGTAGATTAAGAAAATCATAGGAAGCTACTACCTAATGTCATGAGAGCAGCTATCAAGAGCCATCCAGCCTGCATTCTCTGCAGTGACATGCGACTGTTCTGAGAAGCAGAACACAACAAATCTTCTGCTACTGTCATGATTACCTTCAAAGTAAAAGAGAAAAACAGAGCATCACATTTTGGTAACTACCATTTTTTTTTTTTTTTTCAGTACTATTTGGTGTAATAGTCAATCCTATTCTCTTGCTTCCAGAGGAAGAATGCCATCTTCCTCTTAAACTATGGCAATAAACTCAGGCTCATGAAGCTGCAATTCCTGACTTCAGTACTAGTCCAGGATGGCTACAGCAGTTCTCTGGAGTACTAGGTGAGTTCCTGCTTTTTATCCTCTCTTTTATCAGTAATAAAATGACCACTGATAATTTCCACAGGAACATGAATTTGAAAGATAGAAGTGTTCTGATATTCTATTTATGTCACAATGTATGCATGGCATGTATGAATTACAGCTCAGAAGAAGGGGTGAGAGTGGTAATAATTTTTTTATCCTTGTTTCAGAATAAAGTCTATCATTCTCTCTACCATTTTTCCAGTCAACAAAAATTCTACCATTTTTCAAATAAACAAATTGTATGACTCACAAATAAATTAAAACGGTATATTTACAATTAATCCTATTTTAGCTGTCCCAGAATAATTGCATGTGCCCACTATGTGCTAAATGCAAGGTGACTCTACTTGTTACCAAAAGGTACCTACAGCTTACATGGAGGAATACCCTTGTGTCCATACATACACAATTACCACAGTATGGCTACAAATGCTGTAAGTATTGCATGCAAGCATAAGCATGTAGTTTGCTTCAAATATGTTTTACATATGCTAAAAAGTATCTTACAACTTGCATTATGTCCAGTCTCCAAAAAAACCTGCTCATATTCCAGGTAAGAAGCATCCTTATCAAAAGTATCATTAAAAAGCTTCAGTAGAGAAAACATCCTTATATAAATTTTTTTCACACTTAAAATTTCATGAAAGGTTGCACATGAAAGATTGTTTCATGAATGTCTGAGATTTTTACACTTCCAAAACTTCATTTGAAGTCTTTTTTTCCAATCACAAAGTATTAGTTTCCCCAATTCCATAATGCTACCAGGTGGTTGCAAAAGAAGAAATGTATTTGTATAGATTCCTGATGGAGTTATTACATTTGATTCTAAAATAAAACAGTACCTTTTAAAAATACTATTTAAAATCACTAGAAACTTAGTATACTTAAACTATCTGTAAAGCATACATGCTAGAAAGGAAGTAATTCAATGACTTCTGACAATTTTTCTCTGTGTACTAGGAGGAATGCCTTGAAGGACTTTTTATAAACTGAATTATAAGCAATAGGACTGAATGGTAAATACATATAAACTCACTAATTATTTTATTTTCTTTAGGTCCCACCTGCAACTCTAACTGTCCTCTCAAAGGATAATCCATTAATATAAAACAGCTTCTCTACAAATCACTACTGCCTGCGTTTGATATGTCCTTCTCAGAACTGCTCTATTTAACACGTGTCTCTTTCCACTCCTCAGAAGAGGAGCTCGTCTGGGATCTGGCAGTGTTCCTAGGAGTGAGCAGAAAAGGGCTTTTGTCAACTGTTCTGTTCTTCCCCCAGCTAGCTTAGTACAGAATACAGTGCTCCTCCCATATTTTTTTGCATCCTCCCATACCTCCTCCCTAGCCCTATTTTATCCTATTATATTTCTCTAAAAGAAATCTTTGTTAAGAATTATATTTCTCTGTTAAACAGAAACTTCAGCTCTGCTTAGGTGCATAGTATTTGATTGGCACTTCTTATCTATGTAAGTGGGCAAACTAGATTCATTTCGTTCTCTCCGCACGATCTTTCAGCAATCACAAGGAAAAGTTCATCAGTCAGGACTCTGAACATCCAGAATGTTCTTAATGTCCATTGACACTGAAAGAGTTATTTTCAGAAGGTAGAATGTAAGTTTCTATATTATGCAAAAATTTAGAATGGTACTGCTGACATTTGTGGTCCACCAGTTTTCCAAACATGAGTAACTCAGTGGATAATGTTCCCATTAAGATGGAAACATCTCCTTCTCCCAGTCTTTATTTTTACAGCTGCATATCCTTAAAACTTCAGAGCACAGAGTCTTCTATCTGCACTAGTGAGGAGATTAGCATCTTAGACTGAGTTCATGCAAGAAGCTAACTTTTGTAAAACAAAATTAATAAAAGTGTGTATCTGTTGCACTTGACCAAAGATTTTCAAGATAATACATAATTACACTTATTGCTGTAAGCACTGTACACTTCAGAGTCATTCCCTAGAAACAGGAATTTCTGCTCCTGACACATGTGAGAAAAACACATGCTTATTTGAGTCATGGTATGCTTCAAGTCCTCTTCTTGAGGAACCAAAGTATCTCATCAGTATCACTGGGTATTGTGTGATCATGTCACAAAGAAAACATGCAAATACCACTGCAAAGAAATATAAGCACAGCCTATATGCAAAGTATTCAGAACATACCTTCCCTTTCCCATGTGGAATTCCTAAAGGGCAATGTTTCACTGCACCCAGCAAAGCAGCAACAGCAAAACTATAGCCAGTTACTGCTTCTGGGCAGGATTTCAATGCACTGAGACGTTCAATGCAACGATCCAACAGCAGGGACACATAAGAGGGCAGTGCCAATGCAATACAGCGCAAACACCAAGCTGCTGTCAGTCTAACTGAAATGCTGGGATGAAGAATGACAGAAATTACTGCTTCCAGAACACCTAAAAAATAAAATGTATAAACACACTTAAGAAAGAGGCAAGTAGATTGTCAAACAAGCAAAAAGGTATACGCAGGATGGGAAAACATAACATGATCCAATTTCTACACTTCTCTTGAAAAAGTACTATTTTTCTTTATTTTTAAGTAATTGTAACAAATTTAAATAATTTCTTTCTGGAAAAAAATGATCCTGGATGAAAAGTAACATTATGGAGAAAATCTAACATGTTGCACTGTTATCCCCCAACATGCATAGAAAATATCTGTAAGGAAGCAGAAATCCAAACCATGGATGCAGCTAAATGAGAACAATAAAGGTACTCAGCTCAATCTAACTGTTTTATTATAAACATTATGAAGTGTTGAACCTTAAATACAACCCTTAATGGAGTAAAATATGATAAAGATCATTTTTTAAAAAATTAACGTACTTGTAAAGGTTAGGAAAGATACAGAACTCTTTAGGCAATGTCTGAAAATTTCCTTCAGCATGTAAGGCAGTCAACTTTCCCTCTTCCCCCTCTCTTTTTTTTTTTTTTTTTTAAGTTTATTGGAAGAAAACAGAAAATAATACAAGAACTATGGAGGATCCTGTTTAGGAGACTTAGCACCAGAAGAATAGCCATAAAAAAAATCAAAGAAGATCACAGTGAACAAACAAATATATGAATTTAATTTGTACTCTGGTTCAGGGCTTATACCTGTACTAGAGTCTTGCAGTAATGGTGCTGCTGTAGTTCCTAAGCCATGAATGAGACTTCCAAGTTCCTGAAGTGCACACACAAGCACATGCTGGCTTGCTGTTACATCTGTTGTATTAATTTTTGTTTCCAAGTTCCCATCACTCATTGCAGCATCTGGTAACACAATACAAGAAAATCACCATGAAATCATTACCAAAAACAAACAAACAGATGGAATAAAGATTTTTGCCAAGAGAAGTTGTTTATATTACTAAATGAGCTTTTACCATTACCATTTTTACTACTTTTTAAAATTATTTTTATTTATTTTTAACCATTTTATTATTATTATAAGTACATTTCTTTTACTGAAAGGATGGTGTAGTAATACCTGTGAGGGCAAGACTGTGAATAAATGGAAAACAGCAAATTGCTTATTTTTACATGATGGGGAACAGTAGCTAGGAAGAGTGCTATCATCTGTTCCACCAAAAATAACTTGTAGAAGACATACTTTGATATAACTTTCCAGATCTTACTGCATCGTAGGAAAAAGAAAGGGAAGAAAATAATTAAATCTTGCAAGAACAAGTGAGAAGGCAGAGACACAGAATGAAGGAGGGCAAAATAGGATGTTGTTTGAAAGTTTATCTTCTGAGACACAATTCATTATGTCTGTTTAGACACAAAATATTTAGATATTTAAATTAGATACAACATGCAGCTATACACCAGAGGACAACAGGTTATGTCCAGGATTCTCTCTTTCTTCTCGTCCAGAAAGACAATGGTGGAAGATCAGATGCTTTTTCTGAAAGCAGTGTACAAAACCTTACCATGCAAGAGATCTGTTTTCTCTAGAAGAAATGCTCATTTGTCATTTAGGAACAAATGCTTCTATTTTGAGCCTTCAGTAATGTCAACTGTTCTGACCATAAAGGCAGGGTCTGACTAGACATCACATTATCTGCCAGCCTAACTTACTTTATGATACTGTCTGTATACTATTACTGCAATCATTTAATTTGTTAATGCTTAAAAGTACATTTACCAGAAATGGAGTGTTAAAAAATCTGTATATACTTTTGTGGGTACACACGTACAAAAACACAGACACACACAAGCAAAAAACTGGCCTAAGCTAAAAACAAAGCAGTCCATTAAAAGCCCTCTACATTATTATGGTAATAAATCAGCATTATACATTCTATTTCTACAGACTCTGGATTACGTAGTTGGACAATTACTTGAAAGAGGAAAAACAGAGGCCTGAATCAATAATCTTGTTAGACCCATACCTACAACTTTCTTCAGTTTCCAGATGGCCTGACAAATCTCCTTGGCAGCAGCAATCTGAGCCTTTTCCCCAAGCAGGCCTCCTACTGTAGCTCGAAGGATGAATGAAACACAGCGGCGACAGCCGATAGCATCCATCGGACTCTGAATAGCCTTAGGGTGAGACTGAGACACCAGATCTAGAATATGGGACAGGAGGGCAGAGAAGTTCCTTTCAAGCCATTGTGCTCCTAATGTAGAGACAAATACCACATATGCCTGAAAGAGATTTGAAAAGAAACATATTTTAGAGTAAAATACCTGGAAATTCTCTGCTAACCATCCTATATACTTATGTTTTTAAATCTTCACATTGCCACAACTAGAACACTAAACTGAAATGATTTACACATTTATGCATCCATAAATCACACACATTCTCACTTTTAGGTATCTGCAATTTTTAATATCTATGTATTATTTTAATTTTTAAAATAATTTAAATTACTAACAAAACTGTGATGGGTCCCTTCCAACTCAGGATTATTCTGTAATTCTGCACTAGTAATATTGCAGCCTGCTTTGACTGTAAGTTATTTCAAGCTGCTTGCCCATGTAATCTCATTCCAGAGTGTGAGAAATGGCAGTTTACCCTGCACAGGCACTTGTTATGTAAAACATTGTATTTGGTCTCACTGAACAACGGCTTCCATCTATTTAATATTCTGTACATGAAACCCAAATTTAATGTATGAATGCATTTTAAGAACTACTATGTTACAAAACTATAACCCATAACCCAGGGAAAATCTGCTTATTAAAGGGTCTGAATCAGGGAATATTTGCAGTCCCCAAGCACTGTTCTTCAACCCAATGAATTTTAATAATTTGCCTTGTAATGGAGGTACCATAAAAAGACTATGTTTGCCACCACAAAGAGAAAGAATGCAGAATCACTTTACAAATCTAATCACCATAAGACCATTTATTTCGCCACATAATAACCTCCCCTACAATTGCCTTCTATGTGCTTATGTTGGATTTTTTTAATGAACAGGTCAAGAAAACTGAATTTAAAAAATGAGAATATGCAAATGTACACACAAAATTCCTCATAAGAAAATTCACTCCTACTAATTAATCAATTTCTGTATTTGCCTCATACATACTTTGTTTTGTGTCTAACATTAGCAACAAAATTACTCATGTAAAAGAAAGGGAACTATTGTAGACAAAATAATTATACTATTAGATCCTATTAGCAGCTTATTGTTCTTGACAAACACTACTTAGGCTTCATAATGCATCAGTACATTACCCTGGTTTTACAGATTTGAAACCTGAGGAATTTAACAGGATAAAGACTTATGAAGAGTGATACTGCCATGGCTTCATTTTAAACTCTGGCTTGAACAAATATAAAATCTTCCATATGTAAGAAGTCATCTTCAGAGCCTTTCTTTTTTTAAAATTCACAATAAGCTGCAACTCACTAATTAATATATTTCATAACTGCAAGTGTTTTCTATTCACAAGCACTGATAAACTCACAATTTTTCAAGCTTTTTTTGTAGAAACATTGCACTATTTAAACTGTTCTGGTAGTCTGTACCATCTAGCTCAGGTACTACTGTGTTAACATAGACAGGCACAAAAAAGGAGACAACTTCCCCAAACTAGTACACATAGCCAAAACAATGAACTGAGACATCTGAAATATTCCTGGAAAATGAATAAAACTACCATGTATATAGAGCACCCCAGAAATCTCTGGCATGCACTTTCTAGGCAAAGAACTGTTGAGATATTACTGTTCCCCAAATTTTCTGTTCTCTCTGCCAAAAGTTAATGCTTCCACTCAGCATGACCTGAGCACAGAAGACAATTTGTAGCACTTTCTAGCTGTTTCACTGCAAAAACAGCTTGTATCAGTAATTCAAGCTTATTTAAAGGTCTTTTGCACAGAAGTTGAAATGTACTGACTAACTGCCTCACTGACAAAGGTGATTATCATGTAGCAGCGGGACTGTAACATGCTAAAATAATCACATAAATGTTCATCATGACCCTTAGTCTTGATTCACATTTGAATATCTACAATTCAGCATGTTTACATTTAAGATAATATTTACAGGATGAAGCCAACCTGGTATTATCTGAAAAATTTATACTGTTTTTACCCACAGGCACTACATGACCCGGCTCCAGTCCTGTTCAGTTTAAAAGATTCTTTGCTTTGAGCATCCTAGAAGACAGCAAAACAGATGCCGTTTTTTTCCACTAAATTCTGTTTTCTTTACTTTTCATGCACTTACTCAAAGCAGAACCATCCTTTCAGAATTAGATTTGGAATTCCCTATACAAAAGGAAACTATTTCAAGTTCAAACATTTCTTGTAACTTCTCCTTTTAATCTTCAAACATAAGGAAATTAGTGTTACTGTGACACAGAGGGAACACAGTACACACACAACAGGTGTTCAGGCAGAGAAGAAGAAAAGAACTCCCTCGTTTTTTGTTGACCTCGTATATATAAGTTTCTGGCCAGTGACCAGAGATTGGACAGAGAAGTTACCACTTCTCCATCTCCACTGGTCACTTGAGAAGTCCATCAGGTGATATCTTTCACAAAGGAATGCAAACATGATTCTTGTTTATCTTACAATTCATGAGAACTGACTCCAATATACTAAAACAAATCAGAAGGCTTATTTTCAGGGACAACAAACAAGTTTTAAATAAAAAAATGAGGAATTTATTTATATCATTCATTTGATATTCATAGCATGTGAAGCTTTCAAAGTAGTACATAATTAATTTTTAAAACGTCAAACTCTTGGGTAAACAATAAGCAACATCAGAAATCTTATTTTTCTTTTCTTTCTAGCATGATTCAAGACGTAAATCCTTATTTTCAAATATATATTTTCATTACAAATAAAAGAAAAAAGGATGAAAGAAGAGATATATACAGAGCAAAGCAATTATACAAATGTTTAGCAATCTCAGAAAATCATATCTGATGCAATCCAAACCTGGGTGACTCCAACTCTAACATCTCTGCTGACTGAACTGGTCCCTTTTAACATATCACCACTGGCTCGTAGAAATCCACAACTTCCACGCAGAAATCCAGTTCCCAATAGCTCCATCACATCTTCCAAAGAGATTCTGCGGAAGTTATGCTTGGTGGAGCCTAAGAATAGATGCACATCTTTAGAGAAATAATTCAAAAATCTTGCTATATTTTAGAACTAGAGTTTCAAATCTCTTGATTTTAGTAAAAATAATTTGTACAAACTCAGTAGGACAATCAAATCCAAATACTGTTGAGTATAACATCACAACAGAAACTAGGACATTTTAGCTCTCAGTGCTTGAGCAAAGCACAGTATTTCTCAAGTTTTTCTGCTTTAACACCTTTAAGTATATTAAGCCATTACTTAATATGCATACTTACATCTACCTATCCTCAGCATTTACCATCTATGCTCCCTCTGCAAAAAAAGGTCTGTAAGGACCACTCCAACCACCCACAGCTTCATGAAAGCCCAGGTTCTTACATATTCCAGCTTACCAGCAAAGACAACCTCTATTCCAAACCTTAGATAGGGCAGATCCCTCTCTGCTACACTTAGCCAGGTAAAGGCACAGCTACAGGTTCTCTTAGAAAAAATACCAAGTCACCTTAGCATTAAGATAGTTCTCTAAAAGAGTAAGAAAAATAAAATATGCTTGCAATTGTTTAGGAAAATTATCCATCCCCAATTCCTATTCCAATGCTTCATTTCTTGACAGAAAGTTCATTTAAAATACATGCTGGGACACGTATGTGTAAACTTAGCATGATGACAGCACACTGTGCAAAGTGACCTAAAATTTTCACTGTATTTTTTGTTCTCTTTCAAGGATTCAAATGAGAAAAGGAATGAGAGGATTTGAGATAAAGACATCCAGAAAAGAATTAAAACACCCTCACCATCAGCAGGTTATCAGACAAATATAACTACAAATTTCTTCATGTACTGCTCCCTCCACCTCTCCCCCCAGTCCCTTCTAGTCCCCATCTAGCTTCTGCTCCACTTAGTTCTAACTTCTTTTTAACTAAAAATAACTGAAATAGGGACAAAACTCCTTGAAATAGTCAACCAAATAATTTATAAGCTTCTTATATAATCTTTTCTTAGAGCCTTGGAAATAACAAGTACATTGCTTACATAGATTAAAGGAAACTAATGAGTCTATAAAGAGGTCAGAATACTATTTTTTTTGTTTTATTGAGAAGAGATTAAGTGCGGATTTTTTTCCTGTAACACAGTAACTCTCTCCAAAAACTTCTAAGGGAAATACTTTGTAAACCAAGACTTCAGAGTGTACAGTGCAAATACACAGCCTCAAATATTTTGAAAGACAGTTAAGTTTGGCTTAAGGCATGTCATTTTGTCATTTGGTGGCTGTTGCACTGAAGGTCTTCTCTGCTGCCATTAAAAGCAGAACAATTCAGTCTGAATCACACTTATCCTACATCCTGTTATAATTTGCTTAGATTACAGTTAGATATTTAGCTTGGGGCTAATATCAGACTAAAACCACTCAGTCTGAATCACATGAAGTATTGGAGATGATAACTTTGTGCCAGGATGCTTCAGTTAATTCAAGTACTGTCTGTCAGAAAAATATGTTACATAGATGTTATGTGAACAAAACTGCCTGATAATTTCTGCTTCTGGTCACATCTATACTGCTATCCACTGACAACCCAGAGTGTATTGATTACTGCAGAAAAACAGCTTTAAGGTATCCTTAACCTTTTAGTATGACAGAGAGACTTCCTCAGTTATTTCTAACTTCCTTAGTTATTTCTAAACTGCTTAAATTAATCTTGCTTTTAAATTCCTGAAGTTACTAATTTGTCTCCATACAACAACAATCTCACAGCGGAGAAACAGTTTTACTACTTTCCATTGTTCATGATGATAGATAGATAGATAGGTAAATAGAGAGATAGATAGATAGATAGATAGATAGATAGACAGACAGACAGACAGACAGACAGACAGACAGATCAAAAACCACAGCAATTCACAAGAAAAAAGTTAGGAAAAAGACCAAACTAGAGATATGAACAGTCATCAGAAGCTTACAATGTGATTTTACTTCAGGCTTCAAGAGAACTTGAGAGTTTCTTATCATCTGTTAGATTTTTTACAGATGAGGAATCAGCAAAGAAAGCACATACTTTACCTGTTATCTGCTTAGATGTTAGAGCTCTAGCCAATATTGTCCCTAAAAGTTTTGAAACCGCTAATCGTACATCATAATTGGAACCTTCAAAGGATTTAAAACATAAGGTAACAACACTATCCAGGTCTGTACTCCACATAAATACTGCTTCATTCTGAAGTTCGAGAAGACACTAGACAAAAAAGGGGAAATAAAAGTGTTTTGACATGGAAAAGCAGTCAGAAAAGTTTTAGTTTGCTACATAATACACTGAATTCTCTCTAACAAAATAAGCACTTTGTTACATAGTAAAATTACTTGAAATTTTTCTGCCAAGTTAGTATCAAAGAAACACAGATAAGCAAACAATGTTTTTACTTCCATGTTCATTAATCATTAAAACAGAATTTCATGTTTTAGGGAGCTACTTAAAACAGCTATAGGAGCAGTTTACCTTTGCAGCAGCACAGCGGACAGCCATGGATCGATCTGTCAAACACGATCGGGCAGCTTTGTAAATATCTCTATGACAGGGGATAGCAGCAGCTCCTAAACCATTTAATATATTTTGCAAACTAAGCAT
Source organism: Sitta europaea (assembly GCA_013400255.1). Taxonomy (NCBI): domain Eukaryota; kingdom Metazoa; phylum Chordata; class Aves; order Passeriformes; family Sittidae; genus Sitta; species Sitta europaea. The sequence goes on along the minus strand of VXBS01006425.1, from coordinate 1,155,387 downwards.
GATTTCATAACGACCTTGAGACTGAAAAATGAAAAAGAAAAATATTAAAGTTTTGTAACCTTAAGTTCTTTGGAATTACAAAACGCCAACTACTGAAATAGGTAAAAAATGGCTGGGTCTTTTAGAGATCTATTTACACTAAAATAAGTTAAAGCAGATAAACCTCCCCAAAACTCTATAAGCAAGTGAAACTAGTAATTTTATGTTCTATTGAAAAGCAATAATTACAAATATAAAATCCAAAATTATAAGCTATAGAAAAAATGTTCTCATTAATAATGCAATTATATTTTCTAATTTATCAAGTACTTTCATGAAATGAGTTAAAGAAAAGCTGTGATCCATCCTTTTACAGTCAGAATCCATTAACCCTAGTACTTCTTTAGAATTTAGACAGTGATTTTTATCTGACTTTTCACAACTTTTTTTTTGTATTTTGGTATCATGCATCTTCTTTTATTCGTTGGTCCAGCTACCAACAGTAAAAATCCTTTTATTTTTCAATCATCTTTTAAACATGCTGTTCCAATACCTCTGCATTCTTCATTGCTTTAAGCACATTCCCAACGGTGTCAGTAAAACTGTTTCCCAAAATTCTTCCCAATTTTTTGTATAAATAGCCCAAGCATACCACGGCAGCACTAAAACAAAAGCAAATCCAAAGATGCATGAAAATGGATGCAGTAAGAGATGAAAGGAAATAAGACGACTGAAGTAATCAATGTGCAAACAGCAAAATAACTAAACATGATGTCCCAAAAATGTAAGTGGGTCATCAAAAGGGAAAAAAATGATCTGTTTGTGGCACACACCCTCTAGAAGAAATGCAGATACAAGGGTTGCTAGAGTTACTTGGATAATACAAGAAAATTCAGGTAATACAATCTTCCAGTACATTTTACAAGAGGAATACAATTTTCATATCCACCTTTAAACCTTAACACTAATTTCTTTCTAAGCATATTCTGTGTCATGCTGCAGCAGATGTTGCCAGGAGTAGTCAGGGACAGGTTTATCTAAAACTTGATGGTTGACACTAGACTGCAAATGGTCTAGTAATCACAATTCTGTCATTTATGTATCACAATATATAATAAGCAAACACCTTGAGTGAAATAAAACTATAAACCTATGTCATTTTCACTGTAGACAGATTCTGAATTTAACAATCAGGTGAAATACTTCTGTGTGCTCACTGGCCTATCCTTTAGCAAAGGCAAAAAATGCTAATATTGAGAAAAAAAAATTAAAGAAAGAGGTGCCTAATGAAAGCATTTTCCTTTCAATAATTAGTTAATGAAAACACTTTGGTTTTGTATTGACAGATCTATAATTAAACCAATTAATTTCTTGAATACAAGGAGAAAAAGGATTATATGTTCAATCAGTTTTCATCTCTTTTCCAGACCTACTTAAGTATGCAGACACTGCTCAGCAACAAAACATTTTGCTTATTCCCCAAGTGAATTCAAGTTCCACATATATAATTTTAAATTCTCATACTGAATATATTCTTAATTTTAAAAATACATTTGATATTTACAGTAATTCTCTAAATGCTCAGTACAATAAACAAACCTAGTATTTATTATCTCTTATCATATCACAGTATTACTTTCATTAAAAACAGGGGTTTTGTTATTGCTTTTATCCAACTCAGTACACACCAAGAGTTTGGATTCAAATTTTGTTCACAGTGTGCCTAGGCATAAAATTACAATTTTCCAATTTCCCTTCTAAATTGACCATTGATAGCCACAGGTACTCTCCTTAATAAAGTAATAAGCTGCATTTATGACGCAGACCTGTTTATCTGATTTGGTAGAGCACTCCCATCACGCTGAGTTTTAGGAGCAGATGAGCACCTAACTAAGGTTGTGTTTAAAATGCTTACCTAAAACATTTTTATCTTCCACCTATATGAAAGAAGACAAGTGATAACCTATGAGACCAGCTGACTGGAATCTGTATTTAAAGGAGTTCCCAGGTGTATCTACATATTGTGAACACTGACGGTGAAGTGTTGCTATGAGACAACATGGGCATGCATGCTAAATATGGACAGATGGCAAAGACAACACTTTAATCAAGATCAAAACAAAACAAAACAAAAAAAGCAGTTTTCTACACTGAGTACCAAGTACTTCATATATTTGCAGCCTAGGATGAAAGATTTTACTCAACACACAATTCTGTAGTTCCAATTATTTTCTTTCTGTAGCCTGTTGTCTCCATGTCAATACTACCAGAAATACCTTTACTAAAACTTTATTGAAGAAAATAATATTTTTAAATTATCTTTTTCTCCATCTCTTTCTTCTTCTCCTTACCACTGCTTATATACTGAGGAACTTTTGGTACACTGCCACCTCACTCTCCCCCCTGCCAGATACTAGTCTGCATTCTGACTTTGATTATATCCCATTTCTGCTTTACTGCCAACGGCCTCCCCCATCTCTCCTTGCTGTACTGACATCATCCCACTTCCTCCAGTGTGGCACATCACAGCTGAAGTGGGAAGACCTGCAGAGCTCTGTCCCACACTACAGCTCAACTCTAATGTTAATGCACATCATCGTTAAGAATGTAGTATAGCAGTAATTTACTTTGCAAGACTAAAACCCTTCATAGCAAACTTATTCTTAACTCAAAAGAGGTCAACTGGAACAAGAAGGAAACAAAAAAAAAGGTATTAGAAAATACAACGGATGCCTTGCAAAATCTGCTTTTAGAAATCTTTACTTGTGTTGTCAGAAACAGGTTTAGCATACGAAGCAAAGGAGGAAGAAAGATCAGGCTCTGCTTTCAATACCATATCATTAATGCACAAGGATGTTTTACTATCTCATCTTTACTACCTTCATCTTTAATTTGCTTCACTAGAGTGAGAGATGTCCATAATTTCAGGAATGAAGTTTATTCGTAACACTTCTGCACATAAAGATCTGGCTTCACAATCTGAAGTAAGAGTTCATCGTTTCTCTGCTCTGTTGGTTAGGCTTTTGGTACTCAGTTACAAACATTTCAGATGTTTTTAACTATATCCAGTTTCCTAGTTGAATTAGAAATGTACTCAGCATCTGTCTTTTATACCCAGAGTGGTACTTGTCTGTTTTACTACTCTTCTCAGCACTACTATTACCTTTTCCTCGTTTTTGAAGCACCTGCCCTCTCATAACTATGTTATTGATTGTTGGTATTCTCCCTAGCCTGATTTTCAATTGTCTGGCTGGAGACCAACGGGTGTCTTCTACCCTTTTGGTCCCTAATGCACATATAAAACATGGACTACCAGCACAATCTTTGTTTTATTACATATCTTGTGGCAGTGAACTTAGATGCATCTCACCACTTAAACCTGTCTCATTACTACTGGATTTGAAGCTTGAGGGTAAAAACACACTTACAGTTTTGTAGGCAGATAACTTGGTGAGTCATCTTTACTCCGAATGAGTTCATTGCATTTGTCAATTGTTTGGTAAACAGAAAAAGTGTCTCCAGTGCTATAAAGTACAGCTAAATTCTTGGCAAGAAGCCGTCTGGTAGGAGGTCCTGGTGAATTGTTTAACAAAGAAGTCAATTGTTCAACCAGCTTCTTCTGGTTTTCCCTTATATCAGCCTGGAAATAAAACCAGTAACCAGTTAAAGTTCAGTTAAATTTAAAAGTTAGTTACAGATAATTAATGTAAATTAGCTTCACTTTTAATTATTACTATTCTGATAATGACATTCTGAACTACAAATGCAAATTTTATTGCATTTTTATACTTAAAGAAAAGACATTGCAAGTATGTAACTATTTGAATCTTTTTAAAAAACCCAACACTTTTCAGAGCACAATTATTGCTAGTAGCAATTCAAGTGTTATTTTCCCTTGGCATGTCTATACTTAAATCTTTCTCAAACAAAGCTGCCTTTTCTTTCTTTTTTTATGCATGCTTTAAAATAAAAGAATTCATAGATATATAGTAAGTTTAGTAGCAAAGAAGAACTTTAAAGAAGAAACTGAGTTTCAAGAACTTAAGCATTAGAAAAGAAAGAACTTCCCTTAAAACAATTATCCAGTCTTATACAAAATTTTTAAAAACTCATTAAAAAAAGAACCTGGCACTGCTTTTCATTTATGTATTTTCATCACAAATAACAACCCCTAAATAGCATTATTTTGGTTAGTTTACTCTTACATGTCCACATAACCTACTTAATATACACTAAACAGTGAATCAAACAACTGGAAAATTGGCTGGAAACAGATCTTTCATCATTTGACTAGGAAAATTTTTAAAAAAACAACAAAGAGAAAAATACTATATTCCTGCTTGGTAGAGAAGCATCAAATAATTGTGCAACACTAGGTGGAAGCATTATTGACATTCTTCATAAGGGGGCTGCAAAATCTTGCTGTAATAATAGGAGTTAAAAATAATTAAAATTAATAATATAATAATAATAATTAAAATTCCTTTCATCTGTCACTAGAAGGGCTGTGACCAAGAACTTGTAACATTTAGAAAGCTGCTGCTAACACTGAATATACTTTTACTCCTGGTACGTAAAGGACATGAGGCAAGTAACATTGCATACTGCTCCTTGATTTTAAACAAAAAAACAAAAAGAGTGGCTTTTGTTCTCAAGCCTCATTACACTTACTCTGCTAGTCACCAGTAAAAGTTTTTCCAAAAACTGTAACCACTCAAAAATGAACTCTGCTTTTTGAAATTCACCAAGCTGCATATATGCTTCTTCATTAAGTAGTAAACTGTGAGCTAACTCCATTCCTTGAAATCTTCCTCAAATCTCCCAACAGTGTGGAATGAAAAAAAATCCAACAAACTACCAAAACTACATTAATCAGTTTTCTTCCTCATTAATATCTGGCAAATCAGATGTTTGAAGACCTAAACAGAAAAAAAGAAAAAAAAAGTTAATAAAAAAATTAACATTCATATCATATTCATGCTTGACTTAATAAAATGAAAATTTCAAAGGAAAGCCTAATACAAAAAGGAAATTATAGCAGTTTTATTTACATAAAGGTATTTCAATATTTAGATATTTATTTAGTCCTTAGTAATACAGAATGTTTTTGAAAATGAGGTAATAGTATTGATGTAATATGCCAATTGAAGTTAAATATACTTCTGAGTATATCAAGATTGATTTTCCTTCACCTTGTTTTCCATGAAGTGAGGTTTTCTAGTCCTTAATCATATACCTGAAAGTTATCACCAACTGACCTCAAGCATAATGATTTCGTTATCGAGAACAAAGTGCAGCAAAAGCTGCAACCAACAATTAACAAACTCCTGTTAATTATATTCACAAATATAAACACTGACATATTATTCAAACACTTTAGGTATTCTCAATGCAAAGCAAGGCATAAAAAGCCCTCAGAATTTCATTGCTGAGCAAACTTCTAATAATCTCCTTTTTTTTTTTTTGGAAAAAAACCCAAACCTGAAAAGATTGTTTCACAACTCAAAGTTCAATAGAAGCTGTGTTTTACTTATGTCTCTCAGACTGTTTTGGGAATTTCCACTTTGTTGATAAGCAAACCAAGATGGAAAATACTTCTAATGAAATCTTCTCCCCCAATAGGTAAATGCCATATAGCCTCAACATACAAAACAGAATATTCTGTAGGCTTCACAAATAAAAACAGTCAGGGAGATTCTGGTAAAATGTCAACCATATTTTAAACTGCCAAGGAAGTTATCCTTTCCAGAGGTCACTAAGACTGCTGAACACACTTTTTCCTATGGTAACAATACTATACTGTAAAATGATCCCTCAAATAGTAGATGGGCAATATAAATAATTCAGAACTCAGGTTGTCATCAAACACAGAGCAGAAGGTTACCTTTACCACTTTCTACACATTTTTAAGTAAAACTTACTCACAAAAAAAAATTTGCCACATATAATTTATTACAATGAACTGTCACTTCAAAACTACCTGAAATACCAAGCAGCTTGACAAGGCACCACACTATAAGTGGCATGCAGATCTAAATATATCTAGCACATTACACCTCTACATATTTTGTCTGCCTAGGTATGTAGAAGTTCACAATTTATTAGGTATCTCACTCTTAAAACACTCACAGAATTTAGCTCTATCCTCACATTTTGTGAAAAATACAAAAAAAAAAAGTAGGATTAAGTGTAGCATTTGATCACTGCTCAGCATGAAAATTACATGTATGGGTCACAAATACTCCTTTTCCCCCCTCACCCAAGGCCTGTTCTAATATCTACCATCTCTAAACCACCTAGCACCACAGCAACTTATCCAATTTATATACCCATCTCAGGATTACAACTCACAGTTTTCTCCCTAACTGAAAAGATCATCGTTTGTTGCCAGACAAACTTGCAAAATTGGCACTTAACTCACCTAGCAGATAATTTCTCCTCATGGTAAAAGCTGTCTCTCTGCTGCTCCAGCTTTTGGATGAAGGATATTAAGAACTCAATTTTCTAGGAAAATAATTAATACAAAGATCAGTGTTAGGAATGAAAGCACATAAGATACAAGTGTTTCTGAAAAACGAGAATTCCAAAGTCTTGTAATACCAAAGTTCATTAAGTAATAGCTCACCAAAAAAGACTGGACCTCCTTGAGTATTATTAGATCTTTATATGCTACATTTAAGTAAAGCAGACCCACCATATACACCATACAACTGGGTTCATTTAACTACTGAAATCATCTTTCTCATTTCTGTTTTGTTAACTCAGTTTAACTCTAAACCAGTAAACAGTAAGTTCAAATAGCATCATAACCATAAAAACTTTCTAGAAAGATTATCCAGCAATCAGCAGAACTGACAAAGGTGATTGAACTGTTCTGAAAAATTCACATACAATACTATCAATACAAGACATGAAGATTATCAATCCATTCTCCTAGCCTCCAGATATAGTTTTAATATTAGAATTCATGGGCAAAACAATTTCCTTTCAAAATTCAACTTGAACTTATTCTGGTAGGACACGAAATACAGGTTATATGTTATTTTAAAAGCATGCACTTTTCAATCACTCTTCAAAAGACTGATGCTGAAAACAAATAAAAAGTATATGTAGATATCAGAGTAACCCAAACTTCTATTTGTCTGGTGAACCAGCGGTCAGCCTGCTGAAGAAAAGGTTCAAGATGACCCCACAGCCTTCAAAAGCAGAGGTTACCAAGAGGATGAAGACAGATTCTTTACTACATAATTAAAAGAAGGAAGCTTCTCTCTAGACAGAAAAAAAGATTTTCACTGCAAGGATTATCAGCCACTGGGACTGGTGTTGAGAAATTGCAGAACCTGTACCCTCAGAGGTTTCTAACACTTAACAGGACAAAGCCCTAAGAAACACCATCTCAAGTTGTTATGGTAACTTGTTTCTAAACGAAATACTTTAATTGTATAAGCACACATTTGTAAAACCATTACAAATATATTTATTTATTTTTAGCCTAAATTGAAGAAAGAAAAAATGTTCTGGTGTAGTTGCTTATCTTTCTAATGAACACCTGCTAACATGGTAAGAAACACTAGCATTTCTCAAAGGAAAGACTAGTAGGACTGAATCACAAAGCCTGACTACTTATTATGCAAGAATTAGTTTTGTAGAAACAGAATTGTCCATGCAGAAAAAAAAAAAATTAAAACCCCCAGACCTGCTCTTTCCACTGCTTATCAACAAGCAAACTTCAATTCCACAAACCTGTATAGAAAGCAGCATACTCTCTACCCTATGCAAAAGACTTATTCCACTTACTGAGGTTCCCTTCAATAAGTTGTAAGCCTGCACACCAGGGTTACTTATGAAGTTTCAAAAGTAATGATAAAAGAAGGGCACATGCACACAAACTTGGGAGAAGCAGGGCAACAATGTAGGGCACGAAGTTTTCCTGCAGCTTACTGGTTTTGCAGAGAACAGAGCAAAAGGAACAGCACTCACAGTGCAAAGCTAAACACAAACACAGAACTTGAGGACGAGCTGTATTCGATTAATAATAAATACGTCCTTGTTATGGATACAAGATCTTTCCAGGCAATTTCTAAGTGCAAAAGAAAACATCAAACTCACAGCCACATAGCCCAGACATGGGTGGGACTCTACTCTAATTGGAGGTGTGGCACCAGTGTGCACTGGTCAAGCACCAGGAAAGAGAGAATGTTCTGTCAGCAACTGGAGCTGCTTGGCCATCATCAGCACCAGAAAATCAATGCAAGTACAACCTAAGCATGTAAAGATGTACCTCTATTTACAAGAAACCCACGTTTAGAAATACTGAATTATTTGATAGTGCTTTTCCCCTGGTGTTATAATTTTGATGTTTTTCAATATGAAAAAATTAATTGAGATGTATACTATGTCATCAACCAAAATAAAAAAGAAAAAGGCGTACATGCCTGATGAAATCTTCATTTGCCAACCAACATGATGTACCATCCTTCTGATTTTGTCTTTAGGTAACTGAAGCAATTATAAGAATTACTTTCCCATCAGTACTACAAGAACAGATCAATCAAAAATCCCTCTTTTCATTCCTGTGAGCTAAGTTTATTTTACATTTACGCTATGCTACAAAACTGGCAGAAAGGTTTATTGGCTGAGGCAGAAGTTTTCCCTACTAACTACTAAAAAATTTTTTTTCATTTATCAACTGTCAATTTGACAAGCAGGATTGTTCAAGACTGGTCAGAAAAGAGCTCAGAGAAGCTCTTGGAGCAAGGTCTAGATGGAATGTACCCTGTAAATTGAAAGGAATGCAGGGTGCATCAAGCATTAAAAGGCAACAGCAACGGTATTTTTGAAGTTTCTGACAAACCACAATGAGAAAAAAGGGACCTGTAGTCTTTAAACAAAAGGTGACTCATCCAGGGTAAGACTGATCTGAGCAGCTGTCTTTAGCAACTGTCTTTCAAACATGAGAACCAATAGACCACCCAATGATAAAGCTACAACAGAGTAAAAATCCTAAATAGATCTGTTAATAGATCTGGATCAAGATCATTCCAAGCTAGGTAATCTCCTCAGGATTTAAAAGATGAGGGAAGGAGACCTTAGACTGCTGTATATCTTTTACATGGAAGCCTAAGACAAAAATTATAACATTACCAATGAAAAAGCTATGAGCAATAATGGCAACTTCATGAATTTCACTCTTCCTCTTCCTTCCAACTCTTGACATATTTCGCTTATGCACAAAAAAATAAGGAGTACCAAAAAAAAGTAATCTGCAATAAAGCAGACTCCTAACTGCTCCCTCACTAAAAAATCGGTCTTAGAATTAGGGCTCATATTTCAATGAGGATTGACACAAGTAATGGAAACTACCACATAGACGAAGTTTGTACTTACGAATTTACTTTCTTTCAAATTTTTTCACATTTGATCTCTGTTCCAGCAGTTTGCCTCTCTGCAGGAACAAGCGCTGTTCAAACAAAAATCTGATCAAGCTCAGTTTTCTGAGCATGATGATCAGGTGAGGATCTAATGCACGATCTAGATGAGGGTCTAAGTTCTTTATGCCTACCTTGTAGTGAAGAAAATAAAGTGCCATTTAACTTACCTTAATAATATTTATAATTTTCTAATTTCAAAAGAATTAACATAACTCTGCACTGAATCTGATATAAGATAATAAGCCTGTGGATTCAATTTTGTACCAATGACTAATCTAGCAGAGACACACGTGCATATTATTCCTCTAAGAAACTACTGCTGTTACTCATTGACAGTAATGAATAACAGTAAAAAAAGATTAATGAATAATAGTAATGATTAAGATGAAAAATGACCAGTAATAATAATAACAACCAATGTTTTCATAACAGCTGCCATTGGGCTGACTATGCAATCAATGTTGTAACCATCCCACTGCTGAAAAACAGAGATGAAGTACACTTTCTAGCTTCAAGATGACCCTCGCTGCACCACAGTGGAATTTTAACGTCAGTTAAAATACCACGTTCTTTTCTTCAGAAAGCAAGATTTATTATCATCTGCCTAACAAGTGAACCAATACGTTTAAGAGAAAGCTTTCCAGCCTGACACGTTTAATTCCAGCCATTAACAGCTGAGATCAATGTTACTCCTGCAGCACTGTTTAAAAGTTTAATGGGATGATCGTTAGCAGTGCATGCGAGCTGACTGCTGGAGAGACATCGACGCTCAAACCTTTGTTACACCCTTGCACATACCTGTTTAGTGTCTTGCAAACATCAACAAAACTCCTGCACAGCTCCCTTGGACTTGCTTCTCACAGGAGAAACAGTATGATGGTCTTTGCCAGCTGGGCAGAAAGACCTTAAAGCACCAGCCAAACGCAGCGACTAATGAATGAAACATAGACCAAAATCCAACAGTTAGAGCATACTGTTTATGCTAGTAGGCAAAAATAAAGAGGCCCCCCGGGTCTGAAGAAGGCAAAAAGTACAGGTTCACACTCCAGGAACTTCAAATGGGAGATGTGAGTGCCCAGGAAATCTATAGCACACACAGAAAAAAACTGATTTACATAAACAACAATTACAGAATCTCAGTAACTTCATCAGGAATAAAAAAGAACTAAAATTTCATCTTAAATGAGTCTGGAGTTTAGACACTGGAAATATATCAGAGTGGGAATATTCAACAGATAAATATGTTTATAATTTCTGGAAGACAGAGCAGCCTTTGATTACTGTCTTCTACAAACTATTACCAACTCACAGAAACAAAGTCGGCCTCAAAACCTTCAGCTAGAGAAGGCAAAACTAAATAAAAGCATCAGTGTAAATAAATCAGTACCTCCACATCCTTTGTGTGGTAGGATGCCCATGATTCAAACCTTGTACCTTTTATCTATATACACAAGCTTAAAACTTTTTCTTCGCAGAGCTACACGAAGCAAGAGTAGGTAACTGTTGATCCCAAGACAACAGTGACCCCTCTGTACATATTTTATGTTCAGTAGTGCTTATCACTCTTGGCATTTCATTCAACAACAACAACAAAACAAAAAACCCCCAAAACAAACCCAAACAAAACCAACCAAAAAAAAAAAAAAAAAAAAAAAAAAAAAAAAAAAAAAAAAAAAAAGCTGGGAATTTCATGTGCCCTTTTACTGCTACAAGCAAATGTAGGAAATTTCAGCACCAAGACAAGGAGAGGGGAGGAAGAGACAAAGAGAAAGTTAACTCCCCTGAAGACTGTTTCTTTAGCAGGAACACTGGTATGTTTGACTGATTAAATACTTCATGAAGAGGTTTAAGAACCACTTATAAAACCAGAGCCCAGTCTTTCAATTAATACAGAGCCATAAAAATGCCAGGTATTTTGCAGTGTTATGTTACATTGGTCAGCAGTAGAGAAATTTGAAGCCAAGCACAGAGAAGCTGGGACCAACAGCGATGCTTGACAGCAGTTTGCAAGAACAAGCCACAAGACCATGAGTCTTCCCAAGATCACAACTCAGAGCACATAGAAAAGGATACCAGGCTGCAGAGGAGAAGGTCCAAAATTTTAAGGCCTTTAAATCAAGCAGAACTATAACTTTTAATATCAAATATTGAGTACATTATCACTTGAAAAACACAGCAAATAAATCTCATGGTTGAGTACTCGTATGTTTTATTGTATCTTCTATGTTATAGTGGGATTCAGCTTCCCTCACAAATCTTCCCTCTTAAACAAAAATATATACACATTTGCATCACAAGCTTATTCTAAACAGCAAAAAGCAATGAAGAATCTGTCTGACTACAAGCAACAAAAAAATAACACATGATTGCAGAACCACTTCCTCTAGTTATTGCTGAAGATTTCAGATTAGGACAACTTCCACTTATGTCGTAGTTTTGTATGCAATCATTCTGCTTAGAAACATGACTCTGAAATCATAGATGTTGGAGACTTTTCTTTCAGCCTTTCCCTCAATAGTGCTCTGGATGAAGAAATTTGCCACAGGAATGCCACGTGCCTATTCTCTCATTGAAAATTTGGTAGCATCTATGCAGAGACTTGTTAAAGATGCAATCCAAGTGCATCTCCAGATACTGTATAATCCACATATGTAGGTCTTCAGTGTTCCCACAGTGTTCCAGGCTGTACCAAAGAACAAATACCACACAGCCGAAACAGAACTTTGTTAACTTCTCAGCTACTTCCATTCATGTTGCAAAATAAAGGGGTTGTATTTTGATGTTTTGTGAACAATGATGCTCACATAAAGTACTTGTTCCCACAGGAACGGTTCTAAATGACTGGTTTTTCTACCAAAATGCTTATCAAATGTTACTGATTTCCAAATTTTGGAAGAATTACCCTATATCTTGAAAGTGCAATAAAGCTTAAGGGCAACAAAGACCTATGTGAAATCTACCAGAATCCTTGCTCTGGGCTTCCTGTTTTTAAAAATACTCATTCAAAGAATGTGACCACCCACAATCTTCACACATAGCAGTGACATTGATAAGAGCTACAACACAATATACATTTGCTGAAGTGTGAAAGAAACGACAAGACAATGTCTTCTAGAAATGCTGAATGATTTCTGTGAAGTTTGGAGGACAAAGCTTGACACAATTAGAAAAAAATACCCTGTACAAAGTGCTTGAAATGCAATAGCTGTTTTAGTAATGCAAAATATTAAAGATTTAAAAAAAAAAATTTGGAAGACATTCATTCATCATATTAAAAAGTGCATACACTTTACTTTCACGTTTCTTATTATCACTTCAGTTTTTTATGTCCACATGAGGAGAATTATTCCAGGAAACCAAGAAACAGCAACATTCAGTTACTGAGGAGTATAAACAGCCATTTCCTGACCTCCACAGCAGGCACTACTAGCACACTCTTTAGATTAATTTCTGAAATTTAGGTTAATTTCTGAAAGTTTCCGTCAAAAGATAAATTTGGTTCCATTACAGAGATGTCAGAACGTTATTTTGTTTACAGTCAACCAGGAAAATTGCATATAAATAATTAACCAATGCTTCTAATAGTCAGAAAAACAGTATCATATCTGATATTGACAAAGTGAGTTTAAAATATTTTCTTTTTCCCCAAAACTGGACGAAGGAAACTTCAAAAAGCAGTAACTAGCTTCAGTCTGAATAGAAATGCATAGACTGCTTTGGGTTTATTTTTTTGCAGATTTGAAACCTGGTGTGATACCAAGGCAAGTGCATGAAAACCACAGAAGTATAAACATCCACCTACTAACAATAATATATAACAACTTCAATATATGTCTGAACATAGCTTTAGTCCTGAGAATGTTGTAGACCATATTGTTTATTTAATGTTGACAAAATATACCAAACTGAGTATGCTGACAGAGTGGGTTTTTTGTTGGTTTGTTTTTTGGGGTTTTTTTGTTACAATGACAGAAATTTCAGGAAATGAAATTATTGGTTAAAATATTAAATTGACTTACAGTAGGTGATAAATATGTATATGGCTTATGCAAAAAGCAGGTTGATTTTAGCTACCAATCTTCTGTTAAGGTAAATGCTGAATCCAGCCTAGCTTAGCATTAAGTTAAGCCACAGGGAATTTTTGTTGAATATATACTGAAATCCCAGAAAAACATACATATTTTTCCAGAAAATCACCATAGCTTTTACTATGATTAGCCTTCAACTGCACTGAAACACCGACACAGAAATTTAGCAGCAGCAACAGAAGCCCTCACAGATGCAAACTCGGCAGGAGACTTGTTCGGCAGATCAGAGATCGTTATCCGGGCACAAATCACTGACATACCTCACTGACACACCTCACTGCAATGGTTCAATCTCTGGGTATTCTATGTAGCTGTTCCCCAAAGAAAACTCCAAGACAGCTCAAAAAATGTAACCGCCTAGAGGTTTCAAGCCTTTGTAGTCTGCAATGTAGATACAGATATATTGTGTCTTTTTAAAGGTTCTGCTATCTGAACCTAGTAAAAACTATACAGGTAAAAGCTGAATAGAACAAAGACCCCAAAATCTGAAAATGTTTTTGTGAGAAGGTGTTTTTAATCTCCTGCCTCATGAGCCTGTTCTGAATCTTAAAACAGAAGATCATCCTACATTGATTAATAAAGCTTTTTACATGTTTGCATACAACATATCATAAACTCCTCAGTAAGTCAGATATTTTACTGACTACAAAAACAATCCTACGTTCAATAATCTAGCACAAGTTTTCAGTGTATGGCTAGACTTAGTGTAACAGTAAACTGGCTTCCTACCCCCACCTCCTTTTCATTGTGGCAAACCGTAAGGAAAAGAAACCCCAGCCCCATTCATCACACAACCAGAAGTAATCTATTTTCTATGTCTCGGTTGTTATTTCACACATGAATTGAGGCTATTACATATTCTGTAGCAAAACACTAAAGCATACAATATTGCTTGACTATTTCTGAAGACGGGGAAAATATTTCTGGCATGTGAGACTAAAATACATGTACAGTTCATGGCCACAACTGCAAACACCTAATCCTACTAAATCAAATCCCAAACTCAAAGAATCATTACAATTAATGAATCCAAAATTCAAAAGATACCAATTTTCACTTATAGAAACACAGCCGCACTCAACTTGCATCTGCCTTCCTCATATTCTATCATTCTTCCACCCATATCTCAAACTTCACTCTTAACTAAACTTACACCTCCGATTACTCTTTCCCACATTCGAAAATGTCAACGCTAATTCAACTTTACAGGTTTTATGTCCCTGTGCAAGGTTTTTACCAGTTATATGGTGTAAAATTAGTCATTGTCCTATCCAGACAACCAGGAAATCAAACAGCAAAAGCTTACAACATTTCCAGACATCAGAATGTCCAATACTGCTGCCCCTCCCCAAATATTCTCAATTACCAAGTTTTATAGGAAAATATAAAACCAGACCCCAAAATCATGGAACCCCGGTAGAAGTGAGTGCCAAAGCCCTGCCCGCAGCCTCAGGGTCCGCATCGCCCCGCACCAGGCAAACACGCACCGCCGCTCGCCCACCCGAGCCCGGCGGCACGGCCGCCCCCCGGGACCCCCGNNNGAGGGGACGGTCACCGCCCCGGGGCGCCGCAGCCTCCGCGGCGAGGAGCGGCTCCGCGCCAGGGGCGCTGCCCCATCAAAACCAGCAACTACAGATCCCTCTTGGTGATGCTTTGTGAAGGTAGCTGAGCTGGCACTGTTGGGATTTGTACCTGGCTGTGATCAGCGTTTGCCATGGCTCCTGATTTCCACTCCACCCGTCAGGCATCCATGTCCGTACTTCCCTGGGAGGGCCCCTGGGCACTGCACAGGACAGTAACATGAATACACCTTTTATGTTAAGCGTTCGTCTAACCGAATGTTTGCAAAAGTTGATAGTCCTGGCTTTCATCAACGTAAGCTGTGATCCCAAATCGATTTGGAATCCCGAGTCAAGGATAATTCCGTGTTTTACAGACCAGGTCAGCTGACACTCCTCCAGGAATTTCACCTCGTTTCTCCTACTGCATAGGTGGTCCAGCTAGAGGACGTTGCTTTGTCACTGGGAGTTACTTCCAAATTTTCGTTAGCGAATTCACTGGTCTTGAGAAAATAACCATTGGAGCGATTTTCTTTAATGTATTCTGTGATCAGTTTAAATTCTATTTTAATAAGAGGAAAGTATATGTCTTGATCATTTTTTAGTTTTAAAATAAACAATAGTCTTATTTTAGTTTTCCAGCTGATGCCCAGCCATGTTTGGAATCCAGAACCCAGAATTCCCTCCATAAGCCTGTGTTTTCTGTGACTATCGTCCTTTAACTTGTGCAAACAGAATCTCAGAATCAGTAGGATTGGAAAAGACCTGTAAGATTGAGTCCAACCTTCGACTGATCACCACAATATCAACTAAACCATAGCACTAAGTACCATGTCCAGACATTTCTTGAATACCTCCAGTGATGGTGATCCAACCTCCTCCCTGAGCAGTCTAGTCCAATGTTTAATGACCCTTTCCATAAAGAAATTCTTCCTGGTGTCCAGCCTGAACTCCCCTGGCACAGATTGAGGCTGTGTCCTCTTGTGCCACCACTGGTTACCTGGGAGAAGAGGCCAGCCTCCATCGGGCTGCAACTTCCCTCCAGGCAGTTCTAGAGAGGGAACCGTTGTGGTGAGGGAATAGTGCCTGGGACACAAAACCATAGGAGCAGAAATTGTGTCTAAACCTTGCATAAGCTTGTACATTCAACTTCACATAGGTTCGATATGTAAAGTTTGCATTCGGGGATCCTCTGTGAACATCTGTACTCAGTTATGCAGATGATACTGCTGAGAAATATCTCAAAGAGCACATGCAGGGCTGCCTGATTACATTGTGCTGTGGATGCCACGAGCACCAGGCTGCATTACCATACATGGACACTGGTTTCATTTTTTACTAAACTGACTGGGATAAAAAACACGATGCAATGGCCTTTTAAAAATGGATGTGGTAATGAAGAATGTGCCTCACACCTGAAGCAGGAAATTATTTACATATTATGTTTCACAAAATTCAACTCCACAAACTCATACTGACGTAAAGGTGTTAACCTGTTTTCAAAAATCTCATACATTCCCAGGAAAGAAGTATTTGCTAAGTTACTCATTTTGGTCAGGAGCTGAATTGCTGTTACTAATAATGATTTGCAATTCACTTGTGAAAAAGGTTAGCCAAACAATTTATATTCAAATACTGTTATGTTACCACTTTTTCTATAAGGAACTCCAGAAAAACAAGGGATTTCTGACATTCCTGAGGTACCAGAAACTGTCAATATTTGTGAAGGTTTGATCATGTTTAACTCAGAAATAAATAAACAACCTCAAATCTAGAATAATTTTTTGAAGATTATTGCTGTTATTATCATTATTATACCTATTATTCACTCTGTTATGGTAGAAGGCAGAGACCCACTCAAAATTAGTATCTCATAATTCTGAATGTTACTTGAACACAGGGCATGACAAAACGACATTCATTAAGAAGTAAAGACTTGCTCAGTTTTTTCCCTAAAAATATCTTGCCCAGCCCTTAGGACACATAATATCAGATCTAAGTAATGCTTTGTTAATGCTAAACTGAATCAATTGGAATAACAAGGCTTATTGGTGCAAATGCTCCTTCCATCTCTGGGTACATTAGCTTTAGGGTTGCTTTGTGCCAGCAGTGCTTACATAAGGGTAAGAGTACATCTTATTTAGATTAATAGCTAACCTTGATTTTTCTTATTATTTCTCCCTATTGGTCAACAGACTGTTAACCTTGCACAGATTCAAATTAACTTCTACTTTAGCAGTTATGCATGCCATTTTTATTCTTCCCCTTTTCAATCTGAAATTAAAAAGAAAAAAGTTTTGCAAATTTCTAGTAATTTGGTCTAAAACAGAAAAAAGGACAATTAGATGCATTCACCATGTATTAATTCAATTTTCCCTTTCCCCATTACTCCTGACTGTGCTTCAATAACAGATTACTTAATAAAATAAGCAATTGGCAAATAATTTAATTTCTCAAACCTACTGATCAGTCTTCTCATTAGTCTATTTTGGTAAAGTGGGTTGACTGATTTAGAGCATGAGTCAGTTCTGCCATACAAATTCCAGACATAGTAGAACATCTATATAGTCACGTATGCCTCTGAGCTAAATATTTTCATTCTTTCAGCTTTATAATCCTCAGTGACTCTAGAGGAAGAAAAAAGAATGTATGCCTTTGAATTCAGTGGGACTGTCCACGCATGACTAAGAATCACAGGACTAGGGGCCTGATTTGAATCAAATGTTACATCACCAAATAAGTACACAGCAAACAAAACCAAATTCCATTATATTTTAAAATCATTAAGAAGGGATGTCTTCAAATTAATGATAAGATTAACCATTTAGATTTACTTTCTGGAGGCATGTAGAACCAAACACATGTCCTAGCTTTTGCAATGATTTAGGTACCAATCTTGCTTTTTTATACATTGAATATCAAAAATAATATATAGTTTTATGCTACAATACTGCTAGGCTTTTTTTTATTCCCAACAGAGTTCCTTTTTGTACTATCTCAAAATGCAAGGCCTGAATTCCTGCCAAGCAATTACACAGTCCTGCTGTTATTTTAAATCCTAAAATGCAAATAAAAGTATTATGCAGGCCTAGATAATGTTAGATACAGCTAGCAAAATGGAAAGGGGAAATATGGAAGTTAAATCTAGGGATAGATTATCAGCTAAACACTAAGGCCTCCCAAAACCCTTTTGCATTCAATGTTAATTCAAAACTTTCATTGCCAGTCTCTTTTCTAATGGAGCACATCTAAATAGCATTAAGCTCCTTTCTTGCACATTTTGAACATGCACTGATGGATCTGTTGTGGCACTTAAACAAGCAAATATAATTAAGGTGAATGGAAAGCAATTTTAAATTCAGAGTAATAAAATACATGTGAACTAGAACAGTAAGACAGAAATGCCATTTATTTGCTTTCCCATGCTGTCTGGAACACTCCTATTTTAGAAATACTATGAGGCATTATTTGTACTGATACCACACTGTGCATTGAGGTACTCAAAGTGCTCTGTGATCATTAGCTTAAGTCACATTTGTGAGGCAGAAGCTAAAGTAGGAGGTAGTGAAAGACAACTTCCTGTAGCTCCAACAAAGGTGAAGAGAGGTGAAAGCGTACTGCCTTCTAATGGAAAAAGAGGATCAGAGGTGATTTTTTGCTTTTAGTGAAGGGGAAAAAAGCAGTGGTTTTAAACCTCTTTTTCCTGTTTTCACTCTTTCTTTCAGATCACAGATGGAAAAAGTGGAGCAGAAAATTGCTTTGCCCAAAGCCACACACTGGCAGTAATTGAACTAGAAGACAGCACTGGTTTAAATAGAAAATGTGCAACACATTCATAATATTTGGGCTATTTTAACTGCTGTTTCTTTCTCTTGTCCACATACGCCATTTACTTTTCAGCTGAAATTGCATGGCACTTCTGGTAACAGAACCTTTTGGTAATGCCAGGGTAATTCCCAAATTGTGAGTTGCTTTCAAGAAGCTTCAAGAAATGAAGAAGGAATCAAATTCATCAAATTCTTGAGAGTGTCTCAAATTTTGGGTGCTGTTTCCCCAAGAAAAACATTAAGGAGGAAGCTCTGCTTTCTGTTCTTGTCCAGCAATTATGACTCTGCTATCCAGGATAAAGCAGCTGGTGGATCTCCCAGACAATCCAGTCCTGTCCC
The DNA here is from genome assembly GCA_013400255.1 of Sitta europaea. Classification (NCBI taxonomy): domain Eukaryota; kingdom Metazoa; phylum Chordata; class Aves; order Passeriformes; family Sittidae; genus Sitta; species Sitta europaea. The sequence goes on along the minus strand of VXBS01006425.1, from coordinate 1,136,164 downwards.
ACTGTGCTATGCAATACATTAAACAGTGGTGGTCAGTGTTTTGTTCAATGTATGGTCTTAAGGATCAAGACACTGAAAACAAAAATAGATAACCATTTATTAGATGAGAATTGAGATGTCGCTGTGGGCGAGTGACAAATGACATTTACCTCATTTATGAAAACTTCATCTGACTCCAATTTTATTCAAAACCTGACCCCCTTTATATATCTTCTCAAGCAATCTATCTCATTGGTCAGAAGAGTGCCAGAACTCTTCATCCCATTGGCCCAAACCAAAAGACAGAGAGAAGGTCCATCCCACAGACAGGAATTCAAAACATCACTCTTGTTACAATAACACTTGCAATGTTTATGTCAAGCCTGTGAGAACCAGGTCTTCCTGAACCAAAGCATCATGAAGAAACTGAGTCTAGAAACTCAGAAACTTCAGGCCCAGGAGCCTCACACTACACTGAGATGCAAAGAATTTAAGAAATTAAGTCAGTCACAACAGTTTGGTGGCAGACCTCAGGTAATGAATGTCTGTGCATTTGTAGATGTCGTAGTTCTAGTTTGAAACCAAGCAGAAATACCAATATGTATAGGAAATTTAGGTTTGCCAATTTTAGACTCCTCTTGCCTTGCTTGCCAAAATATGTAGTGGGTTTATTCTCTACTGTGAGACAGGATTAGGAGAAAATAATAAAGCAGGCCTAAACTTGAGAGGATACAGAGAACTTTATTAACAGGACAAAAAAAAAAAAAAT
>VXBS01006425.1:1123401-1134928 GCA_013400255.1 Sitta europaea | reverse complement strand
GCTGTCCCCAGGCTCAGCCGCTCCCGATGCCGACACAGCCTCAGGCCAGCGTGGTTTGGTGGTTTAACTGGAACCAAAGCTCTGCAGGTTCTGCTGCTCCTCTGCCCCTGCCGGTGTCCCGGTGGGTTCCTCGGTGAGGGCTCTCAGCCGCTCCCGCCCCTCCAGGAGCGGAGAATCCCGGCCGGGCCCAGCGGGCCCAGCCCGGGCCCGGCCGCCGCCGCTCTCCCCATACGCCGGAAGACAACGAGAGTTACTCCCGCGCCTCCCTGTATTTAAAGGAGTATTCGCAAAGGCGTATCCACTCTCTTCATTGGTTAAATCTTGTGTCAATATCCTTAGAGCCAGACACACGACAGTAGAGACCACTCTAGCCCTCTGTGGCATACTGCTGCTCCTGCTTCCAAAGAGGAAAAATGTGTTTGAATGACTCCGTATAGAAGACAGTAATAGAAACTAAAAGCAAAAAATAATGGAAGCTTAAAAGATTCATCCCTCCTTCTCCAAAGAAGCTGTTTTTATACCAAAAGTGAGATTGAGGTTCAACAGATCACACTTTTAAATCCAAGTAGATGTGGAACTTTGTTCTCAAAGAGGAGCTAAGACACAATGAAGAATTTTTGTGGAGCTTTTGTGGTAGATAAGATCAGAAAAGCACCACAAAAGCTGGCTGAAATCCAGCAGCCCATCAAGTGGCTGCCATTTCAACATGGGGAAGCAACTGTCTGCAGAAACTGTTACATGCAAAATCTTGTTACAGGCAAAAAGAAATCTACTCTATGTTTAGAGTCACACCAAATTTATTTTAATCACAACCTTAGCAATTTAATCAAAGAATTATTATAAATCCAAACCTAATTATTGCAGAGAAACAAAGGGAATAAAAGTAAAGAAATTGTAAAGAATGTCTCAATAATAATAATAATAATAATCTAAATACTAAAAATTGTTATGCATGCACTATTTAGTACCTACCCTTACCCCTCTTCCTGGTGATATGCTTGCCCTTTCACTTCCTTGTGGCTTCCACCTGGTAGAGGGAGCACAGTGGACCTCTAGCACCAAGAGTCCTGTGCCTGCAGGAGTATGATGTTGATGCTTATGATTTCTTCTTTCTCTCCTTCTCTTTTTTGAAATATCTTTCACTTGGGGCTCTTTTTATACATTTTCTAATAAAGTTTTGCTCCTTGCTTTTTCTTCACTGGCTTGTGGCTATGTATTTTTCTTTTTGTTCATATTAAGTATTTTGCTTTTTATCTCATATACTCTTTTTTTCTCTTTTTTCTCCCTAAGAATAGTTTTGCCCAGTTCCAGTTTTGTATTTCTTCAACTGACCATTGGCAAGTTGCTTATAGCCTTGGAGTCTCCAGTGACAGCCTGTGCCCCATCTCTTACTATCCCTTGCCTCTACTTTACACTTGCCTACTTTACTTTACCAACTGCAGTTGGTGTCTTCACATCTCAAAGTTCCTGCTATTTTAATAGGCCTGTATTTCTGTGCCCTGTAACACTATGTTAGAGTCTTAAATATATAATGCTACACAAATAAATACTAATTATTATCTATATAACAACTGTGGTTACACATAAAAGTAAAACAAATTAGCCATACTCTCCTGTCCCTAGGAAAAAAAAAATATTACAGCCAAATCAAATAAGACCAAAGCTCGAGAAGCCTGGGGAAAGTTCTTGGGATAAGCCTCCATCCTGAGCTCTTGGAACACTTGGGACAAGGCCTGTGGACTGTCACTAGCAGTAGCAATATAGTTGCAAGTATTATGCAACACTACAGTGCTGTTTATTAACTTCCAGTTCTGGATTCATATTTGTACGTTGCAAATTCATATGTTGCATACTCTATGTAGCAACAGAGGTAAAAAATTCCAGAAAGAGCATGGGAAGGAAACGAGAATACTGCTGACTAGAAATCAGCCCCTGAACGCATTAGTGAGTGTTTATGAGCCCAGTTCATAGTCCACACAGGCTCAGCTTCAACACACTGGGTGTGCACGCTGCAAACAAGGTCACAAAAACCTGATATTGCAAATTCCATGTGGCAGTTGATTGGAGACATAATAGCACAAGGACAACTCCTCACTTTATAGGTTATTTCAAGGAAGTGGGGAATATTAAGCATCTTCTAATAGATATGTTCTAAGTATAGAACAGGATAATTATCTGAGGTTTTGTCTAGTCATATTACAGAAACTATTTAAAGCAGAGTCAGGTCATCTGTTTAAAGCCTATATTCATGGTTGAAGGGAATAAGCATTTGGCTTTGAAAAAGTAATTTTAATCAATTTTTTTATAAGTATGGTCCAGCATGTTATTCAGAAATGGCTTCCTTCAGTAAATGGATTGTGAATCAATAGTAGATATAAATAAAGCAGTACAAAGGGCACAGTGTTGAACAAGCTGCCAGTCCCTGGAGCAGAAGATGGCAGAAATCAGTATGCCAAGATGGTTACACAAATACATCAGAAATGGGCAGATAATACACAAATATCCACCTTTTTACAAAAATTTCAGAGTTCTGTCTGGTCCTAAGGACCACTGAAATGTACAACAGTTTGTATGACAGACCGCTATGAGATGGAATTTGGTTTGAAGTCTGTTTTTCACTAAACATTTTCAAGCTTATTCCTCTTAGAAATCTTAGAATTCTTTAAATATACAGAATGAATTGCAAGGCTGCCGAAGACCTTTCTGGAGACAGGAAGTAAATTAATAGCTGCAGACTTTTTATTATACCTCAAAGGATCAATTCTTGAGATATACTAAATACCCACAATCCTTGTCTGTGAAAACTGGTATTACTCAGCATTTTTTAGGATTTGATTCCAATAGAAAGAGGAATTACATTTTTTTCAAGCACACAGATTATAATGAATTTGTATCAGTCATTTGCATCAGAACAATATTATTTAAATGTTGCTAGTAGGAACTTTGAACATGACTCATATTGTGTTTCTCATAATTGTTAATTATTAATGAATAAATACATCACTTGAGTCCTAATAGCTAATATTTCCAGGCCATTTGTGTAAATGGTTGTTTTCAACTGTGAGAACATCAGTTGCCAGAAATTCATTATCCTTATTTATTTCATAATTATTAACCATATATTATACTAACCTGAAAAAAAAAATCATCTCATTACTCTCCTATCAAAACTATAAATTTCATATCTGATAAAAAAATTTGATTCTCATGGCATAGTTTGAGCCTATGGATTACACATTCAATGTTTTGTACAAAATAAAGATAAAGACTAAGTATTTCTAACTACTGGCCTGCAAATCTGGATTGTGCAAGCTGCCATCCTCACTAACCATAAGATTTCACATACCTTCCAGAATAAATGCTAATTCAAATGGCAATTCTGGGTAATTGCTGCAAATCATATAAATGTCTGATTTCACTTTGAACCCTTCTAAACCATAATGCTGCATTAAAAAGAGAAATTTGATACACAGGATGAACACATTTGAATCAGTTTTGAATTTGCTACATTTTAATATAGCTGTTCTGTTCTTACTGCCTTTCAAGACAGAATTTCCCATGATATCTTCTTAACATCTGTTAATAACGTTCATAACAGAACTGCATAGGGGGTGAGCTGGGAAGGGGGCCCCAAATGTACCAATACTGTCTACAACAGGAAAACCAGTTTCTGCCTAGCAGCTTCAGAGGGAACAATGAGACAGCAGTGTACATTGTATCATCTTTATTTTTGCTTTCATTTGAATGTTTCTGTTCTTTTCCTGAGGCTCTGTTATGAAAGAATTGAGTAGACAGCAAGACCACAGTAACAAGGACATAGACCAAGCTATGGCAGGCAGCCTATCAAAACACATCAGAGATTTCAGAATGCAAACTTCAAGCAAGCAATTCAGTGATACTGCTTGCTTCTAGATGTGCCACACTTATCCTTCCCTGCATAGCCCATAATCAGACCTGTACAACCTTAAGTCTCCCACCCTTACATACTCCAGTTGAGGGGGATGGACTTCCCTGCCCCCCTAAAAGTAATTTAGTACTTACTCTAAGAGGCTAAAATTCAGCAAATTTGTTTTCAATATACTAGTTAGTTAGAACGCATTGTCATTTTATACATAGAAAACATAAAGGTAAATATTGATGGAGGTATATCTAAAGTATTTTTTAAATCTATAAATCACTTCTAGCTATACATGTAATACTTGTTTAATTATATTTTAGTAAAAAATGATTGCATTAACCCATTTTTGTTGATAAACTTTTTGATTTATTGAATCAATATTAACAAATATTTTGAGCACACTTCAGGTGCATATGAGCAAAAAATACACTACAGCAAGGCAGTCTCAGGCATCCTTCTATTCAATGGAATTGGCAAAACCAGTACAGATGAGTGAAACCCATTTTTAAACTAGCTCCCAAGGCAATCAAGCATTTTAATGATTAGGATAAAAACCAAACAAACACACAAAAGACACAAGTACTGTGTTCGGGATGCAATTTATTTTTTCAAAATTCAATCAGATGAGTGTAAGGTCCATTTGTATCCAGTTTTAACACCTGTCTGTTTCCATACGTGCCATGCTTGACAAGAACACCGGCTTCCATGCATTTGGCATTGGCAGCCAGTTCTTTTTCACACAAAGTCACAAGCTGAGAATAAAGTTCCAACCCTTTTTCTTTTTCAATGTTTGCATGGTACTGCATCTTTCTTCCCTTTGGCTTACCACCTAGGGTAGCTTGTGGTATGATGAGTACATCGCCTGGTAAATCAAGAACTGAGACAAACTCGCCATTTTCATTTTCGCTTAATTTAACATTCAACAGCGTATCGACTGCAAATAAGAATAAAGTAAGAGTTAGTATAACTGAAGTGAATTAAACAGGACATCACAAACAAGATCCAACAAATATTTTGATGTGTGACAAAACCACAGAGTAAAAGAAACTGTTTATTAATGAACTGAAACATGGACAATCAATAAATACTTAACCAACTAATATGTCTGAGTATTGTGAGGAATGTGAAGGATATTAATATCATATGTCTAAAGTTCTATTTTTGGGGGAAGTGATTTGCTATCTAAAATCCTAAAGTTGATTCTAGTTGGACACCCCCAAAAGAACCTAGGATGTAATTAGCAAGCCTTTCTTAACTGCTTGATACTCAAATAGGCAGCATTCACACAACAATCCACATTGTAGGACACACCATCCTGGTGCACTTTGGAGAGTGTTCTGCCCTGACTCTCTTTTCATTCTGGCTGCAGCAGTTGGCAGCAGGACCCAGCACTGATCTGAGCTGAAGGCACAGCTCCATGGTTCGGTCTCAAGTAGAGCAAGTGTCCTTCAGTGCTCCACTTCAAGACATGCAGCTACCAGTTTGTCACTTGAGACAGGACATGGGCAGGAAGGTCAGATGCAATTTGGCTTATAAGCCAGAACATATAAACTTGCAAATGAAATCAATGCATTTACTAACTTTAGATTTTCTGATGTTTCTATAACAAAGAGAAATCATTACCCCAACTCTGTAAAAGCTGGGAGGACACTAGTCATGCCTCTAAACCCTAGACATAAATGTTTAATGTTGCTAGAAGCAAAACCAGATAAGTTGTGATTCAGGAACCAAACCCACACACTTAAACAGATTCAAAATATATTTAGGGAATATTATTCTCTAAGACAAGCACTCAAGTTGGATGGTCCTAGATTAATCTCCTGTTAGGAAACAGAACTTTGTTTTTCTGGCCTGTTTTAGCAGCCCCACAGCTGAAAATGTAATTATCTCAAAAAACATTTTCATTCAACTCTCAGTAGCACAAAATAAATTTTTATATCACAGATTTAAATATTTAGCATCGCAGAATGACTGTGCCCTCCAAGACCAAGAGAGAACCCCCCAGAAGCTGCTCTCAGCATTTTTAATAGCACCTGTACTTGTGCATTACTGATCCCAGCCAGTAGCCTGAAATAGACTGAAATAGTGAAATACTGTTACACAACCTTTAGCCAAATCACTAGTATCAGACAGCCAGAGAAAAGAAAAGGGGGACTTTTATCTGGAATATCCGCCATCACAGAATTTCCCAGGGCAATCAGCACTACTGATGGAGGAAAGGAGGGAGAAAAAATGACATAAAAGTAAAAAAAACCAAGACAGCACAAAAAACCCCCAAGCCAAAACAGAACTGGGTAAAGACAGAAATTACTACATTTGACCTAATCCACAGCATCTTCTCTGCTTCACTGTAGATGTTAAACTGCAGAAGAATACAGGAATTGCAGACATTGCTGTTATTGCTTCTGAACAGAAAACTGCACATGCTAACAGTGTATGTAAGCACCACTGACGCGAGATGGGAACGACACTGTTTCACTATCCACACAGCTCCCTCTACCGGCTATAATTTTAAATATCCTGCACATACAGAGAGATCAGTGTTAAAATACTTATCAAATCAAGCCATGAACTATTTGAAATTCAGTTCTGTCCTGGACTGAACCTATAGGCCAACACATGTAATATGTTAAACAGGAAGTGCAGCATTTTCTTTGTGTGCTAGAATGTCATCAGGGGAATTTGTTTTCTAGGTTAGTCATGAACAGACAGACAAAGAGGCATGGACAACTGTCAAAAGAAACGAGACAGACCAAATTGTTCTTTCAGCCTGGTAACTCATTTAGAATAATGCCATCTCATGGCTCATCCAAATGTTTGCTACCTTCTCTGCCTCAACTGCTTTTCTCCCTTTTCAAACAACACAATATATGGATGATATCATACCAATTTTTGGGACAAGATCCTCATCAGCACCTTTGAAGAAGCATATGTAGATGACAAGCCCTCTCCGGATCTACAAAAGATTATAGAAAACTATGTCAATGTTTCTCATTATCTATTAAAACTGGTATCAAAAATGACAAAACCACATAGCAGACAAAGGTTCAAAGAATAGTTTTAGTTTTCAGTATAGCCTCAGACATTGAGTTTAATCACCACACTGTGGAAGGTAAGATATACACAGATTATCTGCACAATGCTTCTACATACAATTAAGACAATTTATTAACTCCATGTGAAGCCAAATTCAGTTGGAATGTAGAGTGTACAGTATTAACACAGACGAGGAGACAAGATTAATTAGTATACTTAAATCTAGCATAAGAAATAATTTAAGCTTTTTTTCCTATCAAACACACAGCTAAAATAATTTTCAGTGTGAATTATGATATTTCCAATTATGAAACATGCAAAACACCACAGGACTTGTCAAAGAACTGAATTTTGTTTTGATGTTGAAGTAATCCTATACAATATAATTCTGAAAAACACACAGAGTCTATTAAATAAATATTTAAATATGATGACCAACAACTATGAAGTTATTCAGAATATTGTAAAGTTGTTCAAAATACTATTTATCAGCTTGGGTAAAAATCTAACTGGCAAAATGGAACCTTTCAGCTGATTGGTATAGAGTAAAGAGTATGCCACATCTTTAGCATTCAGAGAAACTCCTTGTAAGAACTATGTACTTGAGGGAAGAATTAGGCCTCTACTGAGGAGAAAGCACAAAAAAACCTTGTGTAGCTTCTATGCTCACTTGGTTAGTCCATAAGGAATGCATGTGCAACAACCCATGCTTTATTAAGCCAAACTGATATGTTCTGCAGCAAGCAGCAACTATGTCCAACACACAAGTATACCTGCATGGCTTAACTTCTCTGGGAAAAATCCCAAAGTATCCACAGGCAAACAGGATCCATAGACAGACAGCATATAAAGAAACCTCCCTGCTGCTTTGTCAAGAATAACTATATTTTAAATTTTGTGGGATGAAACATAAACGTCATCTTGTGAAATACCACTGAAGAGATGTTAAACAGATTGGGACAAGAAGGAGTTATTAATACAAATGCTATCAAAGCAAAAGGATAGAAAATATGAATAGTTTCTAAAAATACTTTAAAAATTTTTTCCTCTATTTGTTTTCTCACAAAATTATAAAGGTTTTTGGTGAAGAAATCTTAGCTATACACATGAGATTTTGTCCCTTTGTTATTGCAGAGATCAAACAAAATGCTCAAGGCAATGACTGAGAAAAGCTATGCCTTCTCAACTATTTTTCTAGTGACTAACTTCTGAATAAAGAATGCTCTTTTCTAGCCAAAATGTCACATGCTGAGAACTTTCAAAAGCTTTAAATGGCTCCTTTCAAAACTCAATTTGACTGCTGCAGAATATTAGACAGATTCCCAAATGACAGCTGTATTTCATAAACACTGTAAGAAATTTGATGACTGGAACCTCAAATGACATTTCAAATCATCTGTTCAAATAAGGGAGAGAAGTGCAGACTTCCAAACTTAGATATCTTTACATGTTTAGCTAAATATTAATTACAGAAACACACTGGTGTCAGGATATTAATAGGTAACAATAATGCACAAATAGCTACTAATAAAACTGTTTTTGATAAAAGAGGCCAAATGTAATTACACTGTATATGTCTAACCCCAGCATTAGAAATAAGTGACTGTGGTACAGCACACATCACAGAAAATCATTTTAATTCAGAGTGTGAGTCTTTTTTGTACAGTCTCACAGAAGATATTCTGCAAGCAGCTCATTTAAAGACAAAAAAAAAGTAAAGACCTCTGCAAATCCTAAGGCCAGACAGATAAAAATTAAGTAAAATCACGATTTTTCTAGCCTCTGCACTTATTTGCTGTCTGGTTTTGAATAAACTATTTATCACAAGATGAGATATACATATTGAAGAAAATATGTAATAAAATAAACCAGCAAAGCAAGATTCTGTGCAACACTGGCATTTATTATACCTCTGTCTTAAGTAATCATCAGATCAACCTACACCATGAAGTGCTGAAGTACCCTGCCCCAATGCCATTTAGACTGCCCTTAGCAACACAGCCTCCAAATGCTGCTTTTTAGCTCTTTTGCAGGAAAAAAACAGATAACTGACTCCTTCCTCACCCTCCTTACTAAATACATTCATCTGTATTTATAAGGATTCCATTAGCAAAATTGAAATTTATTCTACAAAATATTATCTCTACCTTTTACTACTTTTTCCTCCAGGAAAATGCAATGGATAATAAAAACAGAGATAGTTCATAATTCTTAGAAAGTCAGTTTGTGAAACTAACTTGCATAAAATTTTCTCTGACATTTCCGTTTCAAGTTCAGATTTACCACCCCCAGGATGATTTCTTCATATTTATTATATTCAGTGCAGCAAAGAGAAATTACATCATCTGTCACAGGACACAGGACAAGTCTGTGCCTGCTATTTTGCACCTCTTTTTACCACAGTAACCAGATAATAAGTCAAGGGAAATAAGACAAGGAAAAGACAGCTTTCCTTACTTATACTTTTTAGCTGAATATTCATTTTATGTTTCTTTTCTCCCACAGTTATGAAACATACCAAACCTTACCTTATTTCACCCCTACCTTTACAAGAAGAAATCCTTTTCTTCTTCCTATGTTGCTGTGTACTTAAACCTTTTAAGGAGGGTATATAACCAAAATTCTCCATAAGCAAGACATCCTATGCACAGTAACCCTCAACAGGCCAAAAAACTCAATCATGAAAAGAAAAGGAAGGCAGAGATTCATGTATAAAGTACACTCCTAACCTTTTTGCAGATAAAGAACATCTGCTCTGAAGTTCCTAAAGTTCCTATAAGGGTCACTTACAGCTCAGAAGCTATTCAAAGCCACCTACATAATTTGCCATTTATAGTATGCTAGAAATGTGTCAAGGTGAGGTCCTACTTTTAATTGGTCATAAAACATCAGGAGCACACTGGTTGATGTAAATAATAGTTGATGAGGTCTGTATTTTTTATTTTTGTGTTTTTGCGTTGACATGCAAAAACAGGGAGTAAAATTACCCTACCAGAAAATGTCAGCAGCAGAATTTCCTTCCAATGACCTCTAAATTAGTCATACTAGAGAAAATATGAACTTCCAACCGGCTTTTTTTTCTGCATGGTGATTAGTTCTTGTTAAAATAGGCTTCTCTTAAAAAGCCCCAGGTACACAGGAAAGACTCCCAAGTACCCACAACAAATATTAGTAAGGTTCATGTTTGAAAAATATCTGCTGTGACCACCCAAATCTCTTTCAGATTCCTTTAGTGCTATCTACTACTTTCCTAGAGATTTTGTAAATAAAAGAGATAAACTACATAACCTCCTTGCAGCAAATTTATTCATAACTCTCAACCACAACACATACCTTTTAGGATAGTTTAAAAGAAAGACAGCGAAATTACATTTCTGCTTTTCTTTACTAGATCTACAATTACTTCCTTCATTACCAAGTTAGAAATAGGTTATTTCTTCTATAGTTAATTTATGCTGGGCTAAGTGAATTTTATTGTAATTAGCTTTATCCTGAGAGGCTAATAATGCAATATACACAGACACACTACACCTGTGAAACACAGTATCTGTGAGATGACACCCATTTCCTCCCAGCAGAACATCCTGGCTTCCCAGACCATAGCTCAGAAACTAGTTCTGCTGGATCCACCAGCCCCTTCTGAATAAGGAAAGAAATGTTTTAAGGCTAATGTGAATGGCAAATAGGGAACTCTCTTCAGATGTGTTGAATGAATGCATAAACCCTTTAACCATGCTCTAACTTATACTTTTTAAAATTTATGCAAGTGACTAGATTTAAGCCCCTTCTGTTGTAACAGTCTTTAAAAATTAAAAACCCCATGGGCTAAATAGTTGACAATTGAAGAAATGAGTTATTCTACTGTAGGTAACTCAAAAGCAATGACAGCTACAGTAGGGCAGAGCATTCCAAAAGGCAGCCTTCGTGCTTTGGTGAAGAGCGCTGGGCTGCACGCACAGCACATCGACCAAAGAGCCTGCAGACCTACCTATCTCCACCAGCAGAAGACTGTGGGAGGAAAAGGGGAAAAACCAATATTTTTGCGGTCTACCTGCTAAATTTCATTTTTCAGTTAGTGTCCTGGAAAACAAACCCAAACAACATCAGAACTACCTCTGCCGTAGTCCCATTGCCCCACCTGGCCTTTCTCCTCCAAGCTAACGCTATCGCACAACAAACAGAGCCGACAGCTGAGCCCACCAGCCAAGGCTGCAGTGTTTCTGTGAAAGTGTGTTTAAGAAAAGAAAGAACAACACAGAAGGGAAGTGTTCGGTCGTGGAGCAGTTATCTCCTGAAGAGACTTCTGCCTGCGGAGGACTCTGTGGACCACAGCGAGGGAGAAAGAGCAGCAGAGAGAAACGGCTGGACGCCGACCTCGGCCTCCGGCTGCTTGGCCCTTTGCCTGACTGCAACCTTCGCTGATAACCGGAGGGCGAGGAGAGTGCCCTGGAGTAGAAGCGAGCCGGGGCCGGAGCACCGCCCGAAGCGCTCCCTACCCAAGGAGGAGCGCGGGGCGCTCCCCTCCGACCTCCGAGCGCCCACCCTGTCCCCGCCGGCGCACCCGCGCAGGGCACGGAGCGCTTTCCCGCTGCT
>VXBS01006425.1:1110771-1123378 GCA_013400255.1 Sitta europaea | reverse complement strand
CACGCCTGCCCGGCCCCGGAGCCCGCGGGTCTCGGGCCGCGGGGAGCGTGGGGCGGCGCCGTGTGCTCGTGGTTAAACGGGGCCTGCTGATCTGCCCTCTCTGTCGAATACAACCTTTGGAACAGAATTAAACAACGTATTTCTACAGCTCTGCTTACCCATGCTTCATTAGCTAGCAGGAAGCGGGCTTTGGTTTCTTACTTTGATGAGAAATGAAAGATCTTGTCTTCTGGTTGTGAAATGTTACGTACTTGTGAAAAGAGCAACATGCTGTATAGTTTATGCGTGGAAAAGAAAATCTGAGTATTGATTGTTATTTCTTTTGTTCATTACTTGTTTGTGTTTCAGGTGGCTGAGATTAGTCTGTCAAGCTGGAGTATTTCTCTTCATTTGTACTGCAATGGAGCAGAGGGGACAGAAAACACAGTTAAAAATCTGGACAGCTAGTGATCCAAATCCTCTGGGAAAAAGGAGTGCAGAGTTTTGAAATGAGCTTCCACTCCTAATGGGAAAGGTTAAAATATTGCAAGTGGTTCTTTTATTATTTTCCAGGTTTTCAGCTACATACCCTGATACTTCTTGAACAGCTCCAAAACTGGAAGAGTTGTGTCTTTCTCCCGTTCATGAATTCTGACAGAGACAAGTTCTGAACAATACTGTCTTCATTCAAGTCAGGATAGAATGGTGCAGAATTCAGTATCTCTCTCCAAATTCATTTTATGACTGAAGATTTTGTTTTTACAACTGTGTTTCAAAACATTGTATTAAAAAAAAAAAAATGTTAATACATAGCAGTGTGAGTAAGAAGCTGAATTTTCATACCTGGAGTGAATCATAGGGCAAGATTACTAAAGATCCCTGTTGTCCAGCAAGGGCCAATATGCAGTTCTAAATATTCAGTGTTACACATAGGGATATATTTGGCTTCTCTCTGTGATTTTAAAAGAAGATTCTTGATGTGCATTCAGTGAGGTTGCTCTTCCCAAAGAAACCTTCCTGGAAGAATGGGAAATTGTGCTACGTGGTTAGCATATGAAGTAGCTCATTTTTGCTAGCTGTAGGGTATTGTAAAATATGATATGTTTTTATTTAAACTCAGCTAATTTTATTTAAAATAACTTCTGTTCATTTACTTGAAAGCTGTGTCCCCGGACTCATTAAGAAGAATTTAATGAGGTAGAAATCCATTTAAAATGAGAGGGTTTTCCATATATATTTGCAATATAAATTGATTATTAAGGAAAATGGATTTTGTTACAGTCTGAGCAAATTATAATAAGCAGATTATAGAGGGATATTAACATATAAGGATATTGATTGTTATTTGGTGCTGTGCCATTATTTACATCAGGATGTGATGGAGAACATTTATTCATGTACTAGTTTCAATATGAATGCCTGTGAAACATTGCATAGAAAAAATTAGTTTGACATCATTGTTTATGGGTTCTTGGTGGACTTATGTTGCATTTTTCTTGGGAAGCCAAGTAATTCTGTTGCACCTTGAATTTCTTGAATACTTACTGGCCTATTGTTAGATTAAGGGCCTCTCTTATGCCAAAGAATGACAGTAAATTTGTTGGATACATTTTAGGTGTGGAATTGGATTTGACTGTGGGTTTTATATTAAAAAAAAAACACCTCCAGACATATAAAAATATATCCATATGTAAGATATATTGGTATTTTTATCAGGTACTATATAAAGACGTTTTTCTGCATGTTTTGGATATTACAGTTGTTCCTGAATATTTCCTCTATCCTCTCTGCTTGTTGTCACTGAATCTGAAAGTAGATATTTTGAGAATGATACCCAGAAGACATTTCTGGTTATTTTCAGATCGTTTCTCTTTCAAAGGGGCAGATGGCAGTCTCACAAATTGCAGTGGAGGTGTGTTTTTCCTTTGTGGGAACGGTTAAGTGTTCTGAGTTCAGGAAATGTTTTGACAACACTCTCAGGCACATCACAAGGTGTGATTCTTGAGGTGTCCAGTTCAAGGCCAGGAGTTGGACATGAAGATCCTAATGGGTCCCTTGCTACTTGTGGTTCTGAGATTCTATGCGTATTTGGAACAAATCCTTTTTTAAAGAGGTGGGTGGATGCTGGAAGAAAGCTCTGCCTGCGTGGGGACTTGGCTTTCTCCTTGTCTTTCAGTACCAAAATGACCTCAAGTGGTTGAGTTCTTCCCTGGGGATGTTTTTTTGGGGCGTTTGGTTGTTGCTATTAAGTTTCGTGTTGCAGACCATTTGGCAGGAGCAGGAGTTGAAGGGACCTTTGAAGGGACAAGATGTGCTTAGGATGTTTTTTCTTTGTCTATGGTGTCTGAAACATGGTCTTTCCTGCAGCTATCACATTGACAGAGTTGTCCCTATCTGTTTTGAAAAGAAGCTATACAAAGGTGCAGCAGCACTTATATAGCAAAGATACAAAGTAGGTTGTTGGCAAGGGTTATGTCTTGGAAGAACTACCACCTTTGGGACACATGTAGCTGAAAGGCTCCAGAGTGTCAAAGAAAGAATTAGATTTCAATGTTTCATTTTCTCCATTGCCAGACTTGGAATTCCTCCCTTGCAAAACAAACCAAAAAATGTCAATCACTTAGAATCATTTAGTAAAGAATCATGGGTGGGGGCCACTACTGGTGTGAAGGGTGATACAGAACTGATGGATGTCCTTGTGCCAGCTGTTAAAGATTGCTGTTAGAGGATGCATCATCAGAGAATGGCCTGGAAAGTGGAATTTGCAACAATGAATTTCAAATTTCCATCAAAAGGGAAGATCTTTCCTCAAAATAATTTGTAAACTTGGATTAATGTTGAAATAAGGTACAATTTTAATTTGGCCATGTAGTAACAACAGGTCAATCATCAAAGAAATTAAAAAATTGATATTTTATATCTTTAGTCCAAGGTGTTTAAACTGGTACAGGACAGCTCAGAATGTTAGTGTGATTTGTTTCTGAAGTGATGTTTATGATCATACATCTTGAACTGAGTCAAGTCCTTTGCTTTCAATTGGAGGGTGACTTCTTTTTCTTCTCTTTTTCTCCCAGTTTACTTATTTTGTTTCTATTTTTGAGCTACCTGCTTTATCAAAAATAGCATGAATAGGTTCTCTGTCTCCTAGATTTGGTGATTATTTTTTGTAGCCTATCTCTCAGTCTAGTTCAAGACCTGGTTAAGCCGACTGCAGCCTCAGAAATGTTAGCTGAAATGCTGATTAGCTGGAAGAGACAAGGTACTGCTCAACAGTGGTGTGGGTGCAGAGAGGATTAGCTGGTGGTGGTAGTATAATTTTACTGTCTAAGACATGTTATGATGACTGTATTTAGTGCTGACTTAATTCAAAGTACTGGCCAGAGTTCAGGAGTATGTCTGCCTCCTAACCATCATCCTCCTTCCTCCAGAGGTATTTAAATAAGAAAAGCAAAGAGGGCATGAAGAATTTCCATAGTACAAGGCAGACAGCAGAAACGAGGAGCCCTGTCAGTCAAAGACCACAATTATTGCACAATAGCCTGTACAGAGCTACCAGAAACAGCTCTTCCAGAGAAGAAATAGAATGAAGACTATCATCCACTTTGCCTTCCAAACTGTCTCCAAGGTCTGTTTAGTGTTTGAAAGAAGCAGTGCAGACTTCTGGGGGAAGGTGATTGAGAGAAAGATGGTATTGTGGTTTTTATCTTTGTCCTTTGCACCGTACCTCTGAGGAAGGTCATGGCTTCTTCAGCTCCAGATCTGTAGCATCAGAGTTGGTCCACCTCTTTAGCTGTTCCAGGAGAGCCAATTTAGTGTCCTCACAAATGTCAGAATTGTTTGCAGTGAAGGCTGGTTTTCCTGTTGTGGAAGTGCAGTTCTGTGTTTTGAGCAGTTGATTTTATCTGCTAGTTGTGTTTAAAGAAAACAACAAATACTTAATACACGATTAAAAATAGATCAGTGTTTTATTTAGCCCTTCATACAATTACAAAACAGGTACTGAAATGTGTTATAGCAATCAAAAGTTAATTAAACTTCTGAAAAACCCCAAACATTCAATGTGAAAGTTGTGTCAGATACAATTACTGGTTTTTATTGTGAGAAGCAGAAATTTGCATCTATTAGAGGAAAAAAGGTAGCCAGATAAAAGGCACACAATCTGCTTGTTTACTGTGATTGCCTAAAGGAATCTCTTAGTCAGTTTCTTTCTCATTGAGCCTGTGACATTTAGCTACTCTATTTTTTTCCTGCTTGGGTGTCTCCTGAATCAAATCTTTGTCTGTATGATTGACAGGCACTAATGTTAAAAGGACTTCTATGTCATGCTTCAGTGAAATCAACAGAGCAGTGGCGGTGGCCTACCTGCAGTACGTACCATGGGACTCGCTGAAACACGGCAGACTGGTTAGAAGCAATATGTTTATTCTTTATTGTCATGAATTGAGCTAATCCCAGATGCTCTTTTGCAAAGCCAATCCTGAGTTTCAACACCTCACTCTTAATTGTGGAATTCAGAGGGAGGCTGAGCAGAGTCATGAAGTGGGCTCCATGAGGGGTCCCTCAAAGGTCAGCAGTTTTCTGCTTTACCATTAGGAATGGTATTGCCAGATCCAGGTTGATCCCTGCAGGTGTATCCAAATGTTCCTGCTTCCCTGGTCTCCTGAGTTTGGGATCTGGATTCTACACAGCAGGAGCACATGAAAATAACTTGGGTGTAGGACAGTACTGACTCAAAGGTGAGGGAAGCAGCATCCAGCACTGAGCTAGAAAAGGGTAACCTTATGGTTAGAGGGCCTGGAACAAACAGGGTGGGAGTAATAGTGCTCAGTGACAGCAACTGTACAGGCTATTTGCCATCTCTGAGCAAGCTTGGTAGGGTGACCCAGGCCATCCTTGACCAATCCAAGTCAACTTCAGCTTCTTGTGGTCTGTATGGAGCTGCTGACCACACATGATCCTGGCACAGCTCTGGCAGGTGGGGGTCTGATTTGCATCAGTATCTTCTAGGATCTGAAACCTGAGCTTCCACGTTTTCAATAGATGCCATCAGAGTATTGATATAAAGCCTCATGTTATTAAAAATGGACATGAAATGAGATGTGGATTTTTCTATTCCTTTCAGAAACAGTATGAGAGTAATTTATTATTCTCTCTGTACCTGGAAGACTCCTTGCCTCCAGTTACTGTTGAGTATGCAGGCATAATAAGGCTGCATGTCATTTTCTTGTATTTATATAGATGAGTTTCGAAGTAAAACTCACCACAGCTTCAGGCCAAAAGCTTGAGTCACAGCTCCTATCATTTTTTCCCCTCAGGCATACTGATCCTTAGCTAGTCAGGGAGGCACACACACAAATGATAGGTCATTAGGAAATTCTCTGAATGGCAAACCTCTGAAGTCAGCCCAAGTGCTATTTGCCATGCATCATGATAAAATTTGTGAGTTTGAGGAAGCACTAATTATATGCTTGGTCTGTCATTTATGAGTTGTTGGAGCTGTTGTTTCCAGAACACAGCAACCTATTTTGCATCGTAGTTCAGCAAGATTGCCAGAGCACAGCGAGCCAAGCAGGGGTTGACGGATTTTGGCATTTTATTCCCTTTGATGAAAGAATATTGTATTACAACACAAATTGGTACCTCACTTTGCCACAGTACAGCATCATACAGTGATACAGTGATGTTAATGTATGGGCTTTTCTTAAAATTATATTTTGGGAACTCATTTCCCTTAGAACAAATAGCAACTTAAGACTTTCATTTACCATCAGCCTCTGGTTTTTGATGGTTCATTTCAGTAATACAATAGTTATATATATATATATATATATGTATATAAAATAATTTCATTATTTTAACCCACACACATAAAAGGTGATCTTGGGAGGAAAAAGGCAAATGTTTAATACAGTGATCTAAATAATAAAAGATTGTATATTCTAATGAATATTCATGGTGTCAAATAAAATAATAAACATGTCAAGAAATTATGTGGCTTCCTATGGGAACCAGGACATCCCTCTGACTGTCCTGGAAAATGTATAAGTTACAAGAATTTATGTAGAATGATAATTAACATATCACAGGCTGAAAAAGTAGAATTTTGGGGTTTTAGAATGTGAGTTAAGGGGCCAAGATGGAGAATTTTGGGTGTTTCCCTATCCTTCTTCTTTGCCTCTTGTTCTCCATCTTCTGCTGTGATAGTGGCACTTTTTAATTGGTTTAGAGTAAAGGTACACTGTTTAATATGGGATAGGTATTGGAGAGTTATTGTAAATAAAGCATGCGTAATTTTTAGTATGAAAGATAACTCCATCCCAAAGGCAGGGAGTTTGTCACAACCTGGCCTGCAACAAAGATCTCAGCAGGCCAGAGCCACAAATGTGTAAGATAACAAGAATAAACAATCCTTGAAAGAACAAGAGAACAGATGATCTTGACCTCTTCTTCAGATGCCGGGCTGGGGGAAACAGAAACTTTCACAGAGATAGGGACAAATTCAAAGTCAGGTTCAGGAACAACAAAAAACCCCATTTTTTAAAAAACCCTGACAGCTTCCTGCTATGACTTCCAGTGTAGATTAACATGTTTCAAAGAGCAGTGTCAAAAATTGTTTTTTTATTTTTAATTTTCACACTTTCTCAAAGCACCATTTTTTTAAATGCATGTTTCTGAATTAATTTAGGATGATACTCTTAGTGTATTATTAGATAGCTCAGAAGCATTGCAATGATAGGATTTTTCACATATTCTTTGATTGGTTTTTGGGTTTTTTTAAGCTGCCAAAGAGTCACATTTTCTTTCTTTTACAAAAGATGCTAAATTGCTGCTACAGAATGGAAGGGACACACTTTATCTTCAATATTTGATGCTATAAAAGAATAGAAAAATAGTATTTGGTATAACTTTTTCTTACAGAGCTTTTTATTTCACAGATATTTCTTGGAACTTCTGGAGGCTTACATTCTTATGATTAACAGAATAAAACAATTACTCTGTTACTTGGGATATTTTAATATCAATTACAGATGTTTAATCTTTCCTTGAATACTCTGTTGCCCATAGGACAAAAAATAATCATGTCTTCATAGTAACAGTCCCAGTGAGTACCACATCCAGATTAAAAAATCCTTCATTTTGGTACCCACAAATTAATTCCAGCACAAATATGACAAATTTTAGCTCTTGTTACAGGAAATACAGATCTGAATAATGCACTCTGAAGCTTGGAGAATGATTCAGCTCAGTTTCAGGTGAACCTCTAGGCTATATCTGTACTAAGAATTAACAGCAGGAAATACTCTTGGTCGTTGCAACTCATCTTTACTCCCTGACATAATTTTGGCCAGGACTTGCTCACTAAGAAAAATATTGTGTTTCTGATTCAGCAGTTAAGAACCTCTGGCTCAGTGTAAAACCTTGAAGAGATACATTCACAGCTGAGGATTAACCAGAGGATTGTGTTCCAAGAATTAGTGCTTCAGCTCCACAGTGACAGAGTGCCCTGCAGTTCTTCATGACAATGCTTCATACAGGGTGTGTGGACAACAAGAAGTGTTCTTTGGTCACAGTTATTTTCAGCTGAGATTGGTCCTTGCACACGAACCTCTGGAGCACCTTGCTATAAATGTGTAAGGTTGTCATAATTATGTAAGTGGTCCATACACACCCAAAGTTTATTGGTGCCTTCTGAAATACCTTGCGCTGCTACTGCCGGGATTTCTGAGATAAGTATTGAATGGCTATGGAGCAAGACTGAACTTGTTTAGAACATTAACCAGATTTAAAAAATAATTACTATAAGCAAAAAACAGTAAAAATTGTAATCAATCAGCATCATTGATCAAATAAGATTGATTTGCTACATAAAACTTGTTTAGGCTCAGGGTTCTGATGTTAACAAAAATGCTTCCTGTAAAACAAGTTTGTCACTGGGAAAAATGAATGAAGAGCAGAATTAAAATAATTTCAGAAACTGAAAATGTGAATGTCATTGTGACTCAGATCTGTAGTGTCAAATGGTTCACTGAAACTTTTAGGAAAGTCACCATCTGTTTTATTCTGTATTTGTACACTGTCTAAAGCAACAGGAGTCTTTCTTCCACCAAGACTCTTATAATTGCATTTTATCTCCATTACTAAAAAAATTTAGAAAAGAAAGAAAATGTCAATCTTCCTTCAAAGTTTGTAAATTATATGGAAATTATTAGGAATAATTTCAAAACCTTTGTTTTTATCTTCAGGTATGGAAATACTGCAAATTTCTGTTAATTCCATTCATACAAGGAAAATCTGTATATGTAAGGTACATAAGAAAAATTATGTGGCTTTGTTACAGAAGGGCACATTCAATAAAATAAATCCTTTAATTTTCTGCACCACTTCCTAAAGGTAGGAAAAATTGCTGTAATATAAGCTGCATCTTCACTGTGATGTGACTGTTGCTATAGAAAGCAATATTAACTGAAGAACTTGATGACCAACTTCAGAAGAGTCTAGTGATGATTTAAATAAGGTTTTCATCTCTTCTTGACTGTGAAGGACTGCACTGTCTAAAATTCCACAGGAAAGCAATGTATAAATTGGTCTATATATAAAGGGTCTCAATTCTTCAAGACCTTCTTCCTCATTTAGTGAAACTGAATGAAAGCAAACAATTTCTTTTCCAGTTTAAGATTTGGCAAAACTTTCACATCAGATGAAGCTACTTATGTGGTCTTATATTCATTGGCAATACTAACACATGATAAAGAAATAATATTAAATCATTACTGTTTCTTGTGTGTTTTCTTTGTGCTTGTTAAAGGTGTTGCATTTAAGTACTGCCATACATAATAAGCAGAAATTTCTTAAACTAGGTAATATTTTATATGAAAACTCAGGTAAACCTGCCTTGTTTTGAATGGATATTTGAAATCAGAATCTGTTAAAATCCCTTGAGCCAAATTTATTTGACAACAAGTGGGCTTGACTACCTCCATGCAGTGATGTCAGTGATGTTGACCTTGGTGCCTAAGCCTAGCTGGAAAAAGACTTTAGAAGAAAAATCCCAGTGAATGACAGAGAGGTAATGTGATGACATAGAAGGACTCTCCTCATACACACCTGCAGTTGTTTTCTCCTCTAATGCCTGAAATTCCCTATTTACACATTTTTGAGATGTGCCTTATTGATATATCTGGAGCCTGTTACCCCCAGGTAACAGTGCCCCTGAGCACAATCTCTGCCAAGCTGATGCTGGTCTGTGTAGGACCTGATCATTGTTTCACCATTAAGTAAGGCCACATGGAAGTGGCTTTAACTTCCATGAGGAGCACCCCAAAGATAAAACAAAGAACTCATGCTGCTAGGCATTTGGGCTTGGATTATTTTGCAGCCTGACACAGTTGTCAGCCCCACAGGAGAATGCTGCTTTGGCAAGAGCATGCTCTAGCATGGTCTCAGAGCTGCCCAAGGGAGGAGGTGGCAGCTATCCTGAGACACAGGGCAAGGACTGAGTCGAGAGGTAGTGCTAAGAGCCCGAGGCTCATTAGCCAGGGCAGAGCCCTGATCCAAGTAATTATCACCACGTGACAAAAAAAGATAAAAAGCATCATTTTAACCTTATTTATCTTAAAGGTACCAGGTCTGGCCGACCATCTAGGGGGGAAAAAACCCCAGAATCTGAGACTCCCATGCCACAAACACTCATCCTAGTATGTGGTGGTATATCTCTGTGGCCAAAGGTTGCAGGCTTGGTCATGAGGCCAAAAGACCCCTTTGTTCTGAAGAATCTTTCTTTTGCCATTCTCTAATATAATTTCTAGTTCAAATAGTGACTGAAATAAATGGCTTATATGAGAAAGAGTTTGCAGTTACTATATTATTAATGTGGTACTATGCAGACACCCAGAAATGAGAATGGATTGTTTTGGGTTTTTTTTAAGCCACTTACATCCTACTGCACACAAACCAACCTAAGTATCTACCAAGGAATTTTTCCAATGTTATTTAATTTTTAAATTTTGGAGTTATTTTGGCAAGAAATCTTTCCTAGCTGTATCTGGATACCCTTAACTGATTTTGGTTAGAGAAAGAATATATTTAAACACAAGAAAATCTAATTTCACAGAAAAATCAGTTGTATTTTTATCATGTTATTGTTCAGGCTGAACAGCAATTTAGAGACTATGAAACATTTTCCTATATTTACTTAGAGAAAACATTATCAATTTTCATTAAAATTAAATATAATGTCTTTCATTTTGTTACACTTTTGAAAAGTCTGAAGAATTTTCTGAAAGTTGCTGAGATTACCTGTCGTTTCCATCAAGACTCAAGTCTGGCTGTAAAAATTTTGTTAATTTTTGGTTGCATTTTCCTTGACTCATATTTTATCACTGTATGTTGTGCTGCACATTGTTTAATAATACACCATTCAAACAACATAGAACAATATTTTCAAATGTTTAAATTTAAATAGGAAGCCAAGAGCAATTGTAAGAAGTGTATTATCCATAAAACTGTCTTCACAATTAGTAGAGATAGAAACGCTACCCTATCAAACTGCAGTGTATTCCACTAAAGTTAAAGCATTTTGAAAATGCCTGCTTGTATTGCTGAGCAAATTGATTCCCTTTCTACTGGCCAAATACTACATTTCATACTCATATTCAATACAAGCTACTGCCATGTTAGCTACCCTACTAACAGGGTAGTTAACAAAACTAGTGCTAGAAGAAATTGTTAAAACTAAAAATAGTGAGGATTGTTAGTTGAATTTTAGTTTGTGCTATATCAGCTTTACAAAACCCCACAAAAATATTTGAGAATTATTGTCGTTGGTGTTGGAGCTATTCTCAAAATGAAGAAGTGTATCGTATGTTCTCGCTATGTTCTTTTCTCTGCAAAGACCTTGAAGTGACACATCTCTCAAGTGCGTGCCTACCCGTGACCCCCAGTACCGATTCCTTCGATGTGACATGCACAGCATCTTGCACTTTAACACTGCCTCCAACTGCTCGAGGTAGGAGAAACGATAATGCAAATTTTCTGCAATGCAAAATGTAACATGGTTTCCAGAGGCAATGAAAAAAAGCCCTGGAGGCACACCTCTATCACAGTTTCGAAAAGAAACGGCTTGTTAGTTTTCAGTACTCTTTTTCAGTTTGCTTTGACAGTAGGGTAAATTATTGGGAAATTATTTGAGCTCTTCAGGTGTGGACATGCAAAATATAGGTGTCTGTAGGTATGCAAAATATGCTCATGTGGATACATCAAAAATGTAGGTTGAATGAGAATCACTTCAGGGTAGGAAAAAAGTATTTTCAGCACTATGATTTATGTGTTGTAGCTGATCACTGGAACATGCCTTTGGAAATGGTGGGATTTAGCAAAAGGCTTGATTAGAGCTTTTAATAATATAATTTAAAAACAAACAAAAAAAACCCATTTAAAATAGTGAAAAATCTGCTCACTGTGAGAGGAAATATTTATCATAATGCTTTAAACTGATCTAAAATCATCTGATCCATTATGTATTACAACAGATACCAACAGACACTGTCTTATATTTACTTATATACACTGTTTTATATTTACAAACTAATGGCCTGAAAATGCTATAATCTGAATTATTTCTCTAATACCACTTAGCTGAATAAGGACTATTCATGGAATTTTTAAGAGCAAATCATGTCATAACAATCTAATTTCCTTCCACAAGGTGGTTACGAGCCTTGTAGTTGGGAGAGAAGCAGGAGATGATGCGTGTCTTAAAGCTTAAAGCAAACCTCACATGACATGAGGAACAGAAATGGGTTTTGATGAACTTCTACAGAGTGAAGGTAAACTGGATGGAAGATCAAAACTATCACCAGAACAATGATCATTGCCAAACAATAGGACAGGAGGCGATGGGCAGAAACTGATGCACAGAAAGTTCCACCTGAATTTGCAGAAGAATAATTTTATTGTGCAGGTGATCTAGCACTGGAACAGGTTGTTAAGAGAGGCTGTGGAGTCTCCCTCACTGGAAATATTTAAGAACCATCTGGGTGCATTCTTGTGCCATGTGCTCTAGAATGACCCTGTTTGAGCAGGGAGGTTCGACCAGATGACCCACGGTGGTGGCCTTCCAACTAGACTAATTCTGTGATTCTATGCTTTAGTATTATTAAAAAAAACCCACAAATTACAAAAAAATCCAAATCGAAACAAGCAAAAAAACACCAAACAGGTGGCGTCTGTCTCGGCTGCAGGTTCTTTGTTTTTTTGACATAATGATCCAAACGAGGAAATGGGATATATTTATTATACTTGTAGAGACTACAAACCAAGACGGGACCGAGCTCTTGCCCAACCATTGTGCAGACCAAGATGAGAATCTACAAGGCACCGACGAGCCGAAGGAGCACTGCAGAGAGCGCCAGAACGAGCTTCGGCAGGGACAATTACAGCGTACTGAGGCATGAGCCCGAGGCAGTTTGCAATGCGTGCGGTCACGCGGTGGTGATCCCTTGGTGCCGGTTT
Source organism: Sitta europaea (assembly GCA_013400255.1). Classification (NCBI taxonomy): domain Eukaryota; kingdom Metazoa; phylum Chordata; class Aves; order Passeriformes; family Sittidae; genus Sitta; species Sitta europaea. The sequence goes on along the minus strand of VXBS01006425.1, from coordinate 1,110,889 downwards.
CCTTACAGACAGCGGCAGGGATCTGCTTCCCGTGCTGCTGCTTCCCAGCGCGCTCCGCGGGACGGCGCGGGCCGCTCCCCGCGCTGCGGACCCGGGCACCTCTCAGCTCCGAGGAGCG
>VXBS01006425.1:960394-1110581 GCA_013400255.1 Sitta europaea | reverse complement strand
CCGCCTGCCCTCAGCGCCTCGGCTTCTCCCTGCTCCTTCGCCGTTCCTCTGTTCGTTGTGCCTGAGACAACTGTGCCGAAAGGATTGCCAAGTCTAGTCTGTTTCATAAAGCTTCCGACTTTTTAGCAGTGTTTTGGTTTATTTCAAGACATTTTTTTTCTTTAACAGTTAGTATCAATCATATTTAAGTGTTTATTAAAAAAAACGTGACTGGCATTATTTTAAGTTGGCCCAGTCCTTGCCTGCCTGTGAAGCAGACTCCTTTGGGAGAGCCCCCGTGCAGAATGTTTTTAAGACAAGTAGTGAATATTTCTCAGTGTGCAGGTAGGTTCCTTCCTGTCAGCTTTCTCTGTGGAAACTGCAGGTTGGTGCACATGCATTCACTTGCTTTTTGGTTTTGTTAGTCCTCAAGCTCTGGGGATGAGGCTCTGAGGGACAAACGTGCTCGGATCCTGTCACGAGGGCTGCCAAAGCAGAAGCCCATAGAAGGAGTTAAGCAGGTGGTGGTTGTGGCTTCTGGAAAAGGGGGAGTTGGAAAATCAACAACAGCAGGTAAGGGTTTTGTTTTTTTTTTTTAATAATTTCCTTGTGTACCTAAATAATACCTAAATACCTAAACCTTTTAATTGGGTTCCATAACACTTTCTTCATCTCTGACAAGTCCCATTGCAGCCATTGAGAATCTACTTGGATGCAGAAATCTTGGCTTTAACTTAAGTGCGAATTGAGCTTTGAAATCATATCTTTGTAATAGTGTGGTGCTGTCCTGAGACATTGGGACATCTTAAGAGGTGATGTAGGCTGAGGTGAAGTGGATCATATGCTAGTGCAATGACACTCTTCCTTCTTCCCTGGCTTTGCCTGTACAGTGCCTTTCTGTGCTACCTCAGCATAGTGATGTGCTCTGTAGAGGATACCAGTGTTTAGAAAGTCTCAAGATCAGGACTCTGTTCACTTTTCTCAGGTACTTATGTAGGTGTTTTATAAAGAAAAAGTGAAACAGTACTTATAAACCACAAAAATTGATCAGAGCCTTGTGAGGCACCTTGAACTCTTCTCTCAACTCCACCACTACGTTTTGAATTAATTTTTCTCTAATTTTTTTCTCTGCCACTTGTTCCTAGGTGGTAGAATGGGATAGTACATGGGTTACCAGTACTGTAGAGATTGACTTGAACTTAAACAGATGACAGAATGGAAAAATATTTGTCGTGCCAACAAATGTGGTAGCCTTCTTACCCTGGTGATGGATGAGAGAAGAGTCACTGGTGTCATTGACCTGGACTTCTGCAAAGCATTTGTCCCTGTTCTGCATGACATCCTTGTCCATCCAGGAGTTGGTGGATGGACCATGTGGTGGATTAGGAATTGTCTGGATAGCTGCACTGTGTCCAGGTCTGGGTCCCCCAGCATAAGAAGGATGTGTGAGAATGTGTCTGACAAGTAGCAGAAAGAGGATCTGAGGGCTGGAGCACCTCTGCTGTGAAGACAGGCTGAGAGAGTTGGGGTTGTTTAGCCTGGAGAAGAGAAGGCTTTGGGGAGACTCTTAAGAGAACCTTTCAGTACTTAAAGGGGGCTTACAAAACAGGAGTGTGACTTTTTATGTGGGTAGATAGGACAAGGGTGAATAGTTCTAAACTAGAAGTGGAGAGATGTAGATTAGCTGCTAGGAAGAAATTCCATACTGTGAGTGGTGAGGCACTGGAACAGGTTGCCCAGACACGGGATGGTTGTCCCATCCCTGGAAATGTTCAGGGCCAGGTTAGATGGGGTTTTACACAGCCTTGTCTAGTGGAATGTGTCCCTGTCCATGGCAGGGGTTTGGACCTGGGTCATCCTTAGGGTCCCTTCTAACCCAAACCATTCTGTGATTCTATGACACTGAAAGTGAACTTCTTTGAAAAGATCTCTGTAAAGTGTCAGACATTTGTTTAAAGATCTGTTTCACAGCGTCTAGACTGGAGAAGGATCGTCCTTTAGTTGAAGGATGTCTGCTGTTCATGTGCTGTGAATAACACAGGGATTATAGCGCTTAATGTATCATTTTGGGTTTTTGTGTTTCAGCCATGCTTGAAACAGACTGATTGGCTAATTATTTCTAGAACAGACTAACATGGTATCGGTACTAAAAGTAACTGTTCCTAAAAAAAAGGAATTTTTTTCTTTTTATCTGCTATCTGTCTTATGCATAAGATACACCTGTCTGTACAAAGACATGCAAAGCAATTAAAACTTGCATTTCTTAACCATCAAAAAGGTATATCATTATATTATGTAGACTGGTTGTTGCAGGTTACTGAAAATGCCAAATGCCTGTTCATCAGTTGACAGCTTACAAAATGAACATAATTTGAAAAGTAAATTCAGATTATTCTCTCCATGTCTGCAAACAAATATCTGAATTTAAGGTCTTGTAAGTAGCATCTAAATGCAATTTCTACATAAAATATAACACATGTATAAATAATCCTTAGAGCGGTAAGTTCATTTCTATGCATTTAAAAATAAAAAAGTCAGTGTTCAACAAGCATTAAATAAGATATTGGAAATGTAAATGAAGCATTTATGTGTATCTGTAATGGACAGCCTTTTTAAATGAATGTTTTAATTCATAATATTGAGAAGGAAATCTATATTCGTGTTTATTTCAATGAGGATAAATTTCATGATTCAATGCGCAATTGAATTTCAGATAACTTGTATAAACAAAAGTATAGCATGGCATCATTTCTGAATTTTGTGCTTTAAATTATATTCTTACTTGAGGTTTGTGGGGAACATGTTTGGTGACAATGATGCGTTTTGGGAGCAGGAATTTAAGAGAAAAGAGAGCAGTAAGCACCTCTTAATTCCTAAAGCACCATGGAAAATATCATCAGTCTTGTGTGTATGTCAGAAGGCCTGTCAGGGCTGGTTTTTTGTTTTCTCCAGTAGAGTTGTGTTTCAGTTGCTCTGAATCTCCATTTCAGGAAAAGAGCCTCTGCATTCTGATCAAGTTTGAAATGTCAGGGACATTTCCTAACCTGTTGAATAACTCATTCTGTTTATTGCATATGGCTTTCATGTTGTCATCTCTGTTGCTCTTTTTGGTCCTCTGAGATCAGTGTAGTCAATGATTAGAAGAAATTGTGTTACTGGAACAATATTTTTCCATGTGTGTTTAAATACTTTCATTGTTTTTTGTTGTTTCTATTTATCTAATATGTTGGTTTGTTTGTTTGCTACGTTCCTTGTCACTTTCCTGTCAAGTTTCTGTCTTTAATGGTATTCTTCTATATGTACCGCATCTGTCCAAAGTCTGGGTTTTTTTGCTTTTTTGTTTTGTTCGTTTGTTTTTAGTTCTTCCTCATCTGTTCCCTTTTTGCACTGCCCTAAAGGTGAGAGTACTGAAGAAAATTGATCCTGGCGTGAAAAGAAGTCAAAGAGCAGTCTTGAAAGAGGGGAAATTTCTAATATATTGAAAGTCCTACTTTTTTCAGCAGTGAAAGTAGAACAAAATTAAAGGCTGGTGTTTTTGCTCACACTCTGCTGATCCTGATATTTGAGGAAAATACAAAAACTCATGACATGGACCTTCAGACATTTTTAATGAAGACTGAGAGGCTGAGATTCTTCATTATTGTTCAGGGAAGCTGATACATTTGACCACGTGTTGACTGTATCTCAATCATGTTAACTGCGTTTTAACTTTTTTTTCCCTCTCGCGTACTTCTATTGTGCATGTAGGATGTACTGTTATTGAAATTTTTTTGATTTTGGGCCTTCTTTATATGCTGAAATATTCTCATAAATTCTATTTCTAAATGGCATGTACATTGAGATGTAGGTATTGAAAATTTCCTTCCAAAATTCATCTAAATTATCTATAGGTATTTTACTGATGATGTGTATTAGCCCTGTCAGAGACACACAGCTGGCTATGTATTCATCTGATTTTGGACCAAGAAGTTTTAATTGTATTGTTAGTTGAGTGTTCAGAGAGTTCAACTGTGCTATTCATAGGCCACTTTGGATTTGGAAGCTGGAAGTTAAAAACTAATAAACTTTCCCAGACTTGTACTGATTTCAAGAGGACTAGAGTCATGGAATCACAGAAAATGTTGAGTTGGAAGGGACCCACGGGGATCATCAAGTCCCAACTCCTGGCCCTGCACAGCAATATCCGTAAGAGTCACACCCTGTGCCTGAGTGTTACCCAAAAGCTTCTTGGACTCTGTCAGGCTGATACTGTGACCACTTTCCTGGGGAGAGCCTGTTCCAGTGCCCAGCCACCCTCTGGGTGAAGAACCTTTTGCTGATACCCAACCTTTCTCCTGTCTCGGCTTCATGCCACTGAAGCTGTGTCAGGAGAGGTTTAGTTTACACGAGACTAACTAGAGTAAATTTAGGCTGGGTTAGACGAACTCTGATCTCCCTGTGCATCATTCTGTACACTGGCTGGCAGGTTTATCATGGGTTGGGAGACCTTAGAGGCTTTTCTTGGAGCCTGCTGTGAAGTTGTATAGGATTTCTGGCATATATTGCCTTGGTGTCCTGCCCTCCTGGTTATGGGAACTTAATTAGGGCCAGTATGAATGATCAGGCTCAGGTTAGGTACTATTCTGCATGTTTATGCCCTCTTGGAACTGACAGTCATACAAAAACAAGGGAATGCAAGATTCAGCTGGGATTCAAAATGAAGCATTCAGCTAGATACCCAGTTCAAAGCCTTAGGTAGTTTCCATTGTCTCCCTTCTTTCCCTTCAGTAGTCAAATATCTATTATTGAAGAAATATTGTGGATCATACTTTAGTTTTCACACATGAAAGCTATTTAAGAAGATAGATGTATATAGTAAATTTTAGGAAGTCTTTGTCTCCCTTCTTCAGGTTTCAGAGGGTGAATTTTCCTCTTATTTTTATCTGTTTAAATATCAAATTGAAGAATAAAATCTGTGTTCTTTGTTAGCTTAGGAGGAAAGAGGCTCTGTGCCTCTTTGAGAAAGCTGTACCTTTGTCCTTGTTAACCCCCTGTTTTGTTTGAATGAGCGTAGCTTTCTCGGTGTTAAGTTGTTCAAGACAGGAATCTGGCTCCCCAGCTTCTCAGAACTTCTGTCCTCTTCCAGCAGTACAAGGCTGATTGCATCTTACCTTTCTTGAAAGTGCTACATACAGAAACATGTAAAGGAAACAAAAGGTGCTACCCAAGAGAGGGTTAGGTGTGTTGGATTTTTTCCCATTGTTTTTTCTTCTAAAACATGTAACTTTTTTGGATTATAAAATGACTATTTGTTTATACTGAAGCTGCTAGGTCTCTTAACATAACTGAAGTGTGTGAGCAATTAAAGATACCATTTGCACGTGCTATTTAGTTATGAGAGTTAAGTACTGATGGAAATGTAAAAGCTTTAAACACATGGTCTTTTTGGCTGCTTCATCTCTTTTTGTCTGCTTTTTTATTTTTAAGTTACAGATGCTTTCAAGTAGATTTGACTTTGTTTTCTGAGATAAAAATCAAGTGAAAAGCATGCCTTCCAGAAAACATCTCTATTCAATATATCAACAAGAAATCAAAAAAAGGGATATGATCGTCTTTTTGGTCACTTGTTTTAATAGTTTGTCAATGATTACCTAATTTCTAGTTTTATGAAAATTCACAGGAGAGTGTGGTGAAGGTTACTGATGGTAGGTTTAATTGTAGTTTTATATGGTGTCCACTTTCAAAAGTGGGTACGTCCAAAAGATTTTCTTAATGTTATTCTTTGGCAAAATGAGACTGTATTTTTATTTTGCAGTGTCCTCTAGAAACTGAAAATCTGCAAGTTTTTGCAGATTAGTTTGAGTTTGTTTGCTGGTTAATAAACATGGACTGAAATGTAGGTGCTGTTTCCACTTAAAATATTGTAGAGACGCAAGAAGCTGAGATGATGTAATTATTAAATAAGTGCGATGTATCTATATTTTCTCTTGTTAGCAATGATAACGTTTACAATATTTAAGAATTAAATTTTCCTGCACTTAATATTTTTGTTTTTCCTCTTCTTTCTTACAGTAAATATAGCACTTGCCCTAGCAGCAAATGATTCGGTAGGTGAACATTTAATTATCAGACTTAATGTGAAATGTGTGTCATAAACAAAATGGTTACTGCTGGGGGCAGTCACATACATTTGATGTAATTAATGTTTTTATTTAGGTAATTTCTAATTTGTTTTTGATGGGCTTTTGAGTTTCTGTCAGTTTGGTTTTTATTTTATCCATACCATGAATAACTTACTAGATCTTATCGTGCTTCTGGGTTTGGCTCTGTCCTTTCCCTGGTGTGTCACTGAGTTAAACTGCAATTCTGGAAGGATGTGTACATGTCGTAGAGAATGATTCTGCAGGCTGGAGACACTTAGTAAACAATGAAATTCTATCACTTCAGAACACTGACTTGAAAAAAAGAGGAGTTAGTGCTGAATAGTATCTAAAATATTTTTTTAATAGCTCCACAGAGTTACTGTTTCTGGAGAAATAATGTATAAAAGTACTTTATAAGCAGTTAAGGCAAAAAAGTCCCAAAACTATGTATCTTCCTTAAAACTTGGAAGTACAATTTTTTGAGTGATTTCTCAGCTTGGTATTACTAAAACTGTTGCCTGGACTATAAATAGATGGTAGGATCCATTCAAGAGTAAAAACCACAGGTGTTTATGTCCACCTGCTGCTGTAGACTGGGGGTAGTTCCATTGTGCACATTATTGCCACACAGATAAACCCAGAAGCAAGACTCCTTTGCAGTGAGAGGGTGTATAATGCAGGCTTTGTACTCATAAAACATTAAATACAAACTATGCTCAAGTACTTTAATCAGGCAAGTGTAGCATCTTCTTCTTGTAAAAGACAAGTAAAAAAAACAAGAGGAGGAGCAAGGACTACATGCAATCTGCAAGCTTCCTGGAGGAATTTTATAAAAGATTAAAAAATATTTCCATAAACTCAGTCACACTTAATAAGAAGAGTGTTTAAAGCTGTTACATGAAATATGTACTGTTTGTGATGGCATCTGATCTTGTTATTTCACAGTCTTTAATTCTGTGTTTTAAATAGGCTGTTGGAATAATTGGATCTCAGAGAAAAATCTGTCATCTTGAAAAGCAAAAATGCTTAAATGGTTCCTTCTAATCAACTTTAAAACATGGCATTTGCTCTAATACTTTTGCAAAACAAATACCAGTCTGCAGTGTGATCTGTGTTGTGGGATGGTCGTTGAGTAGCTCCATGGTAACCACGTGAACAGTTGCACATAATTTTCTTATGCTTTTTAAGATGGTGTCTGATACTTCTCAAACATGCAGTTTTATGCATTTAAAAAATGTATTTATGTAAAGTATCTCTTAGTAATTCTGATTTACACAAGTTTTGGGATTATGCCCTTTATTAGGAGTTTGGATGTTACAATTATGTGGTGGTGTGTAAAGTTGGTGGCCAGCATCTGGTGGATGTTAATCAATGAAGAGCAGCTGAAATTGATGAAATAGCTGTGAATTGTGTGAACTGGTGGTTACAGGTTAGCAAGCTGTTATTGTGGTGAAATTGTGCATTGATGTAGTTACAAGTTAGAAAGTATGAAATTGAGGTGGATTAAATAAACAACTGTCTTGTTTGTTCATGCATTGATACAATTTTTTCTTCTGTGGTTTATTTTCCTTAAGATAATGATGGCATGCATCATGTTTAACCTTTGGGTTTGAAGTTGCTGGCTTGTTCATTTGTGTGCTCACACTGATTTCAGTTCATTAATTTTGTGATATAAGGTTTTGAAATAAGAATCTCTGTGACCTTGTTCCAGGCTAGAACTATCCAGTGCTCCGAATTCTAGAAATCATTGCAATTGGCAGTTTTGTAATGGAGAATGGACTAAATAAGGAGGTTGTTTTTCAGAGTCCATTGGTATCTCCTGCTGTACTTCATAGTGAATTTCTTTGTCCTTTTTTTGTAAAGCAATGGATGCCTTTATTTTACAACTAGTAACTATTGATTGTGCCTCATCTTGCCATGGTTTTTGTTTCCTTCATTGCAATTTTAAGTAGATCAGAGCTTCAGGAGGCCACTGCGACTTCATTAAGAGTCCTTATGTCTCTTATAAACAAAACACAAATTTATAGAAACTTATCTTGAACTGGATGCACTGCTTAAAGGAGGAAAGAAAGGACTTGTGGAGGAAAATAGGCCACCATGACTATGTGTCTCTGCTTCCTTTATTAGTCTGTGTTACAATTCTATGCTTGTAACTGGTGTTCTAAGATAAAACAGGTTAAAGACTATTGAAAAACAACTGTTTTCTGGTGAGTGAGATCTGTGAAAGATGGTCTCTTCTCAGAGGAGATTGGATTACAGTAGATTCTTGCTGCTTTCAGTAACAGCTGTGACATCTTATTGTTGTTTGGTGTATGATAAGTTAGGAAATTAACAGTCAAAGCGTAAAGGGTTTTTCATCCTCTTGATAAAAGAAAACATCCTTCTGTCTTAAAAAAATCTACTTTCTGTAGTTAAAAAACAAAACATCACTGTTTCTACTGATATATGTATTTAATTTTTTTTTTAACATGGAAGCTTTTTCAGTTATTGTAGTGATGGTCTGAAATACCAAGGCATCAACAGAGCCTTGGACATTGTCACGTTTGCACGGTGTTGTTGGCAGAGCTGGGATTAGAAGTTGAGAGTTCAAAGTCTTGCGTGCTGGTGCTCAGTCTGTTTTGCATATTTTTCTCATGGTTACAGAGTAAATAATTCAAGACAGAAATTCATTTAGATGCCTTAATACCATGTCCAAGACAGAGCAGGTCTCTGTTTGTTTTGTTTGTTTGGTGGGGCTTTTTTTGTNTGGGGTTTTTTTTTTTTTTTTTTTTTTTTTTTTTTTTTTTTTTTTTTTTTTTTTTTTTTTTTTTGGTTGGTTGGTTGATTTTCTTTCTTGATTCAGAGCCAGAGAAGACAAGCAGGGAAGCCTCTTATTCTAGCCTTCCTAGAATATTATTATTTTTGGTACCCTGGGTTACCTGTTGTAGATGGGTTAGTTAAGAATATATAAGTTCATGTGACTGTACCAAGGCCTATAAATCCATACAGTGTTCTTTTTGGGTTGAGAAGTAATTTAAAGTTTTACCCTCGTGCCCTGTTAATTGCTTGCTTAGTTTCACAGCTGATTCTTTTGATTCTTTTGATGTACCAGCAGTCAGTTGTGCTCCCCTAGGAGCACTTGGGAAGAATCTTTGGGTTTTGTGCCAGGACAACTCATATTCAGACTAGAATGACTATTTATGAAAGCTGCCTGGCCAGAGACAATTTATTATAGAAGAAACAAGTTGAATTAATAGATGGCAGCAATAATAGGGTAGGGATTGCTTGTTTATGAACAGAGTATTTTAGTGAGCAAACACCAGCTGTGCATGACTAAGGATGGCACAAATCCAGTTGGGAGGCTGCATGCTTCTGCTGTCACTATGAGGCAAGCTCCCCAGTCAGATTTCCTTTGGCTTGCCTTTTCGTTCGGGAAGATTTACATTTTCGCTATAGGATGAAATGTTTTTTGTGTTGTGAAGGACGGAGGAGCAAGAAGAAAAACCATATGGACCAAGTTAGCATGTACAATAAAGCAAGAGGCTTCTGCCTGCAGTCCTGGCGGCACGTGGTGAGGGGCAGCAGCGTTCCGTATTCTAGCGTAGCCCTGCGCCAGGGGGTGGCTGGCTGGTGCGGAGCGGGGCCCGCAGGGTGGGTTTTGTCCCGGGATTTCCCCGTTTTCCCTCGCGGGCGAAGGGCGCGCCTGGCGGCCGCGGGCCGGCAGGGGGCGCGCGGGGCCGGGGCTGGCAGTTACCGCGCAGTCATGGGGGAGGTGGGAGCGCTTCCTGTGCGCTCGCTGCTGTGGTGATAAAAGGAATTTTAATTTCTTCAAACCGCGTGTTAATTGAACGCCACACGTTTCGAAACTATTTAAAGGCCACCCAGATGACTTTCTTTACATTCAGGTTTTTTTTTTTAATTTTTTTAATACTTGGTGTAATTAAACTATTTGTCCACAGGATAATATCTGACTGCTACATTTATAGATGACCTTACAATGCATATACTTTTCTTGATGGCAAAGAAAAAATTCCATGTGGGAAAACAAATCTAGAAGAATTTAGACAATAATGGGATCCTTCACTGAGTAATCATGGCATGAAGGCAGATTTTGACTTGTTTTGTGCTCTTCCTATGCAGCTTTTCTAATTGTTTAGGTTCGATTTCTGGGTGTCTTTAATTCTGCTGCATAGAGAATAATAAGACTTTAATCACTGTAGCTGAAGTCTTCGTGCTTGTTTTTTAATGCTGAAAAGTTTCCATAAAGCTGGAGATGCCAGTTAGAATTGACTTGCATTAGTTGCAATGATGGCTTAGCTTCTAGATCAATTGAAAAAAAATAAAGCTTTACAATTTTTGCTGTTTTTCAAATAAAAAATGAACAAAAATAAAAATGCATTTAAACATAGACCTCATAAAATCTAATACCTAAATCAGATAACTGTATGCTCAGTTTGAAGAAAGTTTCCTTTTTTTTTTTGTTTGTTTTGATGTTAAATACCTGTATTCTTAGTCTTCAAGTCATTGAAAGCCCAGTGCAGATACCAGAGAGACTGATGTGAAAGGGGGACTCTTTTTAATAGTAATTTGACATGCTCTGAAAGTGGAGAGGCATCTCCATGTGGTAATGCTGGGGATTCTGTTTTGGTAATTTATTTTTCAAATAATTCTGTATTGAATTTTTTTTTTTTTCAGCAGGATGGGTAATGTGCAGAAAGGCCAAACAAGGTTGAATTACTAGCATGCAATTGTTAAGAACATTGAGTAAGAGCTACTGCAGACTCTTGTGGAAAAGAATTGCTGGAGGAGTCCTGTGGCTGGCAGAAAATTGGAAACACTTCATATAAAGGAAAAGGGCTTTTAAACTAGTAACAGACTGAGTGTTTAAAGCAAGTTTGCATTTCTAGGATAGAGTGAAGAAACTGCAGTGGTACATTTTTGGCTTTAATCCAATTTACAGCTAGGCTCTTAAATAGTGTGCAGCTGAAAGAGTTAGAGAATTAAGGATTAGAAGATGGCTATTCATTGTGTCAGTATGTCAAATGAGGAACCCATAGCCTATCCTGATTTTAAAGTTCTCTTTTGTCCTATGTGTTGCTGCTTGCACTTTGGGATTAGCTCTAAGTCTATAATGACATTAAAAGGGTAAATTGAGAGTCCTGGTGGTGGATTAAGAGCACCGTTTTAAAGTAACTGGCACCTTCATGTAGCAAAGCAATTTCTGTCTTTGGAGTGGACTATGGCTGCTGAATATTGTGAACTCTTCTAGTGTAGGAAATTCTTCACTGTATAGAAGAATAAGAGCTCATTAACCTATGCCTTTATCCCTCGCAGGCTAAACACCAGGGAACTCTGGTGGTTGACAGAGTTTACTTCAAAGTAAAATACTATCTACTAGCATCCAGAGGGGATACATATGCCCTACCAAGTATGGGAAAAAGTCTCAGAAAATATGAGCAAAAATGAAATTAATGCTGTCAAAGAGTCTCTGGATGTTTAGCAGTAACACAGGCTATGTTGATTAACAGCTATTTATAGAAGCTTTTTGTGAACTCTTGTTTTTACTATTTTTTTTCTTCCTTTTTTCTCTCTGTTGGTATGATGTCTTTAATCATGTCTGTTCCTCAATAAAGCATTTGGAAACTTGGAAAAAATTAATATCACTACATTCTGCACTGCACTCAGAATTGTGTGGAGGGGTCCTTTGTGATATGTGAATGAAACTGGTTGCAAATAGGTTGAAAATTTGTTACTGGGAAATATAATTGATTTTGTAGTTAATATTCCCTGAAAAACAGAAAAGGGAACCTACATAAAGAAAGTGTAGGGAGGGGCAAAACAATTCTTAAGGATCTCCTCTCAGAGCTAAGAATAGAAAAGATACGGATCATTTTGTCATTAGCATTAATTTATGCCACCCGAACAAGGATTATTTGCAATAACATTTGCCTGCCTAAGAGAACAAAATAATAGCAATTGAATACTTTCTAATCTACATAAAGAAAAGGAGGCAAAATTTACTGCGTCTTTTACATGACCTCAGTCTGCCAGGACTGTGGCCTTCAACAACTCCATTTTAGGTTTCTCCCCCAACAGTATTACAATTAAGTTCAGAGATGAAAATCATTAATTTAGAATGCTGCTGTCTTCTAAATCACTATTACTCACAAGGCAGTGGCCAGGTTTAAGGACTAAGCTGAAATTTAATTATGTAGACAATCTTGCCAGAGAAGGTAAAGGAAAGGATCTTTTTAGTGAGGTTATCTATGCCTATAATTTTTTCACTGCACAAAATGAAGCTGTAGAATTCTCATTTCTTAGGGATATCTGCAAGAATAGCTCCTTTGTCTATTGATGTAGCATTTGGTTTTCTTGTAAATATAGTATCTCTACCTGGTGACTGAAAACTAGTTTTTATTCTTCATGTAGGTGAGAGAAGTTTCTAAATTAGAATGAAAACTTCACTGTATTTTCAATGGGTTAAGAGCTGCAGTGATTATAACTTATAATGCCTCACGAAGAATGTTTGTCAGAAATCTTTAGAGAGGTCTAATGGACACATTAAAATTTTGCTGAGAAGATTAATGATACTGAAGTAGAAAGAGTTACTTAGTCAATGATGTAAAAGTAGAAGAGGAGTTACAATTCTTTATTCTGTAAATTGTTTTTGTGTTCTTGAGGTCACCAGTGATCAAATGAGACCATGATAGTACCAGTACTGCAGAAACAGCAAATCCTAGCAGTAGTTAGCCTGTGCTAGAGACTGTTTACCTACAATGGGGGAACCTTAAAAGCATTGATAGAAAGGTAAATGTAAACATTTGTGAGTTTTTAAGTATAGCTTTTGCTGAAATGAGAGTTTTTTTTGTATTTTCGTGTGCTGACAATATGTTTATTTCTGATTTCATGGTCTCTGCCTGATGGAATTTTGATAAGGATTTTAAGCTGCATGAGGAGGTCAATGATACTGCATGTTTTTGTATATTTTCTCAAAGTCGCTTCCAGTGAGGTGAATGAATCATATGGGAATGGTTACATTGTCACTTTTATGTTTACAGCTCAAACTGCAGAACTGGTGGTAAGGCAACCAAAAAATAAGGTCTCTAGAAAATATTTTCCAAGTGTAGTAAACTTGAAGATTGATTTAAACTTTCTTTCACAGCTGGGCAGGTGAAAGGAAAAGGACAAATGTTAACTTGAGAACAGCTGCTTTGAACTTGGTTATTGCTCTGCCATCTGGAGAGATGGAATGCTGTTTGTTTAATAGCACAGGAGAGAAGTATGTTTATAAGGAGAAAATAGAGCCATAAGGAGATGGAGTTGCATTTTTTGAATCCTTTTCCTGCCAGAGCGCAGGGGGAGGCTGTAGAAGGGGTGTGTGCTGCGCTCTGTAAAACACTTAGTAGCAGGGGGACTTCTACATGCTTGGGTGTGCTTTAAGTATTTCATTTCTGTCTGTGCAATGAATATTACTTAAGAAAAAAAAGATGCTCCGTTGGTGTGAGAAGTAGATGCATATCAAAATAATGTTGGAGGACATAAGAGGAATCTTAGAGCTTTTTCCCCTCCTCCTTTTTTTCCTAAGTTGCCTTTTTGGTAGTGTTTTTGATTCCCCATAATCTATTCCTTCTGCCCAGATTTCTTTTTTAACCTTGTATGATGTTATGTATGTTTTCTTAGGATTTGTTTTAATGCAGCAATGCTTTGAAAGATGTGCTGTTTTATATGAGGTGTGGGTTGTATGGGGAAAAAACACAGTTTATTAAAATTTAATTTAATTTTTAAATTATTGTACCTCTTGCATCTGGATTATATTTCACTCAGCATTTGAAGTATCTGGTAATTCTGATTAACTGTTTCATGTTGTAGCATCCAGGTGTGTGCATATTTTTTCTTCTCTTGGGGATTTAAAGCATTATAAATGCTGGAAGAAGTGATCTGGACTGTACTGTGCATGTCTTAAAGAATCCCTTGGTAGCTGCCATAATATTTTTCTGAGATAATTAAATCTTGAGTAAAGGGTTATTGGTATTGTAGGGATGTTTACATACTGCAGAAGCAGGGATAGTAGGGAGAAAGAAAACCATAGCTTATTGGGCCAATGCTTTCTGTGTAAGCTGCTACTTCTAGGCAGTGTGAACTCTACTTTCTTACAATTAACATGTTGAATTGCTCGGTGCAGAAAAACCCCCTGCCTTAGGCTATCTTAATTGAGGTTCTGTCAGCGATTTAAAGATTTCTGAAAGACCTTTTCCCTATTATTTTGTAGAAAGCAAAGTTCCTGTGCTTACAGGAACACTTGTGCTTTTGTTAACACGAATTCTAGAAACTTGAGAATCTGCTAAGTTCTGTTCGAAGACAACAATTTTATTGAACCACATCCTTGAACAAAAGTAGTGCATCTCAGAAACAGGCACTGTTCTTACTTCTGAAGAAGTGTGTAAGTTTAGAGAAACGGTCAGATTGATTGTATTAGCTTGGTAATTTAAAGTAGTAGCTGAATTTGTAAAGTCCTCTAGGACGTTTTTCTCCAGTGTGGATCTGTTTATTCTTTATTTCAGGAAACGTTGTACACTTAGAGTAATATAGATGTAGTAGATGCAGTGCTGCTGACTCCTAGGAATAACTGGCTTGTAGTGTAATACCTGATTATGTCCAGGTGGTCATAAAATCATTCTGATTAGTTTAGGTCATCTTAAATCTTTAGTTCCTTAGGGATGAAAGTGAAACTCTCGTGAGTTGTGAGATCATTGCAGTCAATCAATAGTCACGATCCTTGCACGAAGGGGAAAATTTCCAGAAATTCAGGGGAAGTATTTATTATAATTTATTAAGTATTATCATCAGGTTTAAAACACTCTGCAGGTTTTTCAGCAATTGCATGCTTTCATTTGGGAAGGAATTAGGTGGAACAGTTTGTAGATGATGTTTTGATGAGTTTGATTAGCTGCTGACACAGATAAAGGGACTGAGGCCTGAATCTAATGTGTTAAAATATGCATTTTTTGCAACAAGGAAGAAGCTCTAATAGTCTGTTTTCCACATCTTTAAAGTCTAACATCTAGATGGGTCTTTTCAATGTTTTTGAAATTGTAGCTTTCAACAGTAGGCGAGAAGGAAAAGTATTTGTTACAGTAACTCCTGAACTTTTGTCTAATAGTTTTCACCAGACATTATAAAGAAAAAGTGTTTAAAAATACCTAAAATAATCCATATAATTATATATGCTTTGCTGTTTTGCTCATGAAAAAGATATAGAATAACTGAATCCAAATTTGTTTAATTTTTGCAGTAAAAACTTATTTTTAAAGTACATAGTAGATTAAATATGGTGATACTTTTTTTTTCCTTATCTTTCTGTCTTTCCCATCAAAACTGTGATAACAAAATGGCTTAATATAAGATACCAAATTAGAAAAGCATCATCTGAAAAATGAAGTACACTTTGAAACACTGACAGTGGAAGTCTGATTTGGCATTGTTGGAAAAGCTCCTTTTGCTGCTTTAACCTTTCAAACAAGTTCTTAAACATACTTGTTTGCAATTTTGCAAAATGTTGAATAAAGTTAGCTTTCTATATTAGAGAAACTTGACATTCAGCACTTTAAAGGGCTTGCTCTTTACTACTTAATTTGCAGAACTTGGTAATTGGTACTGAGTCTTGCCATCTGTAGGAAAAATAGTTTAATTTCCATAAAATATGTATGTGTATGTATTAAAAAAAAGAATATAGAAAGGAGTTTTGTAAGTCTAGACTACATAGTTGAAATAATTTTTATTTCAAGTTTATTGCCTAATGTACCATATGTAGTTGAATAAACCCATTTTTAGCATACTTTTGTGTAAATGTATTTGATTAAAATGTTATGCCTGCTTAATTAGCTTCAGAGACTTGCATTTCAGTAACTTCAAGATGTCAAGATGTCTGCAAAAATATACTCTGGCCACTTGAATGGAAGACAAAAATATGTTTGTGTTTTGCATTCTTTGTAATCACTGCTATGATTTAAATTTGCTTTCATTTGCATATACTTACAAACTTCCTGTTTTGTTTTGCTTTTTTGGCTTTTTTTGTTTGTGTTTTTTTGTTATGCTTTTTTGGTTTTTTTTAAACAATAAACAGTTGATACCTTGTTTAAAAAGTTAAGGTGTTAGTTCTGTATAAAAGTACATGGAGTAGAGAGAATGTTTCTTATCATGATTGTTATATAAATATAAAGTCTGGGGTCTACAATGTAATAAAGAAACTGTGCAAGTGAGGATTGTTGGTATGGAGAATCTAGCTCTTGTAAAGGAAATGACACGGCTTGTAGACATTGTTATATTTCATTCTTCAATTGCTATTTAGAGAGAAAGAAAAGTGATAACTGATGTGATGTGTCAAATCAAGATCTTATTTTTATTTCTTTAAACTGTATTGAATTTTGTTCAGCTAATAATACAGAAAGGGAGATGTTTTGACAGTTGCTTCTTTTGTTCTTACACAGACAAAAGAAGTTGGTTTACTTGATGCAGACATATATGGACCTTCAATTCCAAAGATGATGAACTTAAAAGGAAACCCAGAATTAACACCAAGTAAGTTGAAGGGATTTTTCTTGCTGCCTTTTCTGTACAGGGATGAGCATGGTGCACTCATGGGTGCTTCCTTGGAGTGGCACAGAAGACACACAAGTAGAAGATAAACACTGAATGTATGTATGTATGTATTTATTTACTTCTAATATTGAGGTTACTTTCAAAACTACCTTGTACAACTAGAAGCATATTCAGAGTCCTATTTTTTGTTAATCTTTGCTAATGTAAAAATCCATGCAGTCTCATAGATTTTTACTAGAGACTCTGGAAGGGAAGGTTATTTATCAGTAGTTTTAAAATTGGTATGTAGTATCCTACAATAGATGACTTTCAGTTAAAAAGCAAAACCTACTAATCTATGGAAAGAGACACTAAAAAAAAAGTAAGAGAGGGATCATTACAGTGGTTTGTATGAAATGTCTTTAAAATAGTTTTGTTTGATCTCTCTTCAGCCAAAAGTGCCACACCACTTCACTCATTTGTATTTAAAGTTGTGCATTTAGCAATGCAGTGGTGGTCACTTCCCTACCAGACGGTGAAGACAGTAGACAAAACTCCTAATTTTCCTTCTGCTAGGAAGAATTCTGGGGAAACAAATTCAGATAGAGCAGTCTTCAAAGAAATAAAGTGACCCAAAGTGGAAAAATCCCATCAAGTCTGTTTACCTTTCAGAAATTTAACTTTACCCGGCCAACCAAGGATGAAAGTGAAGAATGGCTTTATCTTGATACCCTGTTCATATGATGTTTGACTGTCAGGTAGCATGGTTTTTTAGGGTGGTAAGGACACTGGGTGATACAATTTTTTTAATACTTTGTTTTGATTATCGTGTAAGAGAGTGCATGTGAGTAAAAAAATTAAAACCTTGTAACCACATACAAAACTTATCACACACTGCAGCAGCTGGTTGATGCATTAAAACGTATTCAGATCCTTCTGAGGAAAGTACAGACTGGCTGTGTGTCTTGTCAGGGAGGGATCAAGGACATCTACCCATTCAAACAGGACATAAAAGGGCTTTAGTGAAGTAATCAAGTGCAATATTTGTGGGCAGCAATTGCTAGGTAAAAGGAAAGTTAAATATTCCTTCTGCTTCTTTTCATGCCATGATCTCCCTTTTTTTAATCATAGAAAGGTTTGGGTTGAAAGGAACCTTTGAAGGTCATCTAGTCCAACCCTTCTGTAATTAGCAGGGACATCTTCAACTGGATCTGGTTGTTCAGAGCTCCTGATCTTGAGTGTTTTGTGTCTACAACCACTCTTGACAATCTGTTTCAGTGTTTCACCAGCTTCATTGTAAAAAATTTCTTTCTTATATCTAGTCTGAACCTACCCTTTCTAATTTAAAACCATTACCTCTTGTCCTATTGCAACAGTCCCTGCCTAAAGAGTTTGTCCCAATTTTTCTTACAAGTCCCCTCCAGATAGTAAAAGGCTTCAATGAGGTCTCCCTGGAGCCTTTCTCTCTCTAGGCTGAACAGCCCTGATACTCTGTGTTTTGTCATAGGAGAGGTATTCCATCCCTCTGTATCCACTCTAGTGTTGTTGTAGAATGTTCATTTGTAACTCGTCTTAATTTGTGAATGTATATGGGTATTATGGTGGTTGATCTATATGTTCTCACCTGGTATAAAATATGCAGAATGAAACAGTGCCAGTATCTTTAAAGGTTTGCTATTAAGCTTGCAGCATCAGCCTCTGAAAACTTAATTTGTCAGACTTAGGATTTCTTATGTAATTAAAATTCTGTCTCCTTATGATTATGCCCTGTACTCTGGATAAAGAAAAAGCAATATATTTCCATGTACTGATGCACTGCATGTATTTATAGAGAGAGCTCTCAAACTGAGTGCTTCCTACATTTAAGTACCTAGCTTACAAATACAGGTTTTATTTAGATAATTCCTAGGAGAGAAGGAGAGTCCTTAGTTTTATTTTTTGGATTTTTGTTATGTCTTTTGAAGTCAAAAGGCTGTTGAATGATAAATAAATAAATGACTGAGTCTTTTCATATGTCATCAGTAGGATTTGAATTCCTGATACAAATGGAGGTGTTCTTGTATTCACTTGTACTTTGAGCTCCATTGAGGATGTGTATCATACAGGCTGTGTTTTCCTGTAACAGATTTTTTTTTTAATATGAATTTTGTATTTGAAGTGCATTGTGCAATATGAACACAAAAGGGGCTGTGTTGTGGTGTTCATATCTCTCCTCTTTTCATTTTTATGTGACATTGGCTTTTGTTTCTCCATTTTTTTTTTTTTGCTGTCTAAAGAATGGGTTATATAATGTAGAACTCCTTGGTCACTTTGCTATGTATTTTATCAATCCTTGTCTTGAGCCACAAATTATGAAGCAAATTGCCCAGTCTGTTCCTTATGGTTGTACATATCAACTTGCTTGGAATGCAAGAGCTTAAGACTGTATTCACTCAGATATTGAGCAACTTAGTTTTGTTTCAGTGCCTGAATATTTCTGGTAAACAACAATAGAATGCACTGTTAAGCTTTGTCTTAACATGTTTCAAGTATTGTTAGAAGTGCAGAATTCCATGTAATAGAAAAAAATTGGAGGATTTCCCTGAACTGAAACTGCTGCTGTCATCTTGTAAGCACTAATATTTTGATCACTGAAATATATTTTTTCTAGTTCTGTGTGGAATGCACAAGTAAATACCATTTTTTTTAACAGACAAAAAAATGAATTTGTATATTTCAAAAGCTTGACAGATGACAAAAGTCTGCTGAGAAAGACAGTAATTTGGTATGAATAACAAGATAGAATTTGACTTTCAGGGATTCTTTCACTACTCTGTGTATTTTTAACTGTTGAGTTGATGAAACTGAAGAGTAACAACAAGAGAAGTACTGTCAAAAATGGTTTAGTTGTTAAATAGGATTGACTTAGGAAACTTGAATTAAAGTTTAATCGAGGGTTCCTTTGATGAGTGACAGATGGGATAAGCTTGCAAAGTGATCAGTCAAAGGTGTCTGTATATATATATATATATGGTGTATTTATAGGTATATATAAATATGTTGATATAAAAACATGTATGACTTGTATTTTGGTATAATGAGGTTTAGTGTTATCTTCTGGTTTCTTAGTATATTTTCAAGAGTAAAATAAGCTCTAAAGAAATATTGCATAGGAACTGAGAGAGACCCTTCAACACCAGGCAGTTGTGTTACAGAAGTGCATAAACTATGTCTACATAACAGTAAGTCAATTAAAGACATTTTTCATAACATAGCAAAAAAAAAAATGTTTAAAGTCTAATGCTTTCTTCAGTGTGAGGCATGAATTGGAAAATGAATCTGTGGAGTAATCCTGGGAGATTCTGAGCACTTTTGCTATCTTTGATTTCTCTCTCATTTCGCACATGAAAAGGGATTAGAGATGTCCAGTACCATACAAAATAAGTCCATGCAGCAGTTATTACTTCTGAATAGAAATTATTATGGTTACGCTGTAATTTAAGCATTCAAAATGAATTTGGAGTTCTTAGTGAGGAGTCTGTATAAATGAAAGATACTACATTAATTTAATTTTGCAAACCATAGTACATTGAAAAGTCTGCTAACATTTAATAGGCTGTCATTCAAAATACTTTAACTAAATGGTCAGGGAAATATTGGTTAATAACTTCACCACTGAATTTAATTAGCTAATGGAGGATTATCTAACTATGGAATTAATATTAACATCAGCTACAATATATATGCAGGGTAATGCTAATAACATAAGTTACAAAAGCATTACTTCTATTCTTTCCCCAAGTAATTTACTTAAAAGCAGTTTTTTGGCTTAGTGAATCACATGATTTCATTTTTTTCGTTTTAAATCTGCCATTTAAACGAGATGGCAGAGAGTAAAAACTATTATATTGCCAAAAATATTTGCCATTTTGCCAGATAGATAAAGTTTCTTTATTTAGTTTGATTACAAAGGGTAAATCTTTATGAGGGTGACTCTACTCTTAGTTTTTCAAAACTTTGTTTCCATTTTATGATAGCTTTAGTGTCTTTCATTTCTTAATAAAATAGTATATTCAAAAGATCAGTAGTAGACATCTGTTTTCACAGTTTAGAATAAAATGTCATTTCTTGGAGAAAGCTGACAGTGTTTCTGGCTGCCCCGCTGAATCTAATAAAATAGCAGGAACTATAGAAATGGACACCTGATTTTTTTTTCACTGGGATACATTAACATATCTTAAGACTGTGATAGCAGACTCTCATAACAGAATGTGAAAATTTAAAATAGTTGTGACTGTTTAAAAATGTCTGCTGGGATAGTATTAAGCGGCTGTGGTGCATTCATTTGAGGGTCATAAATAGAAAGTTTGGAGTGGGCTCGTGTTCCTGTGTGCTTAAAGATGAGTTGATGAGGCAGACATCCAGCCTGGATGGGAAACGAGGTTTTGAAGGCACTCAGGAATTAAAGAGGCTGTATCATCTTTGGAAGGAGGATCAGGTGTCTCAGCAAGTATTTAAGGGGGCTGCTAAAAGGCATGTAGGAAAAAAAGTAGGGAGGCCAAAGCTTGGTTTGAACTTAAAATGGCGACTACTGTAAAGGATAATAAATGTTTCTCCAAATATATTAATGTTAAAAGGAAGGGTAAAACCAACCTTTGTTCTCTCTTGGATGAGGGAGGGAACGTAGTAGCTGTGGATGAGGAGAAGGCAGAGGTGCTTAATGCCTTCTTTGCCTCAGTCTTCAGTGGGAGGACAGTTTGTCCACAGGTAACTGTTCTCCTGGGTTGGTGCATGGTGTCAGGGAGCAGAAAGGTCCCCTTGTTGTCCAAGAGGAGGCAGTCAGAAAACTGCTGAGATGCTTGGATATTCATAAATCTATGGGACTGGATGGGATCCATCCCAGGGAGGTGAGGGAGTTGGCAGATGAGTTTGTGAGGCCGCTCTCCATCATCTCCATCTGAGTCCTGGCTCACTGGTGAGGTTCCAGATGACTGGAAGCTTGCCAATGTGACACCCATTCACAAAAAGGGTGGGAAGGATAAGCCTAGTAGGCCGGTTAGCCTGACCTCAGTACCTGGCAAGGTTATGGAACAGTTTATACTAAGTACCATCACACAACACTTACAGGATGGCCAGGGTATCAGGCCCAGCCAGCATGGGTTTAGGAGGAGTAGGTCGTGTTTGACCAACCTGGTCTCCTTTTATGACCAGGTCACCTGCCTGGTGGATGCAGGAAGGGCTGTAGATATTGTCTGTTTGGACTTCAGCAAGGCCTTTGTCACTGTCTCCCACAGCACACTCCTGGCAAAGCTGGCAGCCCATGGCTTGGACAGGAGCGCTCTGTGCTGGGTTAAGGACTGGCTGGGTGGCCGGGCCCAGAGAGTGCTGGTGAGCAGTGCTGCATCCAGCTGGGGACAGGCACCAGTGGTGTCTGTCAGGGGTCTGTGCTGGGGCCAGTCCTGTTCAATATTTTTATTGATGGCATGGATGAGGGTATTGAGTCTTTTATTAGTAAATTTGCAGATGACACTAAGATGGGAGGGTCTGTCTATCTGTTGGAAGGTAGGAGGCTCTGCAGAGGGATTTGGAACAGTTGGATGGATGGGCAGAGTCCAGTAGGATGAGGTTTAATAAGTCCAAGTGCTGGGTCCTGCATTTTGGCCACAATAACCCCCTGTAATGTTGTTGACTGGGGATGGTGTGGCTGGACAGTGCCCAGAGGTAAAGGGACCTGGGGGTGCTGGTGGAGAGCTGGCTGAACGTGAGCCAGCAGTGTGCCTGGGTGGCCAAGAAGGCCACTGGCCCCTGGCCTGCATCAGGAATGGTGTGGCCAGCAGGAGCAGGGAGGTCATTCTTCTCCTCTGCTGGGCACTGGTGAGGGCACACCTCGAGTGCTGTGTCCAGTCCTGGCCCCTCAGTTCAGGAAGGACATTGAGACGCTGGAGCGCGTCCAGAGGAGGCACCGAGGCTGGAGAGGGGCTGGGAACACAAACCCTGTGAGGAACAGCTGAGGGAGCTGGGGGTGTTTAGCCTGGAGAAAAGGAGACTCAGGGTGACCTTAGCACTCTCTAGAACTTCCTGAAAGGGGGGTGCAGTCAGCTGGGGGTTGGTTGCCTCTTTCAGCAGGCAGCAGCTGGCAGAACGAGAGGACACAGTCTCAAGCTACGCCAAGGGAAATACAGGCTGGATATTGGGAAAAAGTTTTTTACAGAAAGAATAATAAAGTACTGGAATGTTCTGCCCAGGGAGGTGGTGGAGTCACCATCCCTGGATGTATTTAAAAAAAGACTGGATGTGGAGCTTGGTGTCATGGTCTAGTTGTGGTGTAAGGGCATGGATTGGACTTGATGATCTTGAAGGTCTCTTCCATCCTCATTATTTTGTGATCCTGTGAAACAGACAAAATGTTATGTAGGTAGCATAGTTATTTTGGTAACAATGAAGAAATTTCCTGATCTTTGCTAAGGATTGAACTTTAAAGGTAAGGCTTGAAGTCTCCAAGTTGTGTTTATCATGCTTTATCAGTGGAACTTTATCATGATTAACTTTTAAAAAATCCTAAATTTGATTCTTTCAAAAAAAAATTTGCTACTGACTCTAGGTCTGGATTGGTTGAGCAAGTGATTTTTAGACTGAGTATGGTCTAATGATATGTTTTATTGAGTCTATTTTGAAAGTAGCCTGAACTGAAACCCTGTGTTTTACTTCTGGGGATGTCTTACCCCAGTTTATCTGGATGGCAGAAGTACAGTCATCCCACGTGTCTTACATGTGACAAAATAATAATTGAGACTGTCATAATTAATTGTGGTTTATATTTTGGAGGCTTTTTCAAATGTGATCAAGTAGTTGAAAATGGGAAGACTACTTGAGTGTCCAGTATTTTATTCTGGACCTTGACTATTGCCCTCAAACCTGTAACAATAAACCTCAAGGTGGATTTCCAGCTATTGTTGAGTTCATTTGTGGAAAAAATCAAAGACCTTGGAAGGGAAAGGAGGTGGAGGATACCTAATTCTGCAAGGAATTATTTATAGGCATACAGTTGTTAGCTACTGTTTAAAAGGAAAAAAAACCCAACTCTAGGGATTATTAAAATTTTATTCTTCATTATACATAAATTCATACAATTACAAAAAATATAAGATGAGAAATGTAGTGTAGTAATTAAAGCCTCTTACTGAGAGCAGTCTTCTTGGATAAATGGCAAATCAAATTTTAGCAAATGCCATTCCAGTATAAATTACTGAAACACTGTAACCTGAAATAATACATTTGAAGTACTAGAAGACAGATTTGTATTACTTTTGTGTTGTTAGTCCTGCAGTGCAGTAATTCCAAATGATTTGATTTGTGGCTAGCAGATATTTACTGTATTATAAAGTTTACTCTTAGAGATACAAATCGTATTTTGGTACAACTGGTATAAAAACTGGAATTAAATTGCAAAATGGCTTTCTTATAGGAATGTGATAGATACTCTTTTCATTATACATACATAAACAAAAGAAATTAATCATGCTTTTGTAGACTGAATGTATTACCTTTTTGCTTATTTCAGAGGAATAAATCTTTCCATTTCTCTGCTAGAAGAAAAATTGAAGGACTGTAACTAATTCTGAATTTTCTCAATATTTTTAACTTGCAGTTTTGCTTTCATGCTTTTTTTTTTTTCCTCTGTGGGCTTCTTGCTTTATTCTCTCTTTCCTTTTCCTTCTCTGTAGTACAGTGGAGTGGCTTTTCGTAATAGAGAAATGAAGTAGAGTAGATAAAAAACAGGAAAAAAAAAGTGGTTTAATCCTTTCTATGGTAGAGCCCAGAGGCCAAAAGTGACAATAAGAGTTTAAAAGCTAGCATCTCTTTCCTTTGCTTTAGCTGATGATCATAATCATTTATATACTGAGTGTGATGCTGTATGGTGTGGGATATCCCTTTTCTAACTTGAGATCAGCTGTTGTGATTGTGTGCCCTCCTAGTTCCTTGTGCACCCCAGTCTGCTTTGCTGGTGGGGTGGCAAGCAGAAAATATATGGACTGTGTAAGCACTGCTTAGAAATAACAAAAACATCCCTCTGTTATTAACAGTGTTTTTGTCAGAAATCCAAAACACAGCCCCATACCAGCTACTATGAAAAAGAATATCTTAGCCAAAAAATTTTTTTTAGGGGTTGGTTTTTTCTTTTTTTTTCTTCTTTTTTTTTTTTTTTTTTTTTTTTTTTTTTTTTTTTTTTTTGTGGAGGTCTTGATTACAGTATTGAACCTAAAAAAGCTGAATTGACACAAATGCATTGAGTTCTGTAGTTTTGCTTTGAAAGCAATGAAAGTCCCTAGTTAACTGGAATTTTTTTTTTTTAAGTTGTGTCTTAAATTAAAGCTGATGTGTAGTGAATCTCTGCCTCTGGGGTTCCTGCTGCATCCTGTTCTGCTGTGCTGTCTGGCACCCTGTTATTGACTGACCAGGGCAGTCCCCCTGTCACAGCAGCAAGTCATTGCTTCAAATGACATGAGCTTTCCCAGAGGTTTTTCTGTGTCAGGACAGATGCCTTAAATTGAATGTTGGGTTAGTCTGTTTCATTCCTTGTGGCTATAATGAACTAAAAGAACCTGCCTAAAGCAGTCTAATAAAGCTTTTGATCCACTATAAATAAAATTTTTGTTTCCTTGGGGATCTGAGGGAATTTCAAAATGTGGGTTATTTTAGCAATCATAAGGAAGTAATTTGCGATGGAAGGTAATGACACAATGCTTAAAACTAGTCCTATGTTTTAAACCTGTTTTAAACATAACAGGTCAGTGCTGCTTTAAAATGTAACAAAAGATGTTTCTAAATCACTGTGCTCTTTACTTGTGCCAGACTTGCTTTTGAAGTACAGTCTTCCAGCAAGTAATTAGTTCTTTTGCTTTTAGGTAGGGCTGATGAAGTCATATCTGCAAAACTGTTCTGTTAATGAAAAAGCTTTTACAGAGCTTTGTTTCCTCTGCAGTCTGTTGGGAGGAAAAAAAGTGTAAAACCTTCTCAAGTAATGGGACTGGTAGACCCTCTAAATACAAGAATAGAATCTCTTGGGAAAAGTTGCATTTCATAATGCATATATTTCCTGAAATTGAACGGTGAGTATGGAATTACGCTCTTTTAAGTCTCATTACTAGTTTGCTTTGGTTAAGTATTTGGGATGTCTTCATGGTTAGATAACACTATTAGTGCAGGGTGTAATGGGCAATCACAGCCTTCCTTGTGTGGAGCTCTTCAAGCTTAAATACAAATTATTGTATTTCTGGGGCAATCCTGCAAGTAAACTTACAACACAGTGTGAAATCAAGCCTGAAGTCTCAATTAGTCTGTCACTTGCCATAGAATATTCTAGGCTTCTAGCATAAGCACTTAAAACAATGATTACAGTTAAAGCAAGGATTTAAAATTTATGACTTTGACTAACCTTTTGGTGACAGCATCCTTTACCCTCTTTCTAGTAACTGGTGTTACTGTTTTATTTCAAGGTACCTTGTGGCCCTGTTGCTATTCATTCCTCTCCTCTCTGTGGCATTTCTTTCCTCTTTACCATTCTGTGGGTGGAATTCACTTGCCTTTGCTTATGAAACCAGTACTACTTTAAACATGCCTGGAGTATGGTGTCAGGCTTCTAGCTGCTGCTTCAGAAGGTATGTCTCTCCCTATGCCCTCTGTCAAATCTGCTAGCTCTGTACAAATCTCAGCTCCTGAAGGCATCCAGAGTGGCAGGAAACATCTATGTTTACACAAGTAAAGACCAACTGCTTTTTTACTCTTCCTTTCCAATGCCTTCTGCTTCTGATGGAAACTTCCCCCAACAAAAACCCATCAGTTTTCTCTTTAGTTCAGATACTTGAAAACTCAGAGCAACTCAAGCATTTGTGCTTGCTGAGCCAATGAGTTCAAAATACATTTATAAGGGTGTTGCATGAACCACTACAATAATATTTAATAATTTTAAGCTGCCTTTTGCTTTTCTTCTCCTAAGGAGGTATAGAAAAACATCACAATCTTTTGCAATAACAGTCTTCACTTAGCTTGTGGGGCAAGACTGGATGTTAGCTTTTCCTTGCACTGATGTATCACTCAACAGACCACTTCCAAAAACTCAGCCAAGAGCTGGGGAATGGCTCCATGTGGCTTAACCCTGGGCACTGTCATGTGTAACTCTTCTTTGGGAAGACAAACACCATTACACTGACTGTGCTCCCGTTTCTTTTTTGTCTCCCCAGTTTTATATGCTGAGCATGAGGCCACATGGTTTGGGATATCCCTTTGGTCAGTTGTGGTCATATGTTCAGTCTGTTTCCTGGTGTGGTGGCATGAGAAGCAGAACAGTTTTTTACATTGTTTTTATCACAAATCTGAAACATATAAGCATGCAAGCTAACGTAAAGAAATGTAACTGTATTCCAGCCAAAATCATATATATATATATGTATATTTCTGTACACGCCTTCTGTGCTGTACTGACCATGTGACCCTGGCCATTACTGAACAGCTGTGTCAGTCTTTTTAGAGAAAAAGTGGGGTAACTCAGTTACCTTGTTAGGATTGTCTGTTTGCAAGGCTTGATTTGTTTGAAGAGAAAAAGCTTAGTAAAAAATAATTACAAAATGCATTTTTCATTGATGTAATGAAGATGCAACTTCATTACATCAATGTTACTCTTCCTCATGTGAGTAACAATTCACTCTTCAGACCAGTCCCTGAACTCTTTTAATCAGTAACAATCTGCTATAATGCTGTCATGGATTTGCATGTGTCCCTTTTCTAGTGTTCTACCTGTATTCTCTCAGAAAAAGCATTTACTGGCATGTCATTGGTGCTATGTTGATCTTACTGATCTAATTTTGTATGTTCAGAGAAGATATAGTAGTCTTTCACTTAAGGCCATCAAGCCTACTGGAAAATTGCAAACTAGGCTGTTTTATTTATCTCTTGGCGTAGGTGGTGTGGTATTACTGTGTGTTGTGATTTTAAGAAATCTGTTTTGTTGTGTGTTGAATTTTTGGAGCTGTGTGGTAAGCTTCTGATAACAGAAAAGTGTACTCTAGGAGCAATGGGATTTAAGGATGTTACTGAGATCTCATTAAGCTAAATCTTCTTTACATGTTATGTTTTAGAAAATCTTCATGAGACCCATGGTGAAAGAGAAGGAAGGCCTCTTGCTTTTGATGAGACAAGGATGATTACCAATGCCCACTGAAGCACTTTAGATTTGAGATTAATCTTAACAATGATTTTTAGCAGTAGGCAAACAGTGGGGAGCTCTGCAGTATTTTGTATTACTTTGAAAATATGCAGAACATTATAGCCAGAATATACAGCAAGTTGTGAATTGTTCCTGTGCATTGTATAAATTTGATTAAATCTTGCTGCTCAGAGCATTTTATAGTCCTTGTTGTTAACCAAAGAAAATAAGATTCAGTTTTAATAAAAGGAAACTCTACTGTTGTGAAATAAACCATGCATATATTTTTAAAAACAGAGACCCCTTTTGCTGCTCTGTAGGTCAGTGTTTATCTATTCACAGCACCTCTCCTATTTTGTGAAGGAGAGGGAGATGTTGGAGGGTGTGTGAGCTCAGCCTGTGTACCTGGTCTCTGAGCAGAAGAAATTGTCCATGCAGGTAGTGGATGTCAAGATGTCTGTGTATTTGACTGACATAGTGTAGAGCAGTTGGACTGAAATGAGAAGGGGCTTAGTATTTTGGTGAACTTCCCAGAAAAATGCATCTTTTCCTTCGTAATCTCCAGTTCCTGCGCCTCATGATCAATGGTCAAACCTTGGCCTCTCCTTTTTGTTTTGTTGTAAAATTGTCCCTATTTCATGATTAAGAAAATGAAGGAAACCTTGAGGCTGCAGTGGTATACACTGTTGCAAATACTTTTTTCCTATTTCTTTTTTTTTTTTTTTTTAACTCCTCTCTTAGGTAAATATGTAAATTGTAAAAATTTCTCTCAATACTTCTAACAGTATTTTAACTTGTGGTGTATATCTTGTTCACCAGGACACCAAAACAGTGCCTAGAGATGGCTTTAGGCTGAAGTTCCAATGTCATCGACCTCTTAATAACTAAACTGTCTTGCTGCAAGGGGAGAAATAACACTGTGATTGCTAGAAATGTGTCAGGGCTTACTTTGGTGGCATTATACTGTCTAAACACTGAAGAGCTGCACAAGTCAAGAAGAGCTGTATGCACTGGTATGGTGTATCAGTCCAAGCCAATCTCTTTTTCAGTAATATCTCCCAACTCATTTCTGAATTCAATAGTCATACAAGTGATTTGTTTATCTTCCTGTTTTGTTCTTTTTGATTTGTAAACCAAAACAACCAATTTATTCTCCACCATATCTCTACAAAATTACATGGCTTGAATGCTCACTTACTTGATTGCTTGAAAGCTTTCATCTGTAGTGTTTAGCTGTTTAATTTGTATGCTCTTGACTGTTATTTTGTTTGAATTTGGAGTTCAGCTTTGAATGCACTGGTTTTATTTTACTCATATTGTATTTATTTTACTCTCTTTATGTATTTTACTTTGGGTGCATCAAGGATCTCTGTCAAAATTTGTGTTATAGTATCTTTTATATTTTTAAAAGTATTCTTCCTATTTCCTGCTAGTTTCTGCCTGTACATGCTCTTCCAAGGCATCAGCTAGACTAAATAAATTTCCATTTGTTCTTTTTTGTATGTGCCATTTTGAGATAAGGTGTGGATTTAGATGGTAGAAACTGCAAAGAAGAGTTTTGGCTTTTGTGAGATTTGCTTTGAATGCCTTCTTTTTTATTGTTTTATTTGCCCCTTTGCCAGCAGAACAATTACAATATTCCCTCCCTGCTTTATATTCTTGACACCGGAGGGCATTGGAATAAGAAGCCTGACAAGGACAATACATCTGCAGTATTCAAATAAGCATCTTTTGTTCCTATAGAAATTTTAGAAGTCCTGCAGATTTCTATCAACCTGAAGAAATCTGGGACTAATTACCTGGAGCTGTTGACACTGTATAGTTTAGGGATGGCTTTATTTGGTATATCTACTCTGGGGTTTCTTTACAGATTTAACGGAAAGAGACAAATTCCCCAAAACTCTGGTATGTTAATGGGAATGCTGTTCTGATTCATGAGATTACTGAATAGGATAGATTAAAAAATAAGAATTAAAATCCCACCATGTTGTAGGACTCTGGTTTTGTTCCAGTATGAATGACTCAGCTTTTAGTGATTCCTGATAGGGAATCTGTGCCTTCCAGCATAGGGATTTCATAAAAATAGATTGATTTTGGCAGCACAAAATGACATTATATTACGGGCAAATACATTGTTATTCTGGGAAAAGGTGAGTGGTATTAGTAAAATATAGCAAACTAAGAAAAAGTGGAGTCAGATTCTTGGGCAGAATAGGTAAATGCATACATTTAATGAAGGGATGAGGGGGAAAAATAAACAGCTGTTTAAATAGAGAGGGAAAATTGTTCTTAAAAGATAAAAAATGTTTCTTAAAATATTTCTTAAAAAACCCCCCAAATTACCCTAATGCCATCTCCCCTCCAAAAAAACCCAAACCCTTCTTTGTTTTTGTTTTAGAAAATCTAATGAGGCCCCTTAAGAACTATGGAATTGCATGGTGAGCATATGTTTTTATTTAAATAAAGCTTTTTTTCAGATGTACTTGATATTGTGCTGAAAAGCTTAAGTTTTTGCTTTGTTTTTTTAGCATGTCTATGGGTTTCTTGATAGAAGAGACTGCCCCGGTTGTGTGGAGAGGGCTCATGGTAATGTCAGCAGTTGAAAAATTGTTGAGACAGGTAAGGCTTAGTTACGAATTTCTGCTTCAAAGTAATCAGTTATTTTAAAATGCATTTAACTGATACATGAGTGCCCATGGTGTTATTTCATATGTTAGTGATGAGAATTTTTGTGTCTTGGTCTTCTTAAATTCAGGTAAGGGGGAAAGTTGATATTTTTGTGTTTACCTATCCCACTCAAATAGCTGTTGTTCTATGCCTTTGATGAGTGAATTACTCCAGTTTGCTTTCCTTCTCATTCCTTTTTATGTTTCTTTATGCAGTTGTTAAAAAAGGCATTTTGAAGTTGCCTAAGGATTTGAATGTATACATATCTATGCATATCTACAGCTGTATTCCCTTATGTGCTTGTTAATTCACCAGCAGTAAGAATTCTTGGTTGGCATTTGATGTGACAGGTACAGGAAAATCATTAGCTACAATCTCTGGGTAATGCAGATAGATTGTTAGTTAATAAATTTTCTGGCATGTAGAAGTGGGGTGACTTCTTTATTCTGTGGCAGATATTTTTTTCTTTTATTGTGAAGAGATCTGTAAAGTGCTAATGAGACAAACAGCTGAAAAAAATGCATTAAGTTTGCATGTTTAGACTTTGAAGTGACCCAGATTGTTCACAGCTGACTTCCATTCTAAGGATCTACTGTATACAGCCTGGAGATCATAAGGTTTCTGTATGTCTTCTTTAAATGCTTCCAATTATTGTGCTCCTTTAATGACTGAAAAGAATAATTTTTTTCAGCCTTTTTCCATTTTTACTGAATTCTTCCTTAACACAGATTTTAGAATAGTGGCACTTAGTACTCTGGTCACAAAAACAATGTTTCTGCCAAAATTTCAGGAAGACTATCTTTATCTAGAATTGACCTTTAAAAGTAAGGGGTATCCATGCCAATAGTTGTGGAGAGCCGTGGAGACCGTTCTGACCTCATTATGTGCTGTGTTGTGCTGGTTGGCTCAGGAAACTAGAATATAAAACCTTGAAGGTAGAACTAGAGCAGTTAGCACCTGCTGTATTGGCATGCTGTGCCCTGGGAGACTGGAGGCTGGCAGGCACTGCAGTGTTGTTCCTCAGACATCAGTGTCCCAGATGGGAAGCGTGTGCCAGAATCCCTGTGCAGGGTGCGGGTGATGCTCTGTAATGAGCTCACGGCTCCCTAGCAACCAGTGCAGTGACATGCTGGCCAGCCGTGCTGTGGGAATAAGACAAGTCCATTAATGCTCAGGGCATCTCTGATTTCCCTGGCACTGAAACCTAAGCTGTGAGAGAGGAAGGCTTTATGGCTAAATTTCTCCTGCCCACATGCATTTTGCTTCTGCATGATGACCAGGATAGTCTTAAATTTGAGCTGGAAAAAGTTTGCTTCTCTTCCTCTGAAGAGAAGGTTGCAGATCTCAGTGACAATCAGTGGGTCTGTCTGATGTCCGGGTGGCTTTAACAAAGGAAAGAATGCATTTTCCAGACTGAGATGTGCTATTTTGTTTTTAAAAACTATAATCTCCCTTCTGCAGTTGCCAGCCAGTCTCAAGAATGGGTTAACTGTAGGACCAATAGTTAGAATCCTTGGACACCTAAACAAGAACCACAGCATGTGATGATTCTTTTAAAGATACTATTCTATTTTATATTAGAAATAGCTTTGTAATCTCTTGAGGACTTCAAAATTTTTTCTTGTTTTCTCTTTATCTGTTCTGGTTGGTCTTAGCTATTACCTCTTGTTTAACAGAATAAAGTTGCTTCCAAGAGTAAAATACTTCTGCTTGTATTTAACTTTCTGAAACAATATTCTTAAGAAATAGCTTATCTCATTAGCTGCAGAGAAACCGTTCAAATTAGCTCCCTAATCTAGATCTGTAGTATAATGTAAGTGTAAGAAGTCCCTGTGCATTCAGACAAGCTGATAATAAAATAGTAAGTTCTTAAAATAGTTAATTCAGCCTGATAGAAAATATAGATGTTCACGGACTTTTGCCCTAAAAGCACTGGCGGTATTTCATATTTACATTTACTGTTAGATGGTGGAGAGGTTTTTTATTTGTTTGATAGCATCAAGACTATGCATTTACTCTGTGAATAATTTTGGATGCATTTTCTTGTTTTCCATATGAACAAATCTGTTCTCCTGATTTTATCATGTTTCAGACACTGCAGCAAAGCATTTGAATTGCTTAGTTTCCAAATTCTGTAATGGGGACTTGTTGACTCACAAATAATGTGTTTTGTAATGAGTGTTTAAATGTTTTTGTTACACTTGGAAATTTATAAATTTTGTGGAATTCTTAAATTGTTAAATATATACGTAATGCTTTTTCTATATACTTACTGCATGTGATGTCACTCTTTGTAATATGGGTTTGGTGAATAGTGTCAGACTGGTAGATAACAGGCAATAATAGGAAGTATTGGGTAGTGAGTGCTTCATGTTTCTCTGGTAAGGCATAGCTCATGAACAAGGATGGTTTTCTGCAGAACATCATATTGTTCTCCTTTGCAGAATTTGAAGGAAATGTGCCTCATAATACCAATCCAAGTAAGCAGTTTAGGATACTGTATTACTTACATTGCCTATATATTGATGTATGTATATCAAATTAGTATATAAATGAAAATATATAGCTTATTGATTCTATAACAAAAGAATTGGTCAGTAGAAAAGAAGGCAAGTGTTGATTTTAGGGTATTGAAAGAACAAGAAATACATACAGAAGGAAATTATTTTTCACCTGTAGCAAAAGTGAATTGCAAACAGTAATGGAACGTTTGATCCTTATAAACATATTCATAACTCTTTCTTTTAAATATATCTCTAGTTTATAAGTCTTGAAATTCCCTAAAATTTTGTTGTGGATGGGAAGTGACTTCTTTGTTAACATAATAAGATGTACTATAGGCTCATTTACACTTCAGGATAGTCTATCACTTATCTGGGTTTTATGTCTTATTTCCCTGCCACGGTTATCTTCACGTAAAAGGTCTTTCACCTTTGTTAACACTTACTTTGAATCTTGATTGCCTGTAGGTGAGATAAAAGAGTATTTTTTTTAATTTAAGTTTTAAAAAATTGTTCTTTTATCTAAAGATAATAAACCAAGTCCAGGTAAGGAAGCTTTAACAGCTCTCCAGTGTCATCCATGGTACTGGGCTTTTTCTATGCAGTTTTCACTTTACTTGAGAAGCTGCCTACTCTTTTGTCTGGTCCCATTTATTTTGTTCCTTTACTCTGTGTTTCTTGACTCAGTGTGATGGTATTTGGTTCAGATTAAACAACCTTCCTCAAAACGCATCATCTTGCTGTATTTGTTGTGGGAATAACTTATGATTGACCTTTAGGCTAAGCACAGTAAAGATACGATTTTGTTTTGAGAGTTCCCTAAAGCCTGTACTTGATCTTGAATGTGTCTGAAAAGCTTCTAAAATAAGTATCAAGTAGGTAGCTAAGAACCTTAGACATACCAAGATTATTAAAAAAAAAAGACGAGGCAAGCAAAACTTGCTTTCTGATTTGAACTGCCTTTTCAACAGGCATTTCAGATACCATTACCACTGTCCCATACATAGGTATGGCAAGTTTTCTAGCTCTTCTTTTTTTCTGTCTTAGGGCATCTTGACAGTTGAGTAGCAAAGGAGCAATTAGAAGGTCACAGATACAAACCTGCTGTATGTCTTGGAATATGTTGTGGCAATTACTCTGCCAAAAGGCTCTGAGAAAGGAGGTGGCACTGCCAATTTACTGTCTGCTGTAGTCATAGAAGCAATACAAATGAAGGGTGTTTCCAATTTAGGGAGTAATCAGTAAAACTTCTAGTATTAAAGGTAGTAAGTGTTGGTTTCTCTGATCTTGGATTCATTATCTTATTCTATACCTGTTACCTAGTTGAACTATCAGCAGCGAAGGAAAAAAATTGAATATTCTGCACACTGGTCTGCTTCTCTTCAAAAAATTGGACTACAGATAAAATACAAGTGCATATTTTATATGTGATATTCTCCTTGTATCTTTGTCCTATCAATAGATAACGTTGTATCACTACTGGAAGCAAGTGTTGCCAACACAACATGGATTATAGATACCAGGAATTCTGTTTTGTGTAAACAGTCCCCTTGAAACTAGCCTAGAAATCTGTTCTTTTTTCAAGGCATGTTTCCCAGGTTGATGAACACCCTTAATAGGATTTCTTACCCTGACAGGACATTTTAACCTATGTATTTGTAGGCTAGTCAGATCTTAAGAGGCAGGACTCTTGTATTTCTTCCTTATCATAGTTTTCAAGGGTATCAAGAATATTTTTTGCATCTTTGGTATATTGTGGCTATAAGACAGAGGCTCAGAGCTGCTAAGTGTTTGTGAGTCTTAAAGGTTCCTTTGATGTAGTTGATAAGGATGAAGCCATGTTCCCAGAAAGATGATGTTTTCCCTGCAATAGCTTAATTCTAATGAATCCCTAAAATGCTCTTATTATCATTGAATTGTAATTTTGCCAACTCTTTCTTCCTGCTTATTTTAGCACCACTTTAGCCTCTGTTTTAGTCAAGGTATATATTGAAAGAAAATTAAAGTAAAATAAAGTTTCACTGGGAAGGATATAATTAGAAAGGAAGTATACAGGGAAGTTAGCAGAAAGCAAATTAAATAAAGCTTCCAATGCAGAGCCATTGTACATCAGCAAAAGGAAGTGGAGCCTTGCACTTCGATCCACTTTGATGCTTGGACAGGCTTTATCCCCTGTAAATTCATGTTGAAAACCATAAATTGAGCAGAAGAAGGATCAAAGTTATTTTATTAGCTAACCCAGAGCTGAATAGGGCTGTAGTCTAAAGGTTCAGCCTTATCCTTTAAAAAAATTTGAACTCAGTTTGTGATTATTTAGTCTGTACATAATTTTGAAAATTTGGCTAGCAATGAGGACTGTATGTGCTATTTTCTTTCAAAACTGGCACCTGCCAGAGGTAGTGATGATAGTAATTATATAGTGGAGTGTGTGAATGTACGTATATGTACTTCATAATTCTCTGATGCTCAGTTATCATACATGGGTAGTTGCAGAGTATATCATCTTTTCACTGTGAAGAGAATTAACTCTACTGCAGCCAGAACCAGCACACATACGTTATAGGGAATAGTGAAGATATAGACAGATGGCTAAATAATCTTTAAAATATTGAGCAGACTATGGGTTGTGAGATCTGGGTTATTTCAAGAGCCTATATGAGAAAGCTGCCATAAAAGCAACCGTTGTGGGAATAGAACAGTAAAAACTCAAATGTTTAAAGATTTGGGATTAAAGTAACTTGGAAACAGAAGTAGTATTTAATTTTTGGAAAACAAATACTATAGAGGCTGTATTGTTTTGGGTTTCTGATCAGTCTGAAGTGACTCACCTCTATAAAGGAGATTATAGATACTCAGTATTATTTTTGTTTGAGTGACATTATTTAGTAAATTCCTACATGCAGTTGCTACTATTTGAGAAGTGTGTATGTAGTTATTGGTATCCTCCTTTCCACCATTTACATTGGCGAGGTTGCAGGCATAGATTTGGGCCAAAATTTCTTTAAGTGTAGTTTATTTAGCTATGTGTTAATGCTGCACTTGAGAAGACAAAAATAGCTAACATATTCAGAGCAAATGGATTTATACCTGGTAAAATAGCTACTGTGCTGCCATTGGCTCTTTTACCATACACATTCTAGGCAGCAGGATGTTCTGTGTACAGTGTCTGTAGACATCAGCCCAATCTATGTGTTATAGCTCATAAATTCTTCATCCTGTACATTTTCAGCTTTGCATTTTCTCATGTGTCTGTGTGTATAAATGCATTTCTTGTAAACAGAACAATGGAAAATCTAGAGGAAAGTTTTCCACATTATGAGGAACAATGTGTATTTGATTTGAAGCAATAAACAACAAGAACATAGTCACTGAAGTAGTTAAGTACTACGTACTGAGCCATCTGCCTGATTGGTTAGTATGGTGTCCTAAGAGTTGTCCTTTGGCTTATGTTTTTGACCGTGTATTGTCTTTTGCCTTACATTTTTGGGACCAAATAAATATCAGCATTTTTCTGTGATACTTTTTAATATTTATAAAATAAAATTTTAAGACCTTTTCTCTGTCGAGCACAATACATTTTGTGTTCCTGGTTCTCTGTGTCTGTGCGTATGAATAGCATATACCTGTTAAGAATGCCTGAGATCGGTGTAGAGATATCACTGACATTCACCATGGCTGGTAGTCTTCAGAACCCAAATCTCTTGCAGATACATATGCAACTGCTTAGCTTTTGATTGTACATGCTACCTTGTATATTCTCCAGCAAAGAGCCATCAAGGTGATACTGGGAACTGAAGCTTGTAATATGCAAAGAGATACTGAGAAGCTGAGTTTATTTTGCTTTGAGACAGATAAAGGGAGATATGAACTGCTGTCTTGAACTACCTAATGGATGCACACATAGAAGAGGGAAATAGATTATTTGTGGACGTGTGCATTGATAACACAAGAGGTAATTAATGTACGTTGCATTATATAGCAAGAAATGTGAGGGGGTGTTGGTGGTTTGTTTTTTTTACAGTTGAAGCAATTGCAAGTGAGAACAGGTTGCCAAACTCTTTTTTGGAAGATGTAAAGAACTCAACTGGGTAAGAATCTGAGTAACCTGCTCTAAGTTGTTTCTTCCTTGTGCAGGCAGAGGTCCCGAGGTCCTTCTAGCCTAAGTTGTTTCGTGAATCTGGGATTAGTTTTAAAATTTGCATTCCACTGCCTATTTGACTGTCAGTCTGTAACTTCATTGAAACTCAGAGAGAAGAAAATGTTTCTGCCTATCACAGAAATCATTGATTACAGCACTCAGTCAAAACCTAAACTGAATGTAGGTGTCTTCCTAATATGACTGCCTTAATCACTAAGCGAGGGATTAGTAATCATACAATTAATTAAGTGTTGCAGTCAGATGAGCATGTTTCAACATAGTGGCTGAGACCATCCTTTCCTCAGCAGCATTTGTCTCTTTAGACTGTAGAGGTGCAGAGACATAAAAGTCAAACCCACATAGGCCTTATCTCTTGAATGAGCATCCTTAATATGAACTATTAAAAAAATAGAAGAAATACTTTTTTTGTTTTTCTTTTGTTTTTACAGAAGTACCTTGATCTAGGAGATGTTTGAAGCACACATTGATCTTCTCTCAGGCGCGAAGAATTGAGTAGGGATGGCATAAAGAAGTTGTGCTGGAGACTTCTGGCAATTTTTTTTGTATTAGCTTTAGTAGTTTACGGTCTAGGATGCAGGCCTCTTTGAAACTCAGACTGAGACATCTTGCCATTCTCTGTAGTGCATGGAGAAGCATATTTTGTTTTTGTTTCTTTCTTTGTTTCATCTTGCCATCAGCCCTGAGTAATTTAAAGTCTAATTGGACAAAGAAAAATTCGAAGATGGTAGCAAAAGTCATCTTAAGAAAGCAAGTAGAATAAGTCTTTTATGTCAGAGTTTTTTAGATGAAAGGCAAGCAGGAATGAGTGTGGGAGTGGACCCTGGAGACATAAATTGAAGGCTACCATGTTTTTAAGTGTTTTCTGAACAGGAATACTGGTGGTATTTATTTATATGGAAAATTTAAAAATGGGGACTACAGGAGAAAACTAATGCCATACTTCTATTTTTTTTTTTCCCCCCACTAATAAAGGGATCTGTTTGTTTTTTTTTTAGCTGTAGTAGGTTAGATGTATAAAAGGGGTCTTGGTATTGCCTCACTGAATGTTGGAGTGCATCAGCGGTTGGTGCCCTGCCTGCAGGAATGGAAATTTAAACCAAAGCCTAGCCTGGAGCTACTGCATACCTGGGGTGGTGGGAATACATCACTTGTCATTCCCAGTGGTACTATTTGAGGGATTATTTTCCCCTCTTGGATTTATCTCCACACTCTTTGGCAGTGTCTTAGGATAATAGGTGCAAACCTTGGATTTTAAGGATAGCAAAAACTTGTCATTCTTTAGATCCATTTCTTAAACAAATTGGTAAAAGTACCCCTTTTGCTGTGTTTTGTCACTTACATGGTAAATATCAAAGATGAAATTATTATTATTAGTGTGGGCAAAAATCTTCATTATCAATACAAAATTAGTGAGATAGTATTGGTGGATGAGAGGGAGCAGTGAAATGGGAATTAGCTGAGAACGGCACGTATTGGGTCAGGAAGAAGACAGTAACAATTTGATGGCTCTGATTTTTTTGTAGCTATATTTTCAGCAATTTGAAAGGATGCCCAGAATAGTAATAGTGAATCAATGCTGAAAATTATTCTTATTGTAAATGTAAAGAGCAAGTGAAAAAGGAGCACTGCTGTGAAGCCAGATGATTTTTTTTTGTGTGGATTTTATTTTTAACACTTTTTGGAAGAGAACTCTGTCAAGAGATGAGCATTGAAGGCATTTAACTTGTGTTATGTTTTCAAGACAGGAAAAGATGGTGCAATGGGAAATTTTAGCAAAAGGGCATAATAGCTCTTTGTTTTTCAAACTTTTGTAGTCTTTTCATGTTCTAGTACAAATGTAAGAGTCTATGCACGCTTGTTTGTGTATCAACAGAAGATACGTACCAGAAATATATATGCTTAGTGCAGATTAATAGTGTTTTCCTCTTTTCTGTGTTTTGTGTTTTGGCAAATATCCATCCATCTTAGGATACTTGCTAATTTCAAAACTGACATGTGTTTCACAATATTCATGTGTTTATCCAATTTATCTCCAAGTAATGGAGGCAGATAATCAGTAGCAGTTATTTACAGTTTACATTTCATAGTTTTAAACAAAGCTGCTACATGTATATGCTTATATTATAAACAACAGAGATGTAGTTTCTTGCACATTTGTAGTGCATAATTCTAAGATACAGTACTCTTACAGTGTCACTACAGTGGAAAATTTACCAGCTTTTCCACAATTAGAAAAATATTTCATCTGTTTATTTCTTCTGTTTTGAGATGCCTCAGCCTGAGGTGGACGTAGAGTTGGTTAGTTGAGGCTAAAGTCTGCCATCTTATAGTTTTGGCAAAAGGAAAAAGTTAATCAAAGCAACAGGAGCAGCTGGATCTTCAGAGAGTTGGAAAGCTTTTCTGTTTTTATTTTTGTGATCTAGAGTATGAGAATTAAAAGATCTGGACATTTCATCCCTAAATAAAAGATCATTGATACTACGTATTTGTCCTATTTGGAAAGGTCCTCTGCTATTTGAGGTACTTTGAAAAGAGAAACAACACTCAGTAATAAATAGTGGCTGAACTGACAGTGCTAAAACTGCACCAGGGTATGCCACTAAGACTGCATCTACAGCTGGAAAATGGTAAGCAGTAACTCTGAATGCTTGTTGAGATTTTTAAGTGTTTAATAAGCTTTCCTTTAAATCAAGGAAGGTCAAGTTTCATTCTCTTTTTTATCACTGAAATAAAGGAAGCTTGTCTTAAGGGCAAGATAAGATGACCCATTCACAGCTTACAAAAAAAATTTTAGAAATTCTTACACTCATTTTTTGTTATGCTTATTTTGATGAGACTAAAGGACAAATAAACTAGTTTCTTCTCCTTCCAAGCCGACTTAAATCAATGGAAATCTCTACACTAATTTCTCCACCGTGGTTCAGCTGTGATGTTGATGTTTAGAAAAGCCTGCTACAGGAATTTGTATAATCATCATTAATTTGCTCCTATGTTAATAATCATCTTGAAAGGTCCTGTCTGTCTAGAGAGGACTGTCTTAACCAGTCCCAATCAATATGTACGCATTTAAAGGAGATGATGGTACTTCCTGGAGATCAGAAGCTGGATGTTGATGAAGAGATGTACTGTAGCCTGAAGTGTGGGAGATGGCAGAAAGCTCTTTCTTTCCACTCTCTGTCCGCCAGTTAGAGCACTTCTTGTCACCCTTTGACTTTCCTGTTCCTGTGTGTTTTGGGGAGGGTGTTACTGAATGAATATGGGCTTGATTTTTTTTGTTTCCAGCTGAAGCTACAGAACCTGTTTTCTTGCCTTTCTTCTCTTTATGAAGCAGGATCCATACAGCTCCCTGTTGCTTTATTGGCTTGCATTAGCAGCTTATATGAAAAGGGATTATAGTTGCTGAAAGGAATTGACAATCATAGAAAGAAGTGTTAAGAAAACCAGAAAAACCCAAAAACATTAGCCAACATCTTACTGCTGAGCTAGAAGCATTTGCAATAAATGTATTCTGAATGTCTTTAAGGATTTGAAAAAAAAAAGCCAAAAAAAGCCTAACAGCATAGTGAGAATGTATTTACAGCAAACACTTCTTGGCCTGGTTCCTCAGCTGTCATGGTTATGACTGTGCAGTTACTGCTGCTGTGGGAACAGGCTGGGAGAGTGTTTTCTTTGCTCTGCTTCCAGTAGTCTCATCTCTTGCACACATTACACAGGTATGCATGTGTCTGTTCTCCTTTGCATAAAACTAAACAAATGCAAAACATGCAACTCTTTTGCTGGGTTGTTGACTAGACAGGAAGAAATCACAGAGAGTTCATAGTGTCTCAAAATGGCTGTGCTGGGGTTAGATCTTTTTCATTTTTCCCTAAAGGTTTTAAGGGAAAGTGTTTTGAGGTTTAAGATTTCTCTGCAGCAAAGTTCAGAACTTTGTGCCTTAATGGCATCCAGCATCCTTCTTGGAAAGAGGTAGTGATTTAAGCGTCAAGTGTTTGCTAAACAGGAATAGTGGTGGTAGAGAAGTGAGGGAAAGAGAAGGCCCTGCTTGTTTTCTACATTAAGCTTCCATTACTTATGTAAAATTTTGCAAAAAAATAGTTGACACCTAATGCTACTCTTCCACTTTCTCTGTTCTCCTGTACTAAAAAGAGGGTTTGTTCTTTGTCTCTAACTGCTCTAGGTTAGATGCAAAAAGGGACGTGGGCATGGCTCTGCTGTGCCTGAGAGGCTGGTGCCCTGCCTGCAGGAATGAAAAGTTAAACCAAAGTTTAGCCTGGAGTCACTACATCCCTGGAGTGGTGACAATACATTGCTTATCATTCTTGGTGGTACTGAGGAGTTCCTTTGCTCTCCTGGGGATACCTTCAGACTTTTTGGCACTGCCTTAGCAGAATAGGTGCTGCATCTTGGAGTGCTGAAGTTTAGAGCTTGGTGTGGAATAACTGGAAATCAATGGTGTGAGTCAGTGGGAGTAGGTTTGCCAAGTGGAATTAAGCAGTGCTGAAGATGTTGAACGAGAGGGCTATAAGGAAAAGCCTGTGGGCTCATTTTCTGTCTCTGTTCTGGATTTCAACACCTAAATGTTACCTTACTGGACAGCTGTGTGCCCTGAAGACTTAAGGCCAAAACGGAGCATCTTCTGTTATGTGCCAAGATCCTTCTTTCAGCTGAACTTGTCAGGCTTTATTCTCTGTAGATAATAACAGCCTTGGAAGCCTGGAAATGAGAGGTGCAAGTTTGTTTAGGTTAGCAGTTTAGCATTTCAGGCTGTATTACCACCTGCTACCCTGGAGAGTGCCCTGCACGCAGCAGTCATAGACCTCTGTGCTAGAACTAGAGATGCAAGGTTCCTGAGGCCAGGACTAAGTGTGTGAAGGGGAAGCATGACTAGATCTGTGCAGGAAATTCAGTTAGCCTGAAACTTTAGCTTTCTAGGTGAATACTTTAGCTGCTGGCCTTTTATAGGATCATGATGACTTCTGCGGCTTTTGCATTTTTGCTTACATAGTTTTATCCAGCTAAATACCACCTGCCTGGGAAGTGAAAACTGACATCTTCCCCATAATAGGTAGGTTCTCTCATATGTCTAATTGTGATACTAAGCAGTTGCTATTATAACAGCAGAACCACAGGCTTTGGAATTTTGTTTTTGGTTTAATTTTTCTGTTTTTTAATGGCCACATGTGCTCAGCTTTGTGTCGGATTCCACATCGCCAGTGGCAGGTACATTTAGAGAGTACCTGCTAGATTTGGCTTGTAAGACTTACTCTTTTCCAACAGATGTGTGTATGATTAATGGATCTCAAATGGGCTTCAGGTTGAAATTTTATGCTCAGTGGAGATTTTCTATTTCCCTTCCTGAGCAGTCAAGATGTTTGGGAGAATGCGTAGGTGGAGCTCACCAAAGCTGCTTTTTTGAACATGTATTTTTTCCCATTTTTCAGCCTTCTTCATCTTTTTCATCAAAATAAATTCCACTACCTTGGAATATTGATTGGACTTTGACACATTGTTTAGCATTACACATTAATTTTACTTATTAAATAACAATGAATGTAACTGTATAAACAGCTTTTAAAAATTAATGGTGAATTAATGTATGTTAAACTGATTGCAGAGAGTCGTTTCTTTTCTTTTTAATAATCCAGCTTGTATTCTGTCTGCTGGAAGCTGACAGATTGATCCTTCACTCAAACCATCCTCCCCTATCTCTCTTGCTCCCAGAAAATAACTGCAGATATCCAAGAATAGCAGCAGGTTTTGTACTGGTATTCTTTGTAGAAAGT
This sequence comes from Sitta europaea, assembly GCA_013400255.1. Taxonomy (NCBI): domain Eukaryota; kingdom Metazoa; phylum Chordata; class Aves; order Passeriformes; family Sittidae; genus Sitta; species Sitta europaea. Next base: position 1,067,631 of record VXBS01006425.1, on the reverse strand, counting down.
GATTATTTCTCACATCCCAAGTGATTGACACAAACGTAAAGTAATTGTGCTTAAGGTACGGGAGATTAGTGCCATGGGGCTTTTTTCCCCCTTCCCCCTCCCTAACAAAGAAAAAACTGCTTTTTTGTACTATTTATGAAGCTGTAGAAGATGTTTCACTTTTCACTGTGTTTTGCTCCATTAATAGTATCTTTTAAAAGAAAGATTATGTCCTCCTAGCAGAATGCTGCTATTGGAATCCAGCTCTTACTATGCCACTAAAGTGGGCGCCCTTTTAAAATTCTTTTTCTGCTAGAATTTTTATTCTGTATAAAAAACAATTAGGTAAGAACTGGAGCTAAAGAAAAAGCTATGAGGCAAATAAAAATACAAACACTCCATTACATGGCACTAATCTCTGGATGTCACTGAGACTCATGGTATCAGCACCTTTAGCAAACTATTTTAATTAGATTTAGAATACAAGTAACACTTTAATTGTTGTAGATTCATAACTGAGGGCACTGGTGAATGCAAAAGCATGGTTCTGTGGGCATAGAAATTGTTTTGGCAATCTATAATTTGATGCTTTAACAGGTTATCTGTTGTCTAATTCATAGTAATTGCTCTCACTACTCCAGGAATGACATTCAGCACATCTTTACATTGTGGCTATGTATGTGTGTGACTGCAAAATGTGTATAGTTTTAAAATGTATTTGTTTTTGTTTTTACATCTTGTCTCTGTCTTTAATGCCCTTTGTGTCTTCTCCTGTTTGTAAGGACAATGCATATGCAATTTTTCTTGCACCTTTCCGACCTAAAGGCAGTTTTTTTGACAGCTACATATACCAACTTCACAGTCACAGTCCCATGGTCATGAATCTGTTCTGTTCACTCTCATACATACTCTTGCTTACATTCTTTTCTCACACTCTTTCATCTTCAGTCTTCCTGTAGAGTTGAAAGGTTCTATATTTTGTGCAGCCTTGTTGTTACTTCTTGTTGGAAGTATTGATTTTTGTGCTTTGAGGTAATTCAAGCAGGCTCTCCAACACTGCTTTCATTTGCAAGGGGTGACTTTTTTGAATTCAGTCACTGCGGAAGATATACTTGTGAATTTAAGTACAGAAAAGCACATTTTAATCCATATTTGTGAAAAACAGGTTGTTTAAAAAAAAAGAAACACAGCATTTTATTATAAAATTCATGTCTCAACTCAAGGCTAGTTATTTTAAAACCTGATAACTTCTCACCAGGCAGAAAATTAAGTTCTATATTGAGATTTACTGTCTTTGGCCTCTGTTCAGTGGTCTACATCTAATTGATTCTATTTTAGTTTTTATGTTGCACTGTTTATGGTAATACTGGAGGGTTTTCTTCAGCAGCATTTTAAGTTTCTTGACTAACACATATCGTGTTACTTTCTCCAGAAGGCCTTAGACTGGCCTCTGTAGAAGTTCCCTTTTCTGTACAAAGAAAGCATTGTAGTTGACAATTTTTCTGACATTTTCTGACATTTTTTAATCAAATGATTTTTAGTTTAAGTGCTGATTTAAAATCATTGTTTCAGCGATTGTCATGAAGTGGTACCTAGTCTGTTGGTACCCCAAAAAAGGAATTTATACTTTTTTTTTCTTATACCAGAAAGTGAACTGAAACTCAAGGTAGTTAAATAACATATGAAGCAATTTAAGAACTTTGCTTTCCATTGCATAGCTTAAGTACTCATCTTTATATATTATTATATTTTTTTATACATTATTCATAAAATTACACATTTTATACATCGTTACAGATGTATAGGCTGAAATACTTATGGAGAGCGGGCTTATTAAGCTTCTCACTTTTGATATTTGTTGCCAACACTTGTAATATTTCCTTCTGTTGTTGTTTTAGGGAAAATCAGATTGAGACAGCTTATATAAATTTTATGAGCTTTAGTTGGGTCCTGTTAATACTGCCTTAAAATGTGTTGTTTGGCTTTGGGTTTGATAGCTAAACAATGATTTTGCCTTTGTGTATTAATAAGGAGAACTCAAAGAGATTTTGTGATTTAGATGATGTTTTTAACATAGCTGTATCAACCTGGTGATTAGTTTAATTAGAAGATATGATGCTAGCCTAGTTTCTTCTTTGTTTACTTTTATTTAACTTTTGTGCTTTTATTGCAAAAAGACGGAGGAATAGACATTTTCTTATTCTGTATTTTTTTGTTGTCATTATTCAGCAGCTGAACTACAAGCAGTTCTGCATGGTAGAACCTGGAAAAAAACCCCATTGTGTATTTCTGAAGAAAAGTTTTTGCAAATTATGTATTGCAGACTGTTGTTCAAGGGTAGAGAGAGCAGCAAACCAATGATCAATCTCAAGACTGCATAAAAGAAGTTTGCTTTCCAAACTGTCGTCTTTTAGAGAACAGACTCTAGGAAATGGGAATCACAGCTCACAAAAGTTCTTTGTAGTAACAAATTGAACCTAGAGGAAGAGTTTTTTATATGTGGTAGTTCTGTTACAGTCTTCATCAGACTTATTCTTTGTCAGTCAGCCCCAGAGATCATCCCCAGGCTCTTGTGGACATGCCAGGCTGCCCCACAGCTGGGTTCCATCTTGCCTTTAAGCTGATATGGTACTGACTGGGCTTCCTGAAGAAGCTTGGTTTTGGGTGCCTTCTTGTCTCCTGGAACACCACAGAGAGAATAACGTCTTTATTGTTGTTTCCTGTTGTTTTCTGTTGTTGGTTATACAAATGAAGGTGACAGAAAACTTCAGGTTACTGTGTTTGCCTTCAGTTCTTAACTTTATTAAAAGCCAACAGGGAGGAAGAGGAGGATGTCTGTTTCTGTTTCAGTTGATGAATTGAACAGCACTCTGGCATTCTTCCTAAGTGTTTATTTTTAAAAGTTACTCTTAGCCTATATAGAAAGACTAGGAGAATTTCCTTCTCTTGTGGATGTCTTTGTAGCAAACTGTTGTTATGCTTCACCTCAGTTTCTCTCTGAACTTGGCAGAGCAGACTGCTCATAAATACCTTAGAGGGAATTTGAACTGGTGCAGTGCATCTGTTTTTCGTGGTGTTACATTGCAAGGCTTTGAGATTGGTTAAGCATCAGAAGACAAGTCAAAGGGGCAGTTGTGTTTGTTCAAAAAGTGTCGAGTTGGGTTAAGCACTGTGGTATATCCTATTATGACACACCAAAGAAAGTTTCTGTAGGGGCTAAGAATCTTCTGGTTTATATCTGGGGAATGTCTCCTTTTTTATCAAATACTTCTGTAAGTACATTTAAAAATTAGATTAAAATGCCATGTTTCATTATACTGTTCCTAAATTATATGTTTGTTTACACTGTGAAACTATTTACTTGTTCCAAATGTCTCTGTGTGTCTAGGCAGCATCTTATAAGTAATTTTTCAAGGAATTATTTTTAAATACATGTTTTATCTTAAAATGTGTTGTTTTTATTTTAAATACATGTTTTATCTTAACACTTAAGTATGTGTGAATAAGTATCTAAATTTTCATTTAGGAGCACAGTTTCTTACCGTTACTTTGTTCAGCTATTTGCCTGTATTAAATCATTAGCATACACTCAAAGTAGTTAACAGAGGAGGATGGATCTGGCAGGAATAGAACTTAAGCTGCCTACGGTGTCTTGCTGTTTTTCCAACACTGGTGTTCAGAGTTTGGCTGGCTGCTGCCAAGTTTGCTGCTGCATAATGCTTGATTGTAACTCTGCATGTATTCCTCTTAAGAAGAACAAATAAATAATATATTCTGTTATTTACCAAACAACCAAACATGAAGATTATTTCAAAGTCATAAGTAGCAATCCCTCTTCTATTCTAATGCTCTATCATTTCAGCCTCATGCACAGAGGATACTCAGGCTTCATTCCTCAGCAGAAATGTCATATGTATCTCTGTGTTCTACCTTGGGTTTAACTTGCTATTTAGAACCCCTACTCAAAATGCATATCTGGTATTTTGATTATGGTTTGTGACAAACAGAATGATTGATTAAAGTAATTTACATAGAAGCATTCGTGGGGTTTCTGAGCAAGGCAGAATACACAGAAGCACATGGCATTTAATTACTTTGCTTAACAATATATGTCAAGTTAAACCTTTTTAAAAAAAGATGAATGCTGTGCTTAAGGAAAATGCAATTACATTTCTATGCTTTGAAATGTTTTACACACTGTATACATTAGAGGGGCAAAGACATTAACACCTCTGTACATGTAAAGGTGCTGACAGATTTCAGATGCTACAAGGCAGGCTTTTGTAGCCCTGTCTGCCTATTACTTTCAAAGGGAACTCTGTAATGTGCTGTTAATCTGAGCTCAGTTTCTTGTGTGAAACTACATTTGCATACAGACACACTTCTTGGAACTCACTGAGAACATGAGGACAGTGGTCCTTATTTGGTAAATTGTTGCATATAAACAGGATTTGCATTCAGATTAGTGTTTTATATCACAGCCTGATTATGTGTTCCGTTTTAGTAATGTTGAATTAATGGCAATAGGAGATTTCAAAATGCCACTCCTGATTTTATGTTCCAGTTCTAACTTTAATTAAAAATGTCTTTGCACTCTTTCTTTCTACTATGCTGCAATTTAGTAACGGACCTGGAATTTCTTCTCCCATTAAATAAAGTGTACACTTCTATAACAAATTATCCAAATTGCATTCAATAACATGTTAATAAAAGATTTTCATTCTGCTATCTTCCTGTGGGAGGGTAATGGAGGAGCAACTGAATGTCATCCAGTCCTTGCAGAATAGAAGCAAATAAGAGGAAGTCCACAATGAGAAATGGGGTTATGTGCAGTGTTTCCCAACCCAAGTCTGAGCAAACCTAAATGTCTAAACACTACTGCTCACTGCTAGGCAGATAGACTAGCTCAGTTCTTTCCAGAAATTATGGCTATGTTGTTTTGGTGCAGCTCTTCCTTCTTGCCCTGAATTACAAATGAAAAAGAGGAAAATGAAATTTTGAGGATAGTTGCTTGACTACATTCAAAATAAACAACAAGGCTAGTTTTAATTAGGAATGGTTTTCCAATCAAGTTTGCCATCTGACTTTCACCTGTTCAGTACCACCAGCAGTGGCATGGCTCAGAGAGGTTTGTGGAGGGTAGTTCTCTTATATATTCAGTACTCAGGGACCTTGGCATCTTTACTATGGCTTTTTCTGAACTTGTGGGACAAAAGCATGTGTTCCTCCTACTCTACACAGTGGCAAGATGTCCTCTCCACTGCTGCTGGAATGGTGTAGCTTCTTTACTTTTCCGTGCTCAAAATTGTAAGTACTAAAACAGAGTGCACTTAATTTGGTAGGCAGCTAATTTCTTTTCAAGCCATAAATTTGAAGAAAATACATGAAATAAGATGTTTGCACTGCTGTAAATTAAATAAAGCATTATAATTTAATTACACTATGTGTTAACAGAGTATTTTTTCCTGTTGCCTAGCAATGAGATCTACCATGAGATTCACCATGTGCTTAAGAGTCCTTCATTAACTTCAGTTTTGAAAGGTTTATAACTTTATTAAGAATCAATATTTGTGGGGCAATCCAGAAAGTGCATGTTGGATGTTATGGGGTCACTTACTAAGGAAGCTTGAGGCAGAAAGCTCTGGCACCCTCTGATTTCTGCACCCTTTCTCCCTTGCTACAGTATGGGGTAAATTTTGAAAGTAATTTCTTGAGCAAAACTTCATGTATCCCCACAAATCTGAATGTCTGGGAAAGGCTTTGAGCTGCTGGTGTTTGTGATTGCTTCCAGTAGTGTTGCACAACTGTGATCCTTGTTATGTTGGACCTTCACATGGAGCTTGATGAATGAGTCTAGTGCTTGAAGGGGTTGGAGGAGCAAAGCATCTGGTAAGGCTGAAAAGGAAAGCTCTAGGTCAAGCCCGGAAAATCACTTTGTTTCACAGGAGGAGCTAGCGTAAAGTTAGGGTCTGCAAATATATGCAAAACTGGACAGCTTTTAGCTTCAGGAGAAAATATTTTTCCTTCCAGTTACCTCTGATAGGGGTGGGATATGGCTTGTTTTGTGTTACTCCATAAATCAGTGCTGTACCTAAAAGGACTTGAATTTGAGCTCCTGGAGAAAAGGACTGAAAACTACTAAATATGCAAGTTTTTTTTTTCCTAAGAGTATATCCAAGAACCAAGTGTTTTTGGCAGACAAAGTGACTAAAAACTGTGTTAGAATGATAGTGGTGCTATGCCACTCAGAGATGTGTCTCCAGACTGCATCTTGCTGCAAGGCAGAAAGCAAAAAACCAGTTTATTCATTCTATTTTGTAGAAGTATTTAAGGATTGAGAATATGATTACTGGAATTGTATTACATGTTATGTATATATAAGTATATATATGGACTTAATGAAAGAATCAGGCTTCATGAAGATGTGGGAGGGGGAAAGTATTTTGAATTAATCCATTAATCCTTTTTAAAAACTAAAACTGCCTATACCTACCTAGCATTTCAAAATGGTTGTGATTAATATGAAAGATCTAGATTTTGCATATTGAGATTTATGCATGTTACTTACAGAAGATCCATGTGTTTAGTTGCAGCTCTTAAGGGAATGTGGCTTTATTCATGTTGTAAACTACTACATCTATATAATTTCTAACCTTCATAATGGTTGATTTTTAATTAAGAAGCATAGAAACATGAAGTTCATGCCTTCGTGTGAGCAAAGTAGTTTTTTACTGGACAAGGAGGCATTCATACCACTGGCATTTATCTGGTGAATAACTAAGCAAGATTAGTTAAGAAAACCAAAGTAAAAACCAGACTTTTTTTTTTTTCTGATAAATCTGCTTCTTTACCCATGATTGTTTCAGTATGTGTATTTTTGCATGTTTATGTAGTTTTTCTTTGGAGTTATAAGTCTCATTATAATTATGAATGGTAATTGATTTTAGAAGTCTGCTAGAGGTATGTAATTTTTTTTGACAAAATGTGGCTTTTACAGATGACATAGACCAATATCAAATGTGAAGAAGTGCAGCATTTGCTGTGGTTAACATAAGTGGCATTTCCTGTTTAGCTAGACTGTCTTAGGCATGGTTTGGTGTTCTTGCAGCCTTTGTATAGAAAATGAGAAAAGGGAGCTGTGCCTGAAAGTCCCTAATTTAGTCACCTAAAGTTAGCATTTTCAGCTAACCTTTCCCATCCCTGTTCTCTAACAAGTGCTCTGAAATCTTCCTTCTTCCTTAATCTGCCTTGAAAAATTCCATTTCTCACTGGAGTGCACAGTGGGTTAGTGATCTGGATTTCACGTGGGATGTGCTTCCCTGGAAGATCATAATCCATACAAGAACTGAATGAAGATGAATGAGTGTTGCCCTGACAGGGTCTAGTATTCCATGACAATAACTAGGGGACTGGCAAAGTGTTGATTATTTTTTGCTGTTCAAATGACACTTGAGGAAATGTGTAAAATACAATGCTCTCATTTGGCATTTTCCTGTTTTAAAGCAGCTTATACGTATGTCTGTATGTTATGTGAATCAGAAATATACCATATAATTCCATTATATCTATTGGGAACTGTTTGAATAAAGTATAGGTAGGATGTTCATTATATAGAGTAGGCTAGGATCATTTTTTTTTCTCATTAAGAGAACACTTACCTCTGCACCATGCTCTAGGGAGAGTTTTTTGTCTCTCATGGAAAATCTAGTAACAAAATATAAGTAATCACAGCATTCTCATAATAGAGTCTGATATCTTTAATGGGTGCTCTCATTTGATATCTATCAACCATTAAACTTTTTTGAATTTTGGGATGTTAAGAATGTTGTCACTCTGTATAATAGTACCTGGTGATTTTCATTTAACAAATCTGGTGTGTTCTGTTTCTTTATTTTTCTGTTCTCCCAACACCTCTTTTTCCTAGGAAAAAAATCCAGTACTGATAGCTCTAACTTCATAACAACAAAACAGAAAAAACCCAAAAAACCCCTAAATATGTATGTAGTAAATAAACTATCTAGTTTCAAGAAGTGATAAGAAGGAAGGAAAGTAGTCTTAAATTAATGGAAATAACTCCTAAGCGATATTTGTTGCACAAACCTCTTGTTTTTAGTCTGAGTTTTACCCAACATTTGCTTCTAACCCATGATTAAGCAGCTGCAAAATAAACATCTTGTTATTGCTAATTTAAAAAAAAAATAAATTAATAATTATACCAATTAAGTTAATGATAAAGTTGCACTCATAGTTTTGAGTGATCAGCAAAGATTGTGTCTCAGAAAGACAATGTCTTGATCCTGTGCTGTGAGTGTGACTTAACAGGGCAGTATTCTTTAGATGTCCTTAGTTCACTTGTTTACATTACAACAAATGAGGACTGCACTAAAACACAAAGTGCCCTAAGTAAAAAAACATAAATCTCCATGTGTGTTTATGTTGTTGTCTTCTAGGTTGACTGGGGTAAACTGGACTATTTAGTGATTGACATGCCACCTGGGACTGGAGATGTACAGCTGTCAGTATCACAGAATATTCCAATTGCAGGTATGTGTATTGCTTGACTCTTTCAGAGGTTTGTAGTTAATTAAGTTTGATAGCTTTAGAAAAATCTTCTTTTAAAACACCAGGAAAAAATTACTTTTATTTTTTTTTCCAGCATGCTAAGAAATTGTTTTATCAGTTGTGTGATGTTGGAAACATTATCTGTGACTTTTAGCATGTTAACATTACAGTTCTGTTGCTTTCTTTTAAACCAAGTTTTGAAAAGATGGAGAAGTCAGCTGTAACTCGTGAAGGAAAGACAGTCTTGCCAAAAACTGCTAAGTTTTGTGGTAGAAAATTTCCCTCTCTGCACCTACTAGATAGTAAAGAGAATAAAATAAAATAGTGATTCATATCTGATTTCTTAGATATATGGCCTAGTAGCTTGCATGTGTCAGTAGCAAAGCAGGAAGGCCTTTAAATTAACTCCAAGGGTTTTAAGTAATAAAGTGAAACATGACAGCGGCACAGAAGTTTTTGTTAAGGTAGAATTTAATTGAGTAATGTACATAAGGGCAGTAAAATGATGCAATTAAAGAGTAGTGGTTTTATTAGGGACTTTTAAAAGTATGATGGTATTGATAATTTCTGTTTACTACAGTGCACCTGAATGTCCTGACATAGTCATTAGACTCTTGATTTTCAAGGGGTTGTTGTGCCCTTTCCCCACAGAACTCTGAACTGCTTTCAGGAATGTGAGTGGTGTTGCACTGGGTCCTCTGGGACAGAGAGGTGATGGAAATTACTTTAATCCTGTATGTCTTCTAAATTTTGCTGATGTCTGATTTTTTTTTTTTTAAATTCTGAAATGGCTTCACTTTGTTCCTAGAGTAGTTCAGTTCAGCTCATTTTTTCATCAATCCTAGCTTCATAAAATTAGGAGTGATAGCATCACATTACATTTGTATTTCCCATTAGTTGGTTTTGTTGACTGTGCTGGAGTTGACTCTTGCAATTTTTTTTTTAAAATAACACATTCTGCTTTTGATGAAGACAAACACAACAGACAAGGAGTGATTAAGATACGTAATTCCCTGTGTTCTTACTGGTTCAGTGAATTTGTAATTTAGGAAGAGTTTTTTTCTTGTTTATTGTGATTATTTTTCATCCTCAGTGGAAGGATGTGTTTTTGTGTATTACAGCTTGAACTTCTTCTTTATTCTTCTTTCTTCTTTCTTGTTTTGCTTGTTACTTGCTTTCTGTCTCTTATCTCAAAGTGTCCATTGCATTGTTTAGCATGCTTTTATTTTCTTCAACTTGGTTCCTTTCAAGGATGTGGAAGAGAATGTTACAGAACTTGATGATCGTATCTTTGGACCAGTGTACAGAATTCTCTTGGTTTGGGGACTACTTCTTCATTTGTAATTTGTATTTTCTAAGCCCTCTGTTGTCTTTTACTTCGGTACAGAAAGTCTTTGGAGTTGTGCAACTCTGTTCCCTCTATGGTTTTCTTGTTCTTTGAAGATGCCTTTCACAGTCATGGTATTAGTGGAATAATTTCTCTGGTTTTCCTTAGAGACAACATATATATCTTAGTTTGGTAAATTTAAAGTGCATTATCAATTTGCATGAAAGTTGTTCTTTGATTTGCACTCATGCATATGTGAGATACAGTATTTGCATTATGATTCCTTCATTATTAATCTGTGGCTTCTTCAGGATAGACAGTGTAGAATATTTTTATTTTGCCTCTAAATAGTTTTACAAAACCCAGACACATATTTTTGCCAGTCACTTACAGAATTTTCTGTGAGTGGGAGAAAAAGCACTGGTAAAGATGGTTTGTGGGGGGTTTGCCCAGATGGGGCATAAAAAACTGTAGCTTTGCAACATCTGAGCATAAGAGAGACACTGCTAGGATATGTGAAATGGTATTGGGTTTTAATTTTACAAGACTGGTTTGTTTTCCTGCATCAGAGGTCCCATAGCTTTCTTGAGTCAAAAGGAAACTAGAGGAATACCTAATGGGTATAAAAGCAACACAAGATATGTTTTGTAATTCCAGTAGTCATTAAAGAGACTCTCAGCCTCTCACAACCTTGGCAGCAGTTTTGTGTGGGCACTTTTCCTTCTTTAAAAGAAGGTGGAAAAGGAAACTACTGTGACTTTGGGTTTTATTAGTCTTAGTCACTTCACAAGGAAACACATCTTTTTTAGTGTATTGTTCTTTAGTAATCTGTAACTTTGCTCAAGTTGCAGTCATTCTTCAGCAAACTCATAGATGAGGAATGTTATAATACCTTGAAAATGTGGTACCTATTTCTGCATAAACACCACTGCTTTTTTCAGATGCAAGTTTGCTTTCCAAATAGAAATCCAGGGTCAGTCTGGAGAAAATGGCTTTGTTCATGACCGTTGTTATTTAATTTTGCCGAGTTCTACTTCCTTACTTCTGCTTTATTCTTCTTTTCCGTCTTTTGCATGAACAAAACTTCCAGAAATAGGTTCTTTAACATGTATTGAGCATGCATGCCTGGATAAGTTAGAAACATCCTTACACACAAAAAGCTATTTTCCAGCTTTTTAAGCATTTTAAAAACAGAGGATTTCAGATGACATTACAATGTGTGCTATCAAGATATTATGTGAAGTGATGATATTATGAAAGATAAGGCTTGTGATTCCTTTGCATTACCTAGTTGCTAAATTGAGAAATCTAACCATGTGGGTTTGATCACTTAGCTAAAGGATCCATAAATTTAATAAATATTATTTGAAATGGATAATTAGCCTCCCAAAGGACTGGGGGAGCAGTTTATTATTCTCTCCCTTCGGAGTGTGAGGGCTGCGTGGGAAGCAGCAAAAGCATCTCTGTTCAAGAGGCAGCCTCAGCCCTGCACGAGCATTTCTGCCTTGTGGAGAAACTGCATTGTGGGGGCCAACCTTTAAATTAGGCTGTCTGCTGCCCTCTCCTTAATAATGTCTAAGTGAAGTCAGTGTTAGTGAAGTGTGACAGCTTGACAGCTCTAGAGACTCATCCTGTCTCAGCTGGCAGAACCTGCTCTAGGTTAATACTGGAATTGTTCCATTTGCTAAAGTTTGTCATATCACTCTTTTCTTTGGATATTGAGGTATCATAGCAGTGAAAATCATTAGAAGTATACATCCGCCCAGTGGGAAGCTGGGACTAACAAATAATTTTACATCTTACTGAGCAATCTTTTAATAATTACAGTAATGAGTATTCAACTGACTGTGTGTGTAAAGGAGATCGAAAGGTAAAAGGCTTCAGGTTTTATTTCAGTGTTCTTCATTTTCCCACCTTCTGAAAGTAACTTTTTTCCCCCATACAAAGCACATATCTTTGTAATAATAAGCTCTTAAAAGGTTGTTAATAGGAATCAGAAAGACAATTAGTCCAGATAAGCAAAGTGAAGGCAATGTGAATACGATTTGGTTTCTCAAGGTCTATAAAAGCAGAAGCATTATCGTTGCTAGTCATACAGGAAATTACTTTCGTCACCTCTCAGATTTAAAATCAACATTACACAGAGTTCCTACCATTTTTTAATTGCCTTACCCTGTAAGTGATGTTATTTTTTTCTGAATGTTTTCATCTTTCAGCAACGTGTATGTCTTAATATGCAGTATGTATCTCCTGAATGCCTTTTTCAGGTAGGGCTGAAATATTTATTAAAGGAATTTTTGTTAGTTCAAATATAAATTTTAAAATAATTGTAATTAATAGGATTTCTTTTGACAGCAATGTTTTGATAGATTATTTAAAATAAAGCCAAAAAGTATATTTTTGTCCCTACTGACTAAACATTAAAAATCTTATTTCTATTGAACATACATTGAATAAGAAAAAGTAAAGGGATGCCACCAACATTTGGCATTTTAAAATTCTTTATCACGTGACACACCAAAGTTGAAAACCAATTTATTTACTCATATTTATGGCAGTGTCACACAGACCAGGGTGTAATGTTGTGCACAACTATTTTATAGCAGTGTGTGGGACTGAACAGAACCAGATCTTGGCTCAATATATAGTAATGTACAAGAACAAGGAGTTCCAGGTGATAAGCAGACTGTCTGTTCAGAAATGAACATTTAAAAAGTAATTAAAAAAAGAAATTGAGAATTTCAAATCAGCTTTAAAGAAAGGCTGTTGATGTTTTATAAAACTATGCATGATTTAGCATGGAAAAGAATTGTGACTTGTGTAAGGGTGACTTTTTAAATTATCTGAAATTGAAAGCTGACGAGGTATGGTGCTGTTCTCTTGTCTTTCCTGAAGAGAAATGATCACAATAAGCCCAGTGCTGCAATACAAATTTCATGTAGCATACAGTTTAAGAAGTATATCTATATTCTGTCATTGTTCTTTGTATAAGTGTTTGTTTACCCCTGTTGCACGTATCTTACTTTGGTCACACCACAGATGCAAAGCATCTGATTTTTCCTTTTGGTTTAATGGTAATATGCAGTGATTTTTCTCTGTTTCTGAGCTTGCTTTCTTCTGGTGGTGAAGGTACATAATTAGTTTCTGCAGTACGTTTTTGAAGCTGTTTTATGGGAGCCATTTGGGTAATAGTAAATTTTACTTGATGTAATTCTGAATGGCAAATATTTTTAATATCAGATTTTGATGTAGATTTACTCTTCATTTATTGCTGTATTTTGATGTTTTAGATAGCTGCAGGAAAGGAAAGGCAAGTGGGTTTAGGATAGATTGAAAAATAGAAAAAGACCCTGAGTTGCACCAGTGGGGATTTGAAAACAGTTCTTTGTATTTATCCAAATATCATTTGCATGTTGAAATAGGCTGCTTCTGTTGTCAAAATAAATGTAATTCAGATTATTGTTAGGGTTATCTTAGCTTTGGACTCTCCTGGTGCTTCATTATGAACTGGTAGACTCAGTAGACTCTGTAAACTTAATTTAGAGACCAAAATATAGTATGAGTTTACACATTAATACCTTACACTCTTTCAATAAAAATTTAAATTTTATTCTTGGCTCATGGAGTTTGATTTAACACACATTGCCCGTTGAAGCTGAATTGACAGTGTATTCAGTGCCAGATCTTCAAATTTTATTGTTTCTGAAAAATAGTTTCCAGGTATTCAGGAAAAAATCATGAAGAATAGAGGCTTTGCAAACTGGGCTTTCTGAGGTCTGGCAACAGTGGCTAAGTGTGTGGATTAACTGCAGTTGCCTTGTTGGTTTTTAGACCAATTATTCTGAATAGGAAAAACAAACTAGCCTGGTATTCAGCTGATGATTGCTAAAGGTGAGAGAAATTCATATGAATAATGGTTCTGCATTTTCTCCTCTATCTATTTCTTCTGAAAAAAGTAAATGTTCAAATCTGCTCCTTACCATCCCCACCTCCAGGGGAGAAAAAGTAAACAACAGAATGGTTTGGGGAGCTGATTTTGAAGTAATCTTACTGTCGTCTTTTTTCTGCAGTAGAATTACTCTTTTACCCAGTTCTCCTCTTTGGATTAGGACCTCTCATTTAAAAAAAAAATCATATTCATTTGTCAGAAAGTCTATTTGGACTTTGCTCTTGCCTAGTACAATTCTCACAATAATCTAGACATGATTGGCAAATGCCCTTGAAAGCAGGAGGTGGAATGGAGTTGAGCAGAAAAAAGCTAATTCAGATAACCAAGAAAGAGTGCAAAGTGGCAGTGTCTGTGAGGGATTAGATTTTCATTTTAGGCCTGTACTTTGCAGATAGTGCTTGTTCACAGATGTTATTAGGAATGTTTTCAGTGTTTTCACTTCACTAAGTAAGTACTCCGTTGTAAATTGCATTAGTGTGACATGTGTGTTCAGTTTGCCATGACCAAGACCAAACATTTTACCATAGTGAGCGTTGTCATCCCACGTCTTTCCCCATGCGATCTGGTGTGAAATGGATGTTATACTTACTGATCAGTATAAATGAGGGCAGTTTAGCTTTAGGGTTACAGCTTTAATGCAGCATGTGATACTCCTCTGCTCGGTTGTTTCACTGACAGTTCCACTGAGCAGGAGGAAGAATATTGCTGAAAGATTTCTGTTCTCTTTTCATTTGTGCAAGTTGGTAGCATCCTGATCATAATACCTGCTATTCCTTGGGCAGAAGAGGATGTGTGGCAGTTGGAAACATCACCTGTCTGAGCAGTTGTTCAATGACTTCTCCAAGAAGAAGGTAACAAGCAGGCTACAGGTGTGATGGAGCCAGGATCCAGCTTTTGGGACAATTCTGAGCTGTATTATGAGGTTGAAGTCAGGATCCTATAATGCAAAATCACACTCTTGGTTCTTTCATGTTGCTGTTTGTAATGAGATGCCACACAGAAAAGCTAAAGGAACTTCTTTATAATGTTTATCCAAGAAGATGAATAATTTTCTAATGTTAGTTTCTCTCTAATCATTGTCAATTGAAATTACAGCAAAGACAAGTCTTTGTTCTTAAAAGAGCTTTTTCTGCATCTTCAAGTGCAAAGATGTATCTGTAATTTCAGGCAATATGAGGGGACAAGTTTAACAGAAGGTCAGCAGGGCACTGAAGAGATCCCTGGTAGAGAAGAGTCAGGTTAACCACAGGCTATTTATGACTGGAAGATGTCACCCAGAAGTTTGAATTTAATGCAGTGGAAAAGGTAGCAGAAACTACAAGAAGTGCATGAGTGTTGTGGTCAGATCAGGCTGTTTACAACTATACTGAGGCCTGAATGTAGTTCCTTGCCAAGAGTGTTCAGTGCCTGTCAGTCAGCAGATGTGATTATTCTGTGGCTTTATCGTCCAGAACTGTCTTTGTCAGTCTCCCTGGTCAGTTATACTTCACAGCTTTTGAGGTGGCACTGTTTGCTAAGAGGCTGATATAAGACATGGTCTAATACTTGTGTGTGGTGGGATCCTTAATCATCTCTCTTGGCTGAAAGACAAATAGCCTGATTCTGAAATCTGTCTGTGAAGACACTGGAAGGGAAGAAGAATATATTAAGGGCATCATTTTCATTGTAAGGCAGATATTTTATACTGCTGCTGATCAGCAGCTTTTTAGAGCTTCGTGCTTTTTGCTTTGGTACAAATTGACTATAGCTCAAGTTTGGTGAGGTTTCACCTTATGCTTTATAACTCCAAGCATCTAATGCAAGCCTTTAATAATGCAGTGAATAAAGAAATTATAAGCTGCTTCAGTCCTTGTAATTGCCTGAGTACCAGCCCACCAGAAGGGTACCGATGTGCTGTGTAGGCACATCTCTCCTTTACTGAGGATTAGGGACCTGAGATTGAAAGGCAAACATCAGTCCAACAGGGTATTTTTAGTTCTGTCTCTATATATAATGTGTCCTAAGGATTAAAAATACAATTAACATAATTTTTACTAATACAATCTCACCTGGAGTGCTGAGTCCCGTTCTGGATCCCTCAGTACAAAAGAGTCATGGAGCTCCTGTAGGTAGACCAGCTAAGGGCAAAGAAGAATAGGGCATATCACTTATGAGGGATCACTGGGAGCTGTTTAGGTTGGAGAAGACTGAGAGGGAATCTTACTAGTGTATATAGGTATCTGAAGGGAGTGTGTCTGGAGGGATCTGGGCTCTTCTTTCTGGTACTGAGCAGTAGGAAGAGAGGCAGTGGGCAGAAATTGATGTACAGGAAATTCTACCTGAACATAAGTAGGAATTTCTTTAATTTGCAGGTGATTAAACACTGGAACAGGCTGCTCAGAGAGTTTGTGGTGTCTCCATCACTGGAGGTACTCGAAAGTCATCTGGACAGAATCCTTGGTAACATACTCTAAGGGACCCTACTTGAGCAGGGAGATTGGACTGGGTGACCTGCAGTGGTGCCTTCCAACCTGACCCATTCACAGATTCTGTGTGATTCGGTGAACACGCATCAGCTTTTTGTCAAAGGAAATACATTGAAATTTAAAAAAAAAATTGAGTGCATGAGTAAGTAGATAAGTCAGTTAAACATAAATGTGCTCTACTTAGATATCCTTAGTATGCTCAAGGCACAGAAACTATTTTTCTGTAAACAACTGCAAAGCCAGAATTTTTAGTATGTTTCAATGTGCAACGTAATAGCGTTATATTTTCTGCAGCTTCTCTGTTCAATTTGTCAGCCTAAGTTTGTCTCATTCAGACACTTGAGTAAACATTGCACGTGTTGCTTCAAGAGACATACTGTGTGCATGAATTCCATTGTATTTCATTAGTTTATTGATCAAATAACTCTTCACTGTTTGATATTCCCATTAACTGTGTAGAGTCAAGATAGCAAGGAAAGTGTAGGCTGCATTCTTTCTTGCTTATTGTTTGAATCATTTTCTGAATTAGACATATGCAAACGTATTCAGGGAGGGGAGCACTGTGAAGAGTCTCACTGTGTTTGGTTGCTAGTAGAGGAAATAATGCTGCAAATAATTTGAATTCTTGAACTTCAGGTTGGGTTTGTTGGACTAGCAGATGTACCAAAGGAAGAGTGAAGGTACTTTTTTTGTGGGGTGTTGGTGTAGGTCAGTACAAGCTGGCTGTGAATAAATTTTGCCTGTAACTAGCTCAGAGTAAAAAGGAAAATAGAAGATAAACAACTGTTACACCCTCAACAGCAGCTTCTCGAGCATGTTGGCTTTCATTCTATTGAAGAAGCCATGGAAATTTTCCACAAGCATAATTTTAACTCATGTATTTCAGGAGTCAGAGGTTTTTTGTACAGACAGTTGGTGCTTGTGGCATCTCAAACTCTGTTAATTTGCCATTGGGTCTTTTTGGCATTTTTTGTTTTTTCCCTTTGGATGAGAATTTGTTAGCAAAAACAACCTCTCTGTTAAGCTGCTTGTAGTTGTAGTGGTTGTTTTTGTTGTGCATAGTCTGTCCTTCATGCCATGCCAATTATTAGATATTAGATATTATTCTTAATTATTATTCTTAATAATAATTATAATTATTATTCTTAAAATGATTAATAATGAACCAGAAAATGTAGACTTCAGTCTTGTTGACTGCATATTAGGTTCTATGTGAAGATCTAGGGAATGCTGAGCCAGCATCTTCAAGGAAGAGTGTGAATAAAAGTGCGTATACACACAAAGCCCATACTTCCAATTTTGCTTGGAAAGAAAGCAGTAATAAGCATTTTTTTCAAGTATTGAAAGATTTTAGTTTTACAAATATGCAAAAATCTCAAGGACGCTGAGTCTAAATTATTTACTTGTGACCTGTACTTTTAGGGAAAGGTGCATTCATTTTGTGGAATTGACCCTACATTTCAGTGTTGCTTGTAAAGTAACCTTGTATTTGGTGAAATGAGGAGCTAAGGTGATTTCAGTTTAACTGAAATGCTTTCTCATGCCGTTGGAGACAAGTTGATTTGGGAATGCCAGCAAATTATTTGGATGCCAGAGTTTTAGCAAGTAGGGAAATTACATTTGCTTGGTACGTTACATGTGCCGTTCAGTTTTTGGACTTCTGTATAACACAGTGTAAGGCAGAGATTGGCAGCTTTTAAGGAGTGAGGTGCCAGATTGTATTTTTCTTTCACAAATTAGAGGTTAAGAATGCTGGCTGAAAACATTCAAACACGCTGTCAGGCAGTGTTTGGAAACGGCTGGCTGTCATCAGGCAAGATCCGCCCCCGGCAGTAGGAGGATGGTGAAAGGGGCAGGGTTCCCTGTCCCAGTGCTGCCAGAGCATTCTGAGAGGAGTGCTCTCAGAATGCCAGGGCTTCTGGTGCTCTGGTCCCTGTCAGCAATGCCAGGGTTGAGTGCCTCTGGAAATCTACCCACCTCTTCTTTTGCCATGTACACTGAGGATTGGGACTGCGGGCACAGTAGGAAACTATCACAAGCATCTAGAATTCTCTGTTGTTATTGCTATTATGTGAAGTTTGACATAAATTTCTTGTGTATGGTTGGCAATAATGTGACTCTATGGAAATCTTTCTGTAATAAAGACTTTTGACACTAGATTGTCAGCATGAAACCAGAGCTAATCAGTTGACCAGTAATGCTCCCTTGTGTTTTTATAAAACAGGGACAAGCATGAACAGTTTTTTGTTGCAAGTTTTGAGACAATAACATTTGAAACCCCTGAGCGTTTGGAAAAAGATGCTCTTTGTGATGTGGAATATTCTGATGTCTGTATTAGTTTTTCATGCTGTATTAATCAAGAAGGAATAACAGTATGGGATAGTAAGCTGTAGGCTTACTTTACTTTAGAATCTAACTTTGACAAGGAGCTTTTTTGTATGCTTCATGACTCCCAGGAGTACTAATTATCAGGTAACCTGGAACCATGTCTGAATAGTGAGCAACACTTTATTCAAACCTAGTGCAAGTGTGCATCAGTTGGCCTCTTCCTTTGTGGTATACCATTCATACAAATGCATTGGTGTCTAGTGTGACATGGTTCAAGAAGGTGCAGCAGGTCCAGAAAAAAACAGTCTGCTTACAAACAGCTACCTAGTGATGTTAGAACAAAGCTTATTGCTAAATTAAAAGCTTTCAAATATAATTATGGCAGGGGACTGTTACTGAGTAGATATTCCCAGAATACCACCTCTGCAATCTGTCAGTATGTGGATGGTTGTATGATACAAGATAATTTTTCTCATTTAGAAAATATAAATGGTTTCTACATAGAAAAAGTTAGAGTGAAAGTGTCTAAAATATTTTTATCACTGCATATCATATCTCAATTATTTTGTTCATTGTATAATAAAAAACCTGACATAATTTTCTTCCTTAAAAGCATATATATGTGTGACTACTTTGAATTTAGTAGCAGGTACTAAATATTTAAAATATTTAGTAGAATAATTAATAATGTACATTTTAATAGGATTTCACATTTTCTTTTCCCAGGAGCTGTGATTGTCTCTACTCCACAAGATGTGGCTTTATTGGATGCACACAAAGGAGCTGAAATGTTTAGAAAAGTCCACGTACCTGTAAGTGCCTACATGAAAAATACCAGTAGATTTTTCTTTTTTCAAAATGTAAAAAAAGAATTCCCCATGCAGGAATAGATGAATGTTCAGAAATCACTTGAATTTAATAAATTCTCGTTAGAAAGCTTAGAATCCATCTTATAGCTGTATCAGGAACTTGGTTAAACAGAAGGGAGATAATCTTCTCAGGCTGAGGCCATAGTAATAATAAAAAATGATTTGTTTTAAATCTGTTTGTTTAATCATGTGGAATGGATCAGATTGCTGAACAGAATATCTTACGAAGTAATGCATGCCTTTCAATTATACTGTGTGTCCTCATTACATGTCCTCTTCAGCACTGTCTGTGTTGGGGCTTAAAATTTCATGACATGTAGAAAAATAATTTATTGGTATTTTTTAAAAAGCAGGCTCAAATTTTTGTGGAAATATGTCATTTGAAGGGCTCTGTAACTATCGTGACAAGTAGAAGATGGTTTAATCACTGTTTTTCATGAGGTTTTTAGCTTATATCTTAGCTTATTTGTTTGAGAAATGAGAAATTAATATCCACAATTAGGAGAAAATATTAGACAGGCTAACATTCTTGACTTGATTTTTTCTCTGGGTGCTACAAGTTGCTAAGTAACTGAATGTAGTACTCTAGAATATATTTATGTAGAGATTCATTTTTACTTTGAAATGGGCAGTTGATGAAAGAATATGATTTGAAATGCTTCCTTATCATAAACTGTAAGGAAAAAAAGACATTTTCTTGCTTACCTGTGTGAAGGTCTCTTTTACTGTTTCTTAAAAAAGGAAGTTTCTTTCATACCTAATGTTTTCCTAATTAAAAAAAATGCAACAGAAAGTTGAAGTGAATGCTTTCCCTTTTTTAATTTACAGGATGGCTTAACAAGAGAAATACTTTGATAATTCCTTATTACTAGCTATTCTTTAAGCACATTTGCATAAAAATGAAACTATTGTAACATTTATAATTTGCTGCCAGAAGGAAAACAAGAAAAATAACATACAGAACGTTTTGTTTTGATTTTATGTTTGGGTTTGCTCAAATGATGTATAATTATTTTCTTCAATTTAAATTGTGTTCAAGGTAGTACTTCACTGAATTTTCCCTTTTTTTAAGTGAGAAATTACCAGGATTTCTTTCTAGAATTGTTTCATTCCATGTCCTTTGAAGAGAATGGCCTCCAAGAAAATCGTGCATTCTGGGATGGGCTTGGCTAATACTGATTTGACTAGGGGAGATAAGTTATTAAGTATGACCTGTTATGGTTCGTTGGAATTATCAGATCTTGTCAAATCAAGTGAAAAGTCACAATAAAGCTGTTACACCACGTGTTGAATTTGAATGTACTCAAACCAGTTATCAGACCTTACCTTTTTTATTATGCTGCTTTATTTTATTCTACCCTGCTTCTTTTTATTCTGCCCTGTATGTACATGTGTGCAAATGTCATTTACTGGAGTTTTAAAGCAGCTTCTGCCTATATACTAAATTTCTAAATGTCAGCTAAATATGAGGATCTAAAGAAAGTGAAGTGACATAATTTTTTAGGAACAACTTCAGATCTAAGGTTTATGTCAAAGAGGCGGAATCTGCAGGTCTATGCTAAAATTACATACCCTGATTACATAATTAACTCATCTTTAAATTTCTAATCTCTAAAATCTTTAATCTTTGAGAAAGTGCTTGCAAAGAGCTGACTTTTCAAAGAAGCAGAGTCTCTAGGTTGCTGAACTCTGAGTACATTTTCTTGTATTTAATGGATTGTGTTCTCTCCCATGTACATACAGGCATGTATATTCCACCTTCCCCTCACCCCCACTGTAACTAGTTATCAAAGACTCATGTAGTATTACCACAGTAAAGTCACAATTCTTAATGTTGTTTGTCCTTTATTGAAATTGAAGTACAATGACTGAAGGAGCTAATGAAAATCTGGCAAGGAGAGTCAGCATTAAAACCAAGATTACAGGGCAAAATTCATATTTTCAGTCTTAGGACATAGTCATTAAAAGAGTGTGGGGTCCCGCAAGGTTTGGGACCCTGATTTGTTGTTAGAAATCTCTGCTTCAGCCTGCACATTCAAAGGATGAGACAAAGCTCTTCAGTTTTTGGTCTCAAGGTTGTTTATTTCTTATCTATAAAATTTTCTTCCTGCCCAGCCAAGGTCTGCTCAGCAGGACAGTCAGAGGCACTCTGCCTGCCCCCAGGGTGGTGTTATCTTTATATACTAAAAACTACGTGCGACATATTTACAATTATTCCCCAATACCCATCACCTATGTTAGACAGTGAGCTTCTACTCTAAACCAATCCAAAAGTGCCAACATCATCAGTGAAGATGGAGGTAGAGAAGAAGAAGAAGAAAGGCTAGATATGCCCAAATCCCTCCATCTTGTCCCCAAAAACCCTATACAAAAAATCCTAAAATTTACATTACATTCACCCCCTGTGATATTCTAATTATTACACTATTCAAACTGCTGTGGCTTTTATCTCCTCATGTAAAGGTGGCAGTTTGCTCCATGGTTCGTGATGGAACCCACTGGTGTTCTGGGCTGTGTGCCAGGGTCTCTGAGCCTCCTGGCAGGGCTCTCAGCAGCTCTGGACTCCCAAAGGGATGTCCCGAGCTCCGACAAAAGAGGAGTGACTTCTCTTGTGCAGTGGAGCATACTTACAGTGAAGAGGAATTTGCAGTGTTGCTGACTCCTATTGTAGGTGTGGAAGAAGGGATTACAGGCAACCTGGCCCCTGTTAAATCACAGTTGTACTAGTTACCAAAGAAGAGGAACAACCTTGCTCTTAATAGGTCACAGCTGTGACTAAAAAAAGATAGGTGTGATAAAAGGGATGGGTTGGCTGGTCAGTGGGTGCCTTTTGAGGAAGAGGACCTGGAGGAGGTAGAGGATCCCAGAGGGAGAAGGAATGACCCAGAGACACAAAGAAGAATGAAACAAGGAAGAGAGCTACTGATGGCAAAAAGATCAGCTGGGAAGTCAGTCTGGGTCTGATGGAGTTAGAGCCTGCTGCTGGAGCCTGCAGTCATAGTCCAGCTAGGTGAAGGCCTGTGTTCAAACTCTGCAAACTAGTATTTGCAGCCATAGTCCAGCAGGAAATAACCAGCAGTCAGAGTCTGCAATTGGACCCTACAGTAGGAGCTTGCTGTAATCAGAGTCAGGATGGCTAAGTAATAAAGAAGAATAAACTGGGACCCTTTTCATGTTGTTAAATGCCTGTGGCTTGGATCGTTTCTGCCCCTAACAAGAGGTCTGCTGCAACATCCTATCACAAGTTTCAAGATTCTTGTTATGTGAGTTTGGCCAATGTTTTCTTGCATTCCCAAGGGTGACTAAAAGGGAATAACTTTGAGTATTTAGGAAAAAACCTGCGTATTTCCACATGCTGAGGCTGAGTTCAGTTCATTATAGTTTATCTTATCAATCATATCCCTGAAAGAAAAGACGGTGTTTTAGTTAAATCTGCAATTTTCTGGAAGTTTCCTTGAATTGTAAGAATAGGCTGTGGGTTTTGCAGGTTTCAAAAAACTGCTTAGATAAACTCAGCTATGTATTTCCTTCTGAATTGTACTAGAATGGCTTATTTGGCTATGGACTTATTGGTATTTCTGAAGCATCCAGAGTGACCAGCCACAATTATTGGCTTCATGTTGGGAGTGGATATTAGAGGCAGAAATTGCTCATTAAAAGATGAAAGGTAGGAAGACAGAAATATTGTGCATCTTTACTTGAAGCACTTCAATGTGAACCGACTGACTGACACAGGAAGGTGATGGCAGAGCAACTGTAACCCTGGTCACTTCAGTCCCCATCAGACTGAAGTCAGACCTCAGCACCATCTGTCCTTAAATACAGTGAGTGACTGAAGTGGGTGTCTCAGGAGTTGCCTCCTAATGTAAATACAGAGAGCTTTCGTTTCATCACTGTATTTTCTTTAACTTAGAAGGTTGTGTATTTGGATGTAAGCATGATTTATTGTGTAACCAAAAGGTTAGCTGAGCACAAGAAATATGTAAACATTCAGAAACTGTATGCAGATAACTCATAATGAAAGGGTTCTTCATTTCCTGTTATTTCCTGCCAGATGCCTCTTTGCTATTTAAAATAATGATTAGACTAAATGGAATGCAGCTCCATGCTGCTGCCATGGGTTAGCTCCTGTATCGTGGTGCATTCAAGTTTTCAGGTCATTCCTGAGCTGAATTTGCCAAGCTCACCAAGGACTAGGTTAGAATTCACACACTTATGGAATAGATTGTGTAGACAGTAACAGCTGCTTTGAAGCTATTACAAGTCTATTATTTGAGCAGGGAAATGAGGGTTATTAACTGACTTCATTACCAAGACCTATTACTTTGTAGATTTAAAAGCTATAAAGTTCATAAAGAGCTCCCTTCTGTATATGTGTGCAGAAATATGCATGGTAAAAATACACTTCAGCAGTAAAATTGTGTGTTTGCAAATATTCTGTATTATTATACTTATTGTTTTTAAGTGGCATCTTCATATTCCAGAAGAATAAATGATATATTATTAAATATTCACTATTTGTTGGCTAACAGGAACAACATTAAAAAATTAAAATTATTGTATAATGCTGAAATGTCATTTGCTCTTAGTAAGGTTTGATTAAATGGAAACAAAAAAGGACAGTGTATAAGGCCTTTAAAACTGATCCAGCATTGGAGATACAGCTGTACCTCACCTTAGTATTGTCTTGTATTTGCTTTTGTATTGGCTGAAGGACTTCATAAGTTATTAAAACTTCTTTAAGTTATTAAAATATTAAAAAACCAGCTGTAATAATACTTAAATATTCACAAAAAAATAGTAGACTACATAAATTTTTCTTTGATGATAAATTTGCCGAATCATGAATGTTGTATGAGTACTATGAAGAGAACAGAAAGTTCAAACTCCAAGATACCCGAAAATTAATTAATTAAAGTGTAAATTTCAAATTACCTTTTTTTCCCCTGTGAACTCTCAAAAATGGCTTCCCTATATGCTGGTTAAATAATATTTTGTCTTATAAAAGAATGCTCCTTTCAATGTTCTTCAGTTTATCAACAGAGTAAAAACTGCATGACTTGACTTTAGGGAAGAATGCAGGATGAATGCCTGCTTAGAGGTCATCTCTAGAAGGCTGTGTGTATACAGGTCCCTTTTTACTGTCCCTGCATCTTGTACCCTTGGACATTTAGTATTTCATGTCTCTACTAATTTAAGAACTGAATAACAAAATTACCTGTATTAATGTGCCAGTAAGTAGAATCTTGTTCATCTTGTTTCTCTGACAGTCCCTGGGAGAGAGTAGAAAAGGGGTCAGTTTGAGGTGTTAAATTGGAAATAGATGAAATTTTTTTAAACATTATTGTTTCTTAAAATGTTCCTTGCTTTAAACCATCTGAGAGTTTTACATAAGTAAAGGAAGATGTGGCAAATATGCTTTATGGTGGTATAGAAAAAAACAGGTGACCATCTTTTGATATATTTCAGCTTAGAGCTAAGGAAACTTCTATTATGATATTGTAATAACATATTTAAGTTCATAGCCAGAAGTTGTACATTCACTTTTAATTAAATATATTTTTTGGTTGCATTGAACACTGCTGTTTCCTCCTAGATATGCTTCATTAGCATAGTGGGTAGGTTTCTTCTCTAATAACTACAGACCACCTTGTTCAGGCACAAAACTAGAATGTTCAGATGAATGTAAAAGTACAGAATGCTACAAAGTAAATAACAATATAAATCGTATTACAAAACTCAGCTATAGTGTATGTGACATACCTAGGTAAAGTAGAAATCTGAAAGCGAAATATTCTAACACTGAATCTTTTGAAGCAGGCGTTCTGTTCATTAGCAGGTGGATAGAAACTTCCACCCTGTAGCATTTGAAGGCTGTTTTCATCACTTCTGGAAATTTTGCTCTGCCTCAATGAAGGGTTTTGTTTACTATGTGAATAAAATGAGATCTTTCGCAGTACTTCATGTTGTGAATGACTTGGCAAATTTTTATTTGACGTATTTTATAAGGATGACATTGAAAACCTGGCATCAACAGAAAGGTACCTAGGATGTGTGTATTAGAATTTTATGCTATGGGTTTTGCCACTTAGTTTCACGTAATTATTTCTATTGCTTGATCTTTAAAATGTTTCTGCTTTTCAGAAGATTAAGAAATCTGGTTCATTTTGAAAGCATTTCCCTACTGGATAACTTATAAAAGTACCTTAAAAGCATGTCTGATTGTGTAATTTCTTGTCGTGGTATGACTTTATTTTGTCTTTCCTGAAACTGTGAAGTACAAAACTGTAAAACACAGCATGAAAATTCTTCCAGTATTCACAGTTTGAAACTGAAATACTGTCAGGGAGAGATCTTAGCAAGTTAGGTTTGTGCAAGAAGTACTTTTTTTCACAAATAAGGCTGTTAGTCTTCAAGAGGTATGTATGTGAAAAAATTGAAATAATGCACAGATGATGGTGCCACTGAGATGACTAATAAGAGCAGATAGTGATATTACTGATTCCTGCTTTAAATAACCACTCTGTGTTTGTTCTTAGTAGATAATCCATTCTGTATTATTAGAGATGAATAATGGAAATACTAGTGCTTGATTTGAACATCCTTTCCTTTCCTTTGACAGGTTTTAGGACTGGTTCAGAATATGAGTGTTTTCCAATGTCCCAAATGTAAGCATGAGACACATATTTTTGGAGCTGATGGCGTAAGAGATCTGGCAAAAACCCTTGGATTGGATATTTTGGGTAGGAATGTGGAAATGCTTTTATTTTTGAAGAAAAATTTAATGGTGTGCGTGAAGCATTAACTGAACTATGAAACTGCATAATCCTAAATTACTTTGTATTCAGGCCCTTTTCAGATATGATGGAACTAATAGGTAGTATGCTCTGTTCCTTGTCAGTCTTGTAATGGTGATGTTGACCACATATGAAAATTCTTGAATTGCATCTTAAATCTTTGTATTTACAAACAATCCAGAACACGAATTGCTTGGGTATTAATGTGCTATATTACTTGAAATTCATTATGTGGTTGACTATACAGCAATTTTTACAAATAATCAAGAATTCTGTTTAATCTTAGATGATACCTAAATTCTGTCCAGTAATAGCAATAAATGTTTTTTATTTCATTTAAATGAAATGAGTTGTTATGCTATTGACTCAGTGGAGGCCTTGCAGCAGCCTTCTGGTACCTATTCTTGTCTTAAAAGAAAGCTGGAGGATTTTTGCAAAGGCAGGCAATGATAGGGCAATGAAGAATTACTTTAAACTAAAGGAGGGTAGATTTAGATTATATATTAGGAAGAAATTCCTTACTGTGAGGGACTGGCACAGGTTGTCCAGAGTTATGGGTGCTCCATTGCTGAAAATGTTAAGGACAGGTTGGATGGGGCTCTAAGCCACCTGCTCTACTTGAAGGTGTTCCTGTCCATGGAAGGGGTGTTGGAACTAAATTATTTTTAAGGTCCCTTCTGACTTAAATCAATCTGTGATTGGCCATGATTAAGCTATCTGTCATGCCTGTAGGCTAAAATATGCATGGATCTTTAAAATATACATTACTGATTTAAAAAGGCATGGTTTAACCTGCACTGTAAGTAAAGAATAAAACACAGTGTAATTAAGTCAGTAAATGGGGTAATTGCATGTGTTAATGATGTGTTTCCATGTATTACTCCAATTATCTCAATGATTTTCCATAGCTAATTCATTAAGAAGAACCAGGAAGCTCACTTAGAAAGATCAACACAGAAACATCAAGGTCTGACATAGACTTAAGATAGCAAGGCAACACATAATTAAAGGCATGCTTTTAGGCTATCTTTTAGTTTTCTGACTATATAATGAGTTGTGATCAGAGCCCAGGGGGACTTCTACAGCCCTGGGTTATGTGGATGGATGCAAATGCTCTGCAAGCAGCTGAATCAAACATGCATTTAGATACACAGGCACAAATGATGTACCATGGCATTGGTCCAGTAGGTGGTTTTTGTTATTTCCTAAGAGTGCAGAACTGATTGTGATTTGATTTAATTAGGAGTGATGTGAGAGATGTACAGATTTAGCACGGGATAGATGAGATGTACAGAATAAAGCAGAGGGAAGTTTAACTTCAAACTGTCAATGCAAAACCAGACTAAGATTGAGAATAATGCCCCAGAGGTTAAATTTAGAATTACAGTACTTGATCTGATTAGTATGCTCCTCCTTCCACGGATGACCATTACATAATAACACTGTATGGTGTTGTAAGAATTACTGCTTACAGATTTTACATTAATCTACCCCAAATGGAAGTTTTATCTCAGTATTATTTGAATTCTGCCCAAAAACCTTGAGAACATATTTTTACATATATATCTGTAAAGTGCATATATTTAAAATTAGTGATTCTAAATTTATTTTTCCTGTGTTTTCTAAAACCAGTGGCTGTACTGTTTGTTTAGAAAGGCACCTAGTCCTCCTTAGGAACCCAACAAGATGTTTGTCACCCAATATGTGACAAATTCTACAGGCTTATAGTGTGGAGGATTGAAAAGTATCATTCTTCCACTTGCACAGAGTTGGCTGTCATTGGTATTACTGAATACCTCAATTTTGTTTATGACAGAAGACAACTGGCAGTTGCCAGGAGACTTTCACATGTAGTCCATTATTACATATACTTCTTATTGTCTTGTATTTTTATTGTTCTCTAAAGGAAAATGTAACAAGGTTTGTGAGAGAGACTTTTTGCTGCTGTTTTTTCTCTCCCTGTCTCAGAATGTTTTTTCCTGGAGTTTGAGGGCTATAACCGTGACCAGAAAGCCATGCCATTGGTATACATGATACTGAGATAATGATTTCTGTGTGTTCCATCCTGACCTTTCCAATTCCTGCCTTTTTAATGATGTCTGGTTCCTGACCATCAGCATGACTGCCAGATTTTTTAAATTCTTTGGTTTTTCTTTGTACAGTAAATTTAAATTATTCTCATTCTTTTCAGTCAGCAGTAGTTGTTAATATCAGAAAAACTTAGGATGACAAGTTCCCATCACATTGGGTAGTGAAGAATAGTGCAAAAGTTTGATCTTCCTCAAACCCTTATCACCCAAACAGCTATGCAGATGGTTTTGATGTCTTCTGCTTAAATTACGATTTTTTGATTTTTAAAAAATTATAATGCGTTTTTCTTTATCTTCTGATTCCAATTCTGTTTCTACAAGTCCTGTTATGCTCCTGTAGTACCAGCACATGTTTGTAAGTCTGAGGAGAAGAGAGAGGCTGCTCTTTTGTAATTATTGGAGAGTGTTGTTAATCTGATAGTGAAGAAGTATTTTTTCATTAACAAAACATCCTTAGGAAGAAAGAGAAGATTAGTCTCTGCATAAAATAAGAGTAGGAAGTGAATGTCAGGGAGATTTACAAAGTTACTGTTATTCAATTAAGAATGTATATGGTTAGAAAACTTTCAGGGGACTCCCTGCATTTTCTTTTTAAATGAATTCATAAACAGGACTATTATACCTAAATTTATTCATGAAATAAAAAAGAAAAAAAATAAAATTGAAGGAAATGGACAGTTATTATCCTAAATAATAATAAGGTTCTTCAGAGATTCAGCACACTAATCATGGAGCCACAGCTTTTGTGTTTACTGTTTATTTTTGTTTGTATTCCTACTTGCTTTGAGTACTGTTTTTTTTTAATTTCTTAAACTTTGTCAGTTTTCATGCAGTTTTTTTTAACTGTTTCTTTTTATGAATATGTTGAATCTCAGTAATTTACATTGGCCTTGGTTTCAGATAAATCAGGTTGCTAAAATGTATGAATTAAATTTATACAGTTTCTGATATATCAGGATTGAACTGAGGTAGGCTCTTCTCTCTTCTTCTGTCCATAATGTAAAATGTAGCATCTTCCAGTAAAAGAAGTTGGTTGTCAGTTCACTTCAAAATTACTTATGTATGTAATACTTATTATGTAATTACTATGTAGCAGTGAACTAAACATAGGAATCTCCAAGTTTTTTGCAGGGGTGAAATCTGTGTTTCAGGAAGTATATCTCAGAATGGAATAGGGCTGCTAATTGACTCTCCTTTAGAACGTTCCTTTCCTCTCTGACAGTTCCCTGCTCATTATAAAAGCAGAATATAAAGAAGATTTCTGTTGGAAAGAAGAATGAACTGAATAGTTGTCCATCTTTGAATTGGATCCAAGGCCTAATAAGGACAATAACAAATGCTATTGCTTGGAAATTAAGAATTCAAAGAAGTCTTTGAACAGTGATTAAAATCTTAAAACAGCACTGAAATGAACTTACAATGAGGAGATAGGCTGAACAGGAAGTTGCATGATGAACAGTTGCCTAACACTCAGGCAAATTATTTTACATAAACAAAAATACCTCCTGTATTTTTCTATGTGTTTGACACAAAAAGCCCTTCCTTCTCTAATAAATGACTAAAGCATTGTCCTTTCTACTCAGAGAATGAAAAATCCAAAATATTTATTGGCATTATTCATTCTAGATATAAGGAAACTATACTGCAGCCAATTTTCATGGTAAAGCTAATTTTTGGAGTTAAAGCAATTCAAAGAGTGTACTGAATGGGAATTGGATTTCAAGTTCCTTTAGGGTTATTTTAAGCAAACATTTAAGAAATACTAGGTCTTCACATTTGTGTGTCTTGGTATTTTTGATGCAGGAGATGTTCCACTGCATGTTAATATACGGGAGACGTGTGATTTGGGTCAGCCTGTTGTGATCTCTCAGCCTCAAAGTGATGCTGTAAGTTTGGTGCACTTCACTTATAACAACTGAAAGTTCTCCTCTGAAAGTGGGTGGAGAGTGCTGCAACATATCGCAATTTGGAAAGAAATGTGTGTTTGAATGAAGTAAGGAAATAAAGTAAAAGAAGGTAGTATCAGTAAGTAACTTGATTTTGGAATGCTGGTCATCTGTTCTGCTTCTGTGGGTTTGGTTTTGTTTAGTTAGGCTCAGTCATTCAGAATAAAGAAGATTTAATCCAGGTCTTGGCATGCTAAGAGGAGGAAAGTCAGTGTCAGGCCTTGTGAGACCTTGCAGCTAATGTAGGTCCCCTAAAACTGTCAGTTAAGCTTTTGGTACCTGAGCCTGGAAACTGTCAAAGGGTCTTATCCAAAGATGTTTGGAACAAAACTTCATATTGTCAGTACCTGGGTTGTTTTCAGCAGTAAGCACAGCAATTTACACACAAGAGGAAATGGATTTTTCAGTGAATTTACCCTAACATTTTATTGTCTGTGGAAAATGCAAGTTGGTGAGGTGGTGGGAGTCAAATATGCAAATCTGTAAAGAAAAGTAGTTGTACATATAGAACTTCATTAATGCTGGTAGAGTAAGATTTTCCTGTCTGCTATTTTCTTTCTCTGCTAGAGTTTGCCTGACAGGCTCTGTAGGGCAGGGTGCTGTGCACAGTATATAGCATAAATGCAGTCCCACTCTTGACTGCTGTTTAGATGTAAAGATGTATAGTGAAAAAAATGATCAATGCTGATAACAGATAGTAGAAGCAATTTACAATAAGGTAGACTGTAGCTATGGTACATTTGAACATTGGTAGCTTTTTCAATATCATGATTGATAGGCACATGTTGAAATATGTTTTTTCCTTCCCAGTATTTTAGAAGGTGAAAAAAAAGGGAGGAGGAGTGCATTAACATTGTTAATCAAGTGTTATTAACATAGTGAACAGGATTCTGGAAGAAGAGTGACAGTCTAAAAATTGCAATTTTGTTTTGAAAGAGAAGATGCAGCTCTATGGTGTGTTGATTTTGAGTTGAATGCCATATACTTGCTAGGATTGGGCAAGGCCTGTTCTATGGAGTAATGTAGCAA
Source organism: Sitta europaea (assembly GCA_013400255.1). Taxonomy (NCBI): domain Eukaryota; kingdom Metazoa; phylum Chordata; class Aves; order Passeriformes; family Sittidae; genus Sitta; species Sitta europaea. The sequence goes on along the minus strand of VXBS01006425.1, from coordinate 1,036,290 downwards.
TTTTGAGTCCAGGTCTATTTGAAAAGGAATCCCTATAATTCATATGGTAGTTTCTCTGTGGGAACTTTGATCAGCAATGTGAAAATTTGAATGGATGCACGGCTTTGGATGCAAAGCTGAAGTACAACAGCTGGGAAACTAAGATGGAAGGCTCACACTATCTGCAGTCTGTAATAACCAAGAGTCTGTAGCCTGCTGGACTATTGATCTAAGAATTCAGACATGTAGGGGATAGCATTCTGAAAATAAAAAGGCAAGAATGTCTGTTGTGTTGCCATCTGTTCCTCCTCGAACTATTTTATTGATGACAAAAGGGTGGATTATAATCACCATTTGTGGCAATTAAGTTAAATATGCAGAGGAATAAAGATTGACAAATATGTGTGACTCTGGGGAAAACTCTTACTATCCTTCTCTGCCATTGTGTCTTGTAAGATAATCATTCTCCTTGGAGAATGTGTTTTGGTTTTTTTAAGTGTCACTAATCTCTACAGAATGAAAAAGAATTTTCCTTCAGCCCTGATTTTCTTCTCACTTTAAAGAAAGAAAAAAATATTGTTCTCTTATATTTTCAAGAAAAATTTAATTCTTAGCATGTAACTGATGGTGGGAGAGGTCATAAAAGGTCAGATTATGATATTTAATACATGGCAGTCATCATGATGTTTCTCAAATAAACTGAAATTGTGGCTATTCATGCATTAACAACTTTCTGGATAGAGGACAATGTCTGCTGAACTTCTCTGCTCTCACCGTTTAAATGTGCAGGGAATTTTCTTATAAGATTCTATGCTGATTTTGTTAGAACACACTTACAAATCAAGTATAGAATCATAGACCTGAAGTAGTACCTAGCAGATTCAAACATTAGGGAATAGGGATGGTGATTGGCTTCTTAGAAGCACAGTATGTTGTCACACCTTTTGAGCTCTGTCAACCTAAAATAAAATGGTTTCTAAAATATGTCAGTTAATACATTTTTGCTTACACATCTGCCATGGAGTTCATCTTGCCTTGCAGATATATAAAAGAATATCTGACTTTACACTAGAATTTCAAAATGTCTAAGCAAACTTGTCTAACTTTATAATTTAAAAGCTTAGATGTAGTTGGTGGAAAAGGGGTTTCCTTTTCACAAATGACAAGGAAATTACTAAGAACTAAAGAAGAAAATTACTTGTAGAATGATGCATGTGTGAACTTAGAAAGTTCTTCCTCAGGGAAGACACAGAATACACAAGACTAATCTGCTTATGGAAAGCATTGGCAATATAGCTAAAGGATAAAGAAGGCTTGATGACTGGAGCTCTCTTCTGGTGAAGCTTGAGGCAGTCCCCTGGGAGAAATAACAGTGCTGGTAAAATGATTTTGCTCTTCATGTAACATTGCCTATGTTAGTGTTTCTGTCAGCTTAGTTGTTTAAATTGTGGCTTTTTTTGTGGCTCATCCTTAATACTCTTCATTGATAAAACTTTGTGATGTAGAAATGGAGTATTGCTGTATTTGCATGGTCAGCCTAATGCAGTAGCTGGGAGTGACTCAAGATCCTGTACAAGAAGCTTATAAATTCTTACTTTAATCAACAGTGAGGGCTTACCTTCCGTATTGAGACCCTTCTGGAGACTAATTGAGCATTTTTCTCCTCCCTCACACTGTGGAGGTGGGTTAGCTGGCCAAGGCTCCATTTTTTTGCTCACTCAAACAGATGCAAGAGTCACTGGACAGCAAAAACTGGTAAACAAAAATCAGGAATGCTGCTAAAATGGTAGACTAGGGGAAAAGGTAGAATAGGGAAAACTAATAGGGAATCACTGAAACCAGGTGAGATTGATCATGCTCAGATATACTGGAACTTCCTATGGACCATGGGAAAGGAGCCAGCAGTGTAACAGGTGTCTGGAAGAGGCATCCTGAAGCTTGCAGTTAACAAGACTAGAGACACAGCAAGAGATAACAGAACATGATTAATTGCAGTGGAGTTACTCTTTCACCAAAGGAGCTGCTAAAATGCCCAGTGAACTCTACATCACACTGGGAGAAAGATAAGTAGAGGTTCCTGAGAGCTCTTCCTTTTGTGAGTGTAAAGCCCAGAGAGTTATGGAGCAGCTGGTTGTTATCTTGTGAGGAATTCCTGCTAGAAACTTCTGGGTGTATCACAGCCTGGATGGTGCAGTGAATTTATCAATACCTTGGCAGAACAGACAGGCTATCTGTGATTGTTGAGCACCACACTCCCACCTGTCTAAGGTCAAAGAAGCAGTTCAAACAAGTAAAAATTACATTTGCTGTACCAAAGTGTCTGTTCCCATCCTATATGTACAGGTGAAGAATTTTGAGTCCAATAAATTGTGCAGTCATCTATAAGGGAAGAGAAGAAGCCTAGTCAGGAGGAAAGCAGGGACACAAGGCATCAGCAGACTGATGGAACAGAGCAAAATAAGTCTGGTTAATAATCCCTTTTCAATTAAATCAGAACATTACAAACCTTGCTGTGGTGTCATCCAAAGAGACAACTCAAACTTTTATTCAGAAACACTTTTTCTGTTGAATGCTTATGAAAGGGTGATACACAACTAGGATAGAAACATGCAGCCTTTTAAAGATTGCAAGAAGTAATTAAAGAAAAATAGAAGTATTGGTAGCAAATGGTCATAGAACCCTGTTTTGTGGTTTAGTTATCAATAATTCTGTTTAGTGAGTGGTCAGTCCAGGGTGCAATAGTTTTAAAAGAAAGACAAACCCTAAAGAAGGCTGCATGGTATGATTTATAATATGCCTTTATCATCAAATCTTCCTTTAAATCATCTCAGTAGAATTTGGTACATGTAGGTTCAAATCCTTCATTCAGGGTATAGATGGTACAGTGCATCATCAGACCCTCATTTATGGGTCTGTCTGCTGAAGAAAATGCCAAGTGTAGGTTAGTCTGTTTGAAGGCTGTTAGTATACTGCATTTGATTTGCACTGTTCTACTTAGCCATGTTTTTTGGGCAGGATGTGTTTTTAGATGTCTGTAATGGCACCTTGGGATAACAGTTTTACCCAGCTGGGCCTGGCTCCAAGAATGGTTTGACTGTTATAACTGCTGATATATAGGTTTAATTGGAAGTTCCCCATGAGCACTAAGGATTTTCCTTTTAGATTTTAGTTTTGTAAATCCAGCTTTCTTACCTGCCTCCTCCATTACATGATGTTATGTATGGATTGACATTTACTGTCGCATTAAGTTTGCCTTTCTGACTTGAGACTTCATTGTAATTTGGCAAGAGTTGCCAGTGCGTGCAAAGAAGAATCTTATGGTAGAATTGCCTGTAGAAGGACAGAGTGGGATAGTCTCTGGACCTATTGTAGCAACCAAGAATTTCTCTGGGTGACATCAAGCTTTTTTCTGAAGTATACTCATTTAAGGCTGCATTTGTCTTCATGTTTTTAGTGCCTTCTGAGTTGACCACAGTAAAAGACAGACATTGGAAGGCAGCTCCAGTCATGCACTGAAGGTTGGAGTTGTGTTAAAATGACAAGCAATTTCCATGGAAATTAAAGCTATTTAAAAATTTGATTGAACTGGCAAATGGAACGTGGTTGTGCAGAGACTGCTAAGAACCAAAGTTATTAATGACTGTCTGGCTATGCTTATTTTCATGTAGATGGTAGCTAAGACTAGCATTTGTCCTTGGGATAGTCACTGTTTGATTAGTTGCTTATGGTTACTAGTTTCCTTCAGCAATTAATAAATTGTAACAAGTCAGTTGAGCAGATTCAAATTCCTTTTCCTTCTTTACAGGTGTATTAGCATCCACAGCATTTGATATTCCAGACAGTCAAGACTTGCACAGATTCTCCTTTGGATTGTGGGGCTGGATTAAGCAGTTTAATAATCTTGGAGTCTGGAAATCAGAAATAGATATTAGAAACCATGTCAGTGCTGGGATTTATATCCTATGGCGTATGAGGCCTACAAGCGAGTGATGGGATCTCTGTGTGTTTCTGACTGGCTGGTCTGAAGCTGTATGCTGTGGTTTGGGTGAAGGAAAATGTGATATCAGCTCCTACCTGCTTTGGCTTTGTTGATTGTTAGTTGCATTTTGTGTTTGTGTGGCTGTTTCACCAGATACTGGCAGGCACTGTATGAGCTGTTTGCACTCCAGTGGGAAGCAAAACAGCAGGTCAGGCCAATCCAATCCAATCCAATCCATGACAACAGGGCAGAGTCAGCCATGACCTGTACAGTCTGCAGTACATTGCAATTTTAGCAATGATGTTTCACTCATGGTTAAGATTTCTAGAGAGAATGAAATGCCATAACTCAAAGGCTCATATTTCCCTAGGATTGCTGTAGGGCTTAATTAGATGAGCTAATAAAACATCTTCCAGTTTAAATCTACCCCACACCTATTAGCCCAGGATAATGCAGATTTGTTACAGAGTGATGAATCAGGATGTTCTGATTATTTATGCTAAGGAGGACTTTTCACTCCATTTCCTGGTGAACTTCATTACACGTTCTGTTTCCTACTCCACTGTCTATGCTGTCATCAGTCACTTCATCATCAGCTGTGCCCTTGAGGTCTTAAGAACTGTGCCCTTCTGGCACTGTACCACTGTTTGAGAGGTGAGCTGTCTCTCACGTGGCTGTTTTCCTGGGTTTTTTTTGACTCTGTGAACATCACCTTCCACCTCTACCTCTGCCTGTCCTGGTGCTACTCTCAGACCCCATCTAGGCAGTGTTCATAATAAACAAGTATGGTCTGGTTTTAGGCTGTTCTGTCTTCCCGTGCACCTCTTCATCCTCATGACGTGGGAAGAATGATAACTGATATGTTGTAGTTAAATATGAAGTTGCCCATCACCAAAAAAATGGTTTTCAGAAAGTCTGTATTCATTTAGTGCTTTCAGACATTAAGAGAGTAAGTGACCTGAGAAGTTTGTTTCTATCTTATTAAAATGAAAAAGGTTATGGATGATGAATAAGAACTCATCCTTTACTCTTTCTCTGCTGTTTTTCCACCTGGAAAGGAAATAGTAAACCCTGTCCATTTTCAGTTGCAACCCAACTTCTTTTGCTTAGTAATGATGGATTAAATAGCTGATCTGAGCTGTGCTCTCTGTCTGTGGATTCCACACTGAAAAGACCACGAGTAGGAGAAACTATTCCATATGCATGGGGTTGTTTTTATGTACCGCACATTGACAGTCACCAAGATTCCATTTAGACTTTTCAGATATGTCGATTGATAGACAGGTCCTCACTAATTTCAAAGACAGGAAACCAAGGCTCAAAATGGTTGATTTTTGCCAAAGCCAGGTGACTGGTAGAGTTCTGTAAGGACATGTATGAGATACTGGTCTGTTCAACAGAAAAAGTAGTGGTTCAGGAAGACAAAACACCCGAAGCTCAGCAGGCAATACCTGTTGCTGAGAACACTGTCTAGTTAATGCTGGCATGCTGGCTATAAAGAGCTGCACCAGGAACCTCCTGTTGCAAAGTGGTGATCAGCTACTTGGCAAGTGAGGGTCAGTGTACATTGAGGAAGTGTTGCTTAGACACTCATTAACAGCATTTTGTGGGAAAAATGTCTTGAGTTTATTGGGCTGTTGACATAAGGTAGCATTTATACAGGCAGTTGAGTCTGTTTATGGTGAATTTATAAATCTGTGTCTAATTTGGTCAGCTGTGGAGCAGGCAAAGAGCCTGGGCAGTCTTTAGGAGGGGCCAGGTTTTGTATGCACATTGGTAATTGACTCATTAAAGTGCATGAATTGATCTGGGCAAAGTGGGAGCTGCCTGCAGGAGTGTTCCAGGTAGTTCAAAATTCCCACTTGGAGCACTCCTACACCAATTAGTCTAATACCTAACTGCAAAGGCAGCTTGACTTCAGTCAGTCACCTTACTTCCAGTGAGTCCATTATCTTGTCTAGACTAGCATCTAGTTGGGGGGTAGCTGGACCACCCAGGACAGTAATAGCTGAGTGAGGTGACTGTTGCATGTAGGCAACTGCACTGCAACTGTAGCCATAGAAGTTTGAAATTCATGATTGTGAATTATGTTCTAAATTCATTCTGTCATTCTTGGCACAAAGTCATGTATGTGAGAGAAAACAATTGTGTCTTGTTGTCTGCATTCTTTACAAACTCAGAAAATTTTATGGCTTTAGTTTTAAAGGGATATGAATGCTGAGACTCTGAGGTGTTGAGTGTGGGAGTGCCAGAAAAGAAAACCCTACAAGCAACAGGAGCAATCCCTAAAACAGAGATGTGAGCAGTGCATGGCCGTGCAAAAGGCTGACACCTTGTTCAGAGCAGTGACAGTGAGTGCTGGTGGCCCTGGTGTGACAGACAGACCTTCTCTTCCTGCCCCCCAAGCTCCGGCCTCTGGCATGTGTCAGTTTGTTTGCTGTTTTAAAGGCTCATCAGGAATACAAGGGCTAATTAATGTTTAGAGCCACCCTGCAGGAGACAGGAGAAATCAGTGTGGTAGGGATTATTGTGGAGATTTGTCTGAGGAAAACAGGAAAGGTTGTCAGTTTGGTGTCTGTGTGCAGACTTACTGGAGAAGATGGAGTAGGTTGGTCACAATTGAACAGAGTAGGAGCAGAAGAGCAAGCTCAGCTAGGGGACTTTGCTGTGTGCTAGAGAGACACAGAATGTGATGCACCACCTGGAAAATGAAGTATGACTGATCCAAATTATAGATAAGGTGTACATTTTTAACAATGGAAGTAATCAACCTCTGGAACAATGTGTAGTGCGTATATGCATACACAAAAGAATACTATTTTAATTAAGTATTCTTATATCAATCTTTGAGATTTTTTAAAAATGTTCTCTTTTGACTACAAGTTGTTGAGCTTGGTAAAGGAATCGTTTGGTTTAATTTTGGGGTTTGTTCTGTGTTGGACTTGATACAGTGTTTTTATGTAAGTTCCTTGATGTTAGATTTGTTAATAACTGATGGACTGATCATGGTCCTAGCTGTGTCATGGTTTTTAGAAACATTAACATAAGTGTGCTTACTTGGGTTGCACTCCTGCAGTTCCATGCTATTGTTCCCTCCAGCTCGAGGTGTCTGACCAGATGCCACAGGTTGGTGAGAAAAAGTGGTTTAACCGTGTGGATTCTGGTGTTGTGGAGTTACTTCTTTCCAATACCCTCTTCAGGCTTTTGGAAAGGTGTCTTTTTGAAATACTTTAAATGTCTGAATAGGGAATTCCATAGTGATAGTCTAGTCTGTTAGGAATTCATTGTCTCAAAAATTTTTTTTGAATGCTGTTGTTTTCTCTGGTTCTCTGTCCTGTGCACAGTGCATCCTGGTTGTAAGGATGAGGGAAGTTTATAATTAATAGTACCTGTGGGACTAAAGCCTATGTCTTGCTCATCACTTCTCTTCCAGATGACTATTGACTCTGCTTGTTGTTAAAGACAAATTGTTCAGTTAAATTTAAACTTGACTCCACCAATATTTTTATGTAATGTTTGTGCTTATTCTGTGTATTAATGCATTGTTTTTCCTGAACACAGGCTAAATTTAATCCATTTATTTAAACATGTTTTATTTGCTCTTTGTGTGTAAAAGAATAAATACCTTATTAGTTGTGAAATACTCCCTTTTTAGAAAATGGAGTGTTCAATGTGTGTTTCTGTTTTTGCAGGCTAAAGCCTATCTAAAGATAGCTATGGAAATACTAAGAAGACTACCAGTATCTCCTGCTTGAAACATTTACCACTGAAACTTAGCAAAAAAGTGATCTTTGATGCAGCCAGTGCAGAAGAGTCCTGCTACCTATTTACTTGGAGACCATATGTTAGTTCTAAGAACTTCTTTAGGAATGAATTTACCAGAGGTTAAATTATGATTGTGATAATTACTGTTTTTCACTTTGCTGTTTGGCCAAGTCCAAAAGGATTCAAATATGCAGATGATGATAGAAAGTATTTAACTGCTGAATTGTAACATCATCAAGCAAGAAGGGATGAAGCACATTTTTTACATGTTCCTATTTTTAAGGTCAAGAATGAAAAACAGCCTCTCTATGCAAGGAGAATGATGAGAGGATGCAAAAACATAAATCCTACTTAAAAAGTTAAATTGTCAGTACTCTAACTTCCTTCAGTTTTTGTTCAGCTTTTTACATGGTTAGCTATCAAACTGGCCTTAAGTTCTGCAAGATTTTAAGAAGCAAAATCAGTTCTGTAACTGCTGTACTTTTATGTATTCAGCTTAAAAGAAAATTGAAAGATTCCACATATACTCTGAAGAGTTCTTGTGATGGATGATGAGCAAATTCATTCGTTATTGGATAAAGTTCGATTGTGATGCAGTTCACAGTTTAGTGGAGAATGGATTACGTGACCCTGAGGCTTTTTTCTCGACTGTTTTCCATTATAATGAACCCAGACAGAAGACAAGGTAACAGAGGTCTTCACTGAAAACCAGATGTTTCTCCTGAGCTCAGTTTGCCAGGGAATGCAAATGATCAAGATAAATTAAATTTATGATTGCATATTCCTACTATGGTGCAGCAACTTGGAATTTGAATATAAAGATATATTTTTGAAGTAAAGAAATACTTGGTCTTTAAACTGCATGGCCTTCTGGTTTGTTTTTTCATTGCCTGTGATCTTTATTTTTGTGTTGGAGTGTGGAAGTGAAAGATTATGCCTTCAGGGAATGAATTTTCATTTACGATTAGATCTTTGAGTTGACATTTATGCTTTTCCATCTACACAGTATCAGTTTAAGTATCAGTATCTTAAACATATATTGTAACCATGCCATAGAACCAATTTGACCATATTAGGGAGTTCTGCTATTGACCTCTGGGGGGCCAACTTTTTCCCTGTATTCCAATTACTTAGTCAGAATTTTGGATGTAGTTTTTTTCTTATTGAAATGATACAACACAAAAAATTGGTATGCATTTATATTATGTATATTTAAGTAACATTCTTACCCAGAGTTTACATGAAAAATCTAGACACGAGTGATGAGTTGAATTTCAAACTTAGGTTGTTTTCTAAATATGTAAATTATATAGTCCAAAATTGTTGATTTTTTTGCTTCAAGTCAATCTCTGAACCTCCTTCCCCACGGTCAACTTTTCAGTTGCATGTTCTTGTGGTTTGTAGAATTTACAAAATACTCAGTTCCTTTCAGTTGTCTGATGTATTTTACAAAAATTAATTCTGGCTTAGTGTTCTGCTCTTTCATACTTTATTGATAACATTTTTTTTAAATTAAATTTTGTCTCTGCATATTTATTAGCTTTGCTTTACATAGCATAATTGTTGATATGTTGATGTCTGTAAATATTCCTGTGGTGGTTTTGGCTAGTATAATCTTATGTTTCAGTGGAAAAACTGGTCTTTCTGACTGTTTTTAAGCAAAAGACAGTAATATAATCTGAATGTTGGTATTTGTAATTTTAATTCTGTTAAAAAGTTTGTGAATGTATGACACTCAGTTCATGTTGAGCCTGGGTGAACAATCAGTTTACAGATAAGTGGTTGTTTATCTCCCCTTTTGTTTCTTTCTCGTTATTTCTTGTGTTAGTTGAAGAATGAAATTTGCTTTCAAGTTTTATTTTTACTCCTTTCTACCTTTTTTCACCTCTTTTAATTTAGTACTGTGGTTTTGCTCTGTTGAATCTTTCAGCTGCAGAATTATTTTGAATACTTTTATCAAACTATGTTATAATGATGAAGCATAGTTTCTATGCCAGTCTGAAAATTCATATTTAGTTAATGGTTTTGTGGAGGGATTACACAATATAGTTGATCTATTGATTGCAAATTGTCAGTAAATCTACATATATATGCACGTACGTATTTATATATATAAAATTGTACAGAATTGGTAGGACCTTTTTATGTTTAAGGATACCAACAGTGAACCCAAATTTAAATTGAGAATGAATTTGCTTTATTTCCCTCATTCTCATGAGCTAAAAACTGTTTCCCAGGCCTTCTCCTGCAAAGTAAATGAAGGGCACTGGCTAAGTGTTATTCCTTCTTAATGTTATAGAAACACATATTCTTTTTTAATACAATACACTGTTAAATACATAGTAATGGATTCCAGTCAACATACTACATTTAAAGTTGTATTAATAAAATCATTGATGTAAGTTTTGGATGGGGGGGATTGGTTGGATCAGTTGGAGATTTATCAGGAGAGGGTGGTATTTAACTGTAGTTTATAAATATAAATTATTGACTTGACACACAGTGCTGTTTACTCTTTTCAGTTCCAATATTTCACTTTATTCTAATTGATATTTCCTACTGTCCTAATGTGTTTTGTTCTAAAAATGCTAACCCTAGCAAGAGGGCCTGGCTGTATATGGGTAGATGGTCTTTGCTCACCAGCAAGGGAGAGTTACTGTGCTCATGGGTTACCAGGACAGAATTACTAAGGTCTGTAGCACTGTGAGTTCAGTTACACACTGGGAAATTCCACAGAGGAGGAAAGAGAAAGAAAGATGAAGGCTAGGGATGCATGGGACTAACCAGGCTGGAATAGGGACAGAGGCAATTGTCAGTCCCTGTTCACCTCCTGTGTAGGTTAACAGCAGGATTCCCAAGATCCTTTTGCAGTGCTGTCAGACTTAGCTTTGTGTTCACAACATGACCCTTTGTGTAGTGACCACAGTTCTTGTGTTTGCAGATAACTCCTGCAGTTTCTTGGGTGAGGAGCCTATGGGCTGTGTCTTAACACAATGCACTTTCTTGGCTTTCTGAAGTTTTTTAATGAAAATGAAAGAAGGTATAGAATTGTTTGTGCTATGGTTTTGCTATTAAATTTTTACTGCTGTGTTCAGCTAATGAATTGTTCAGCCTTTGAGACTATGGTTTGTGCAATACTTGGCAGCTAGATTCTCACAACAAAAAATTATTTGAAGTTACGAGAAAAAAGTATTTTGCAGGTTAGTTTTTGTCTACTAATTCAATTAGAAATCAGACTACAATTTGAATTTTAGTTTTAGTTGCTCTGGTTGGTGGTCGTGGTTATGAATGCAGAGAACTGGCAGAAGCAGATGATTTCAGTGTATTAACAAAGCACCTCCTGTAGTTCTGAACTTATTTCAAACAGTTGGACTCACATCCAGTTCAGCAGGTGGAACCCCCTTTAACATCTTTCCTGTAATGTGTGGGTTTCACTTTGACCGACTGCTGTGTGACAATTTACATTTTGGGATTTTGGTACTTACAAGCAAAGCTGCTTTCAGAGCATCCCCAGTCCTGACACAAGTGAGCTCAGTAACCAACTACCCAAGACACAAGAATTGCTCTTGTTCTTTCAGATGCTGGTGGGGATAGGATCTCCATGCTTGTTTTCCTGCATGGTTTGCAGTAGTTATCCAAGACACAAGAAGCTTGTTCTACATTCAGCTTTGGTTAGGAAGATTCAAATCCATAGCTCCTACATTTAGGAGAGGTCTTCAGTCATCTGGCTTAGTCTTTGCTCAGGCCCACCATGGAATGAATGTTCATCACTCCTGATAAAGCTGTATTGCTTGTGGAGGAAGTAAAGAACATAGTGCTAATCACAGCTGATGGGTTTTTTTTTGCTTAATGACTTGGGCTGGGCTTTCTTTGATCACTGTTCCCAGCCTTATGGATTTTACCTAATGAAAAAAATTATTAATTCTTAGGTTAATGCCTGGCATTTTAGATGCTTAAAAATTTGAGAAAAAGGCTCTGGGATTTTGCATTTGGATTTTGGTACCCACATGTCATTTTATTTTCTCATGGCCACATCTGGGCCTATATTGCTGTTGTAATTTTTATTTAACAGAAGTGCTTCCTGATGGAGATGGCTGGGGGAAAGCTTCCTGCTTAAGAGCAGTTGACCATAAGATGAATCTGAATTGCTGATTTAATTTCAGAATTGACTTATAATGGCAGGAGTTACAATGATGATTACATTTTATTTTGGCAGCATTTCAGCCAAGGCACTGGTTTGTCAGCCACGTATCACAAAGCAACCAAAAAAAAAAATTCCCAAAGTTGTTTTCTGCCTAAATTTAAGACTTGCTTTTCTTTCTCTTTTTTTTTTTTTTTTTTTTTTTTTTTTTTTTTTTTTTTTTTTTTTTTTTTTTTTTTTTTTTTTTTAGCTTCTTGTTTTTTTTTAGGCTCTGTTTTACATCACAAAGATATTAAAGTTTGGAGAAAGAAAGGTCTGTATATTTCCATTACCTCTGTGTTTTCAGAGGGTGGGGGTTTTTCAGCAAGAAGAGGACAGGCACAGCCTGTCCTTCCTTATGCACCCATTTGTCTCAGTTTCTCCATTTCTATGAGTCTGGATCTGAATACCCACTTTAATCAATGCAAATAAAGGACTTCTTTAGGGAGTGTGTGAGTGTCTGAACAAGCTAGTGGGGGGGAAGAACATCTGCTGTCCTTTAACATTGTTTGGAGGGCATTTGAAGTGTTTTCCCTCATACCACTGGGATTTTCTAAAACTTGTGTTATTTCCTGTGGTCCAGAGGTTTTCTCTTTGAGAGAAAGTAGGAGTCTACCCACACTTGCCTACCCCATGTATGCTTGCTGTTACTAAACAAAGTCTGTTTTAAACCTACAAATCTCTGGTTACTTTTCCTGAAAAGTTAGCTTATGATGTTCTAGTGATTCTTGTAAGTACTTTTTACTTTTAGGGACAACTTTTTCCCCCATAAATTATGGAAGAAGTGCTGTAATATATTTGTTAAGCTCAGTTTTGCTACATATTTAGGAAGAATAAACAGGGTGAGAAACTATCTTATTTAGCCAAACCCACGTTTGATAGATGTAATTTTGGAATGTTTGTTTACTGTGTAAATGTTGCAAATATTTTTTTTTTCTCATTAAAGTAGTGTGCTAAGTGAAGTTCAGGAGCCTGAACACTCTCCTGCTCAGCAGTAGGTTTTTGAGGGTGATGTTAGATGAGTCTGTAGCTGGTCAGACAGGTAAGGATGAGTTTCCACATTACTTGTTTGCTAAATTGGGAAGTTTCTACATGTCTCTTTCTGGAGGAGGAATTTCCAAATAAATGGGCTTTTGTCTGTGGTACCTTGAGGCCTCTAATTAATTACATTTCAGATGGAGCCAGGAGGTTGTGGGTTTGTACTCTGCACTTCCCTCTGCAGGATAATGGGGCCCAATGGCTATTTTGGAGAGTTAGTTTTTAAAATAACTGTTAAAAGGCTGGGAAAATATACCTTGTAAGCATCTAGGCTTTGAAACCAAGCCCACATTTGTTCAGGAGTGCCAGCACTACTGGCATCTCTTTTGTAATGAGTTAATATCCTGAGCTTTTAAAAAGCCTGAGTTGTAGCTTGTTAGCACTTTCTCTAAAATGCATTTCTTATTAACACAGTGCTACTTCATTTTTGCTTTAATTTCTTGACAGTGTGAATAAACCTGTTTTTTGTAAAGCGTGTTCCTTGCCTATTGGTAATGCATCCAAAAAGTTATTCCTTTAGAGAAAGAAACAACAGAGCTATTTGATGCTGAATGCCTTCTTCCCTGTAGGGTTAATATAGGAAATTATAGTCACTGTCTCAGTGAATTGTTGATTTTGTTACCCTGATGAGATATACATCTTCATTAAAACAAAATGAAACTGCTGAAAAAATGCCTGTTAATTATTTAGAGCTTGTAGCTCATGAACATTGAAAACATCACACTCCAGAGTAATTTATTTAAAATACTTCCATTTATAGATTTTTTTTTTTAAATTATTTTTCAAAGAAAATAATAGTATTTAAGAAGTTTGGACAAAGTCTTTGCTTTTGAAATGGATTTCTTTCCACTGCTTGAAAAGGTCTGCCATTTTCAAAAGAATATGACTCAGACAAGTTATGTATTATTCTCCATCAGAGCCTGTCTACAGAATCCTAAGTATGAATCTGCAGTAGCAGGTGACAGGAGGGAAGAGAGATGATGTACCAATATTGGCCTGGAATGACCTCATGCCAGGAAGCAATAGGAATTTGTTTGGCACAGCAAAAAATAAAAGCAGAGTTGTATTTTTAGGAAAGGCAGATGGGTCTGGGCAAAGCAGGGGATGTTTTATTAGCTGGTAAATGTAACTGGCAAATGAAAGGAAATAAAATATTACACGGTCAGAAATAAAATGGGAAATGTATCTTTCCCACTTCTGCCAGAAAAATATAGCCATATGACCTGGGATGCCTGGCACTCTGGGGTTGTGTTGGTCCTAGTGCTTCAGAGAGGTGACAGGACTTAGCAGACCATCAGGAGCCCTCATTTATGACACTATTTCTGCAATTTAGGGAAGCAGCTGAAAAATGTATTTACAAGTGAGTAGTTGAAAATGGTTGATACAGTATGTTCCTTGAGGAATGGGAGATGTCTCAGTTCTTGATCAGTCTGTTTCACATCAGATCATGTGCCATCCCAGGGTGATAATTTATTAAAGTTATAATTTTAGCTGTCTTTACCACAGGAGCTGAAGTTGAATGCAGTACCAAGCTATAGAATCTTTGCAAAGCACTTCACCTTACACTAGGTGTTAGGAAAATTTTGAGTGCCTTGCTGAATTATTGTACCTGAGCTTAATATGTAGTAACTTGAAGTTTCATTCTATTCCAGTTATTTTTTTTCTTTAAGAAAAGGTTTGACATTTCCAGCACTTCACTACTGTTGGTTCCTCAGATAAAGATAAAAAGATTTATGTACAGGGGCTCCTGGAGGGAATTTTGTGCTTTGATGTGTGATTATATCATCTTTTTTAAAACAAAATGGTCAACAATCAAGTTGTTCTTTATTTTCTATTTAGTTTTTAAGAACTACAGTCACCAGAAGAAAAGATACCAATTGGACATGATTTTGGATAGTCAGATTGGAACTCTTCTAACTAGTTGCTAGTCATACCTTGAGAATATAAACCCACAAAGCAATGTGAAGCTCTTCTGCTTTGAGTATATGAATTTCTTTATTTACCCCTACTGTCATTGGCATGGAAAAAAATAAAGAACTGTGGCAGATAAAATGCAGTCCTTAGAACTGAAAACCACGTGAGTTAATGGTCATGGTTAAGGATCATGAAAATACACCTGCTTGAACCCAGGTTCTGGATGCAGCATGTTCTTGCACTGGCCCTGGAGGAGCCACCAGCATTCAAACAGCAGTTTTTGCCTCTTAAGTGAACTCCAAACTTATTCTGTGATTTGCTGTTGAGAAAAGTCACACCCTGAACTGTGTCAGCATTGAACCTTTAGACTGTAGGTTTGCGTGTCACTAACACAGGAAGTGACTCACTGAAATGTTTGTTCTTCACACTGTTATCAACTCTCCCTGGGAAAAACAGGGATCTATTTGCTCCATAGTGTGTTGGTACTTCTTATCAGACTGTGCTATGTCCCTGCCAGGGCTGGTGCTGGTCAGTGTTTGTTGGTTGCTGCTGTTCTGTTTGCAGAAGGACAGTTGCTGTTGTAATGCTCAGGAACCATGTTCATGTTCTGCACCTGGAGCAGACCTTGCAGTTGTTTCAGGCTCTGATCTCTGCTTTTGTTTGCTTTGCATTTAAGTAATGCTGCATTATTTGCAGGCAACACATGACCCTGTCATTCTCAAGAGTTACCCTTCCCAAGATAAAATCCTTCTCTGAGAATAACCCCTGGAAATGACACCTTACCCTTGTGACTCTACCGCTTTGGAAAGCGCTCTGTATGGGCACTGGGAGAGTGTGGCAGAGCTGTCTGTTCTCATTAAGGGCTTATTTGGGCCTCTTGGGACACAGAAACAGCTGAGGGTCAACAAAATTGTATGAGGAAATAGCCTGCCATGCTATATTTGAACATGAAATGGGAGAGAAAATATAATGGAAGGCTTGTGACTCAAGAGGACAGGGAGAGGTCACTCACTGGCTACAGTTATGGGCAGAACAGACTCAACTTGTCAATATTAATTTATTACTAATCAAATCAGCATAAAAGGATGAGAAATACACCCAAATCTTAAAGTGCTTTTCATTCATCCTTCCCTTCTTTGTGGGGTCAACTTTGCTCCTGAGTTCTCTACCTTCTCCCCAGCAGCTGTGTAGGAGGGCTGGGAATGGGAGCTCCAGTCAGTTCATCACATGTAGTCTTTGTTGCTCTTTTCTCCTAAGGTGGAAGACTCTGTGTACACTTCACCTGCTCCAGCAGGAGACAGTCTGTCATTCACAAACTTAGCCACAGTGAGTCCTTCCCACAGGCTGCAACTTTTCATGAAGTGCTCTAGTGGGAGTCCCTTCCATGTGGTGTAGTCCATGTGGAACAGACTGTTCCTATGTGGGTCTTCCATGGCACCACAGGTCCTGTTAGGAGCCTCCTCCAGCATGGGCTTCCCACAGGGTCACCTGCTCCTGCATGGGGTCCTCCACAGGTTGCAGGGGGATCTCTCCTCTCCCCTGGATGTCCATGCCATGACCCCCTGCAGGGTCGCCGTGCCTCACCATGATCTTCCTCATGGGCTGCAGGGGAATCTCTGTGCTGGTGCCTGGAGCATCTCCTGCCCCTCCTTCTTCACTGGCCTTGGTGTCTGCAGAGTTGTTCCTCTAACATATGCTCCTCTGTTCTCTGGCTGCAATTTGCTTCTGCCCAATAACTCTTTTTTCCCCTTCTTAAATACCTTATCCCAGAGGTGCTACCACTGTTGCTGACAGCTTGGCAATGACCAGAAGCAGGTTCATCTTGGAATCAGTACCTCTCCTGGTTTCCACTGGGGTTCAACTGCAAAAATAGGATCATACATTTGATTGGTTTCTGTTTAAGTAAATATTAAGTTTTGAATAAACCTTTACTATTCTAGTGTGCACTTGTCAAGCATGACTTGCAGCAAAATGTGAAGATGTTTCTAATGCTTCTGTTGGTCTTCAAGTTATTTCGAAAGTGTGCTCATAATCTTTAAAAGAACCGTTTTCTTTTAAAAAGTAGCACTGTTTAATACATTCAACTAAGAAAACTCAGAAAATTGTTGATGATATGGTTTTATGTTTTCTGATGGGCCATATGAAAGGCATATTTTCTATAACCTCCGCTCTCTATCTTAGTGCCAGTAAAATATAAAATAATAGAGCCTGGTGTCCATGGAGCAGAAGGGGACAAATAAATTGCAGAGAGCTGTATTTGTTGTTTGCATAGTAGCACAAAGAAGATAAGTTGCCTGTATCTCAGAGCCAAGCTCTTAGAAGCAATCTCTCTGCAAAATAGAAATACAATGGTTACTAATCCTTAGTTGTAAAACAGAATTCATTTCACTCCTATGATGTGTTGAGGAGAATCAGATCACTATATTTCTGTAGAGAGCCAGTTAACAGCTTGACAACACAGAAGCAATGAAGTTTCCTAGCAATAAATGCCAAACTCTTCAAGAGGATTGTTTCATTTTGATTAAGATCAATTTTTTGTCATGACTGTACACAAACTATTTGATTCAGCCCTTGAAACTGCTGAATTTTAACTCCAGGGATTTTTTTTCCACAAGACATCTGGGAGTTTATTTTGGCACATGGTCCAAAAATCATTGACTGACCTCCAGCCTGAGATGCACAGCTCTGTGTGCGTGGGGAAGGTCTGCATTGCAGAAGTTGTATTCATTTATCATCTCACCCAGAAAACCTCTGCCTGACTCACTTTAAGCCTTACTTCCTCAAAGGGAGTTTTGAGCATTTTTACTCTTTTAATGAGCTTCATTGGAAGATAATCTTGTGAAGCAGAAATTCCACAAGAGCAGAAATACTGTCAAAGCCTTCATCCAGGAGCTTGTATTAATGGCTCAATACCAGTGTTTGTCGTTTTGTTTTCTTCTGCTGTTGTTTTGGTGTAAGCAATGTCAAGTGGTCTGACAACAGAAGACCACTCTGCTTTCAGGGGGTCAGATGCAGCTGAAATGTATTTCTAGCCCCATGCAAAGCACCTGTGGGCATCACTGCTCTGCCATGGGCCCTGCTGCCTCCTCACAGCTGGGCCCCTTCTTAAATACCTTATCCCTAAAGGGCCATTCATATGGACTGCAAGACATTGTGTGCATCTTGGTGTTTGTTGTGTACACCTTAACCAGCCCCTTTTCTTGTATTACAGGGGCTCAAAACACAAGACCTCCTCTTGAAAGAGAAAAATCAGCCTCCTTAATTCACTGAGAAAGAGCTATAAAATGGAGGTGCTTTTCCTAGCGTTTTTTGATATGAGAAATTTTCCTAACCTAGTGACTCCCTGGGAGGCAGTTAGATTGTGGGAATATGCCACAGTGCTGGGGCTCAGTGACAGGCTGAGCAAGGCTCATCTCCCAGAGCCCATGGTGAGGGCATGGCCCGTCCCTGTTGCTGCCATATGGATTTCACTGTTTAATGCTCTGGAGGCTGTAAATCCAATCCAGGTGTTACAGATCCCTTTGTGTCCTGCTCAGTGCTTCCTGCCCTGTCCTTGGAATGTGTCAGGTATGGCCTGTTTGGGTGCCATGCTGGATTGAAGTGGAACGTGGTGACAGTTTCAACTGGGAATGAAGTTCTGCATGCAAAGCTGAGTACTGGGAGTATGCAGAAATGCAGAGGTACACAGAAGTCTGTATGTGTTTGCAAACTAAATGCAGGGGCTTTTTTAAAAGAAAAATGTCCCAATAGCTGCATGTTTTTCATTAGGAGGCAAGGAAGAGGGAAAGCAAAAGTGCAAAGTCGTGGTGGTATAGGGAAGCTCTCACTCATGTAACTAATGCAGTTATTCTCTGAGTTAGGAGTGTGACCTAGTTACTCCCTTTCAAAGAGAAACGTGATTTTCTTTTCTCACAGTGACTATGAGAATCACCCTTCTTGACATAACTTCCCCAAAAGAGATACTTCCTTTCGTAACTTTAACCTCACTACTCCATTAGGGGATGAAATAACAGCCTTTATTAATATAAAAGGAAGTAAGTGGCTTGGGGGCAGGGATTTTACCTGTAAGGTTCATTCTGCATTGCAAGCATCTTAGAAATCAGAGTTATGCTGTTGAGCTGTTGTGTCATGTCACCTTTTTAACACCAGAGTAAAGTCACTGTGCTAAGCTCTTCAGCACAAGCAGTTTTGTGGAGGGGTTATTACCATTGCCTGGTTCTTCTGTTCCATCAAGATTGTTTCTTTAAGTGGCTGTAACAGAATGAACTAACACTTAACAATTTATCTCTTGATTATCTTTGATAGGAATAATATTTTAAAAATCAGATTATATTTCTTAGAAATTTGCTGGAGTGCTTTTTTGTAGCTAACCACAGAACATGTAAACTGCATTTTTAACAGATAGAGGCAGATACATGAGACATGAACACTTTTGTTCATAAATAATTTTCCCCATGAAAACTCAGTGACTTCCTTTTCTTCTGCCTTTCATTATTTAAAAAAACACAAAGCAAAAACAACCAACCAAAACTCCCTGGTTCATTTCCATTTTCTTTAGGTGCCTCGGTTATTCAGCAGAGAACATTGAGTTAGGTCTTAAGTTCTAAATAGCAGGAGGCTTTTAACTGGCAGCAACATTTGGGTGAAGACTTTCAGAGTGTACCAACCCAAGCAGTATAGTCATTTGAGGTAGATTCCATTAGTTTAGTTCTTTACCAGAAAATACCCTTATTTTTCTTGGCTTTATCTGCATGACATATGCCAAGAAACTTATGTTCCATGCTAATTTCATATTTATATGCCTACCCATACAATATGTTAAAATAAGCTTTTTTCAAGACATTTCTGTGTTCTTTTAAAATATATGTACGTTTTCTTTACATTTTAAAAACAGAATTGGTAATATGAAGGCTTTGATTTTCAGACTGGAATGAATTGCATCTTATTTCTTAAGGATTTTAATTTTAAATATTGGTATATTATATACCAGGCTATTGTTAAAATTATGTGCATGAATTTAAAATCCTATGACAAAAATAAATAGATGTGCAATTACCTTAGCTCTTTTTCTAAATGTGTAGTAATAGGATATATACCATATATAGTTGCTTCTAAATCCAACTAATTGATTCTCACTATATTTATGTAACATTATCTCCTACAAACTTTCAATTTACATTTCATGAAATGCTACAATGTACATTTATAACATTATTTTGACCCAGCTTATATTAATAATGTGATTTTGAAAAGGAAAAGAGAGGAGAGTAACTCTCCTCCCCCTTTGTAAAGCACATGTGGTGTGGCTCGGTGGGGCACTGAATAAGAGATCTGCCTTGCAACCTCTGTTCTTTTTGTCCAGTTCAGAGGTGGCTTGATCAGATGCCCCTGGGGTCTTCCTCCAAGATCTACAAAACAAATAGGTCTGTCACAAATGTTACCAGTGGAGGCAAGGAAACTTCTGGCTGAGAAAAAATCCTCTATTATATTGCTAAAATGAAATACAAGGAGATGGTGCAGATCTCAGCTTGGCTCAGGTAATTGTCATTCAGAGGAGGAGAACTGGGCTTTAGCCCAATTTTATAATGTTAAAAAGAAATACACAAAAGGGCTGGAATTATCTCAGTCTCCAGTATGATTGCCTTGAATACAGTTTGTACAAAGATGTAATCTTCATTTGCCTCCTGAATACTTGATGCCTGCATATCTTGGAGGTATAATGTTTCTACCAAAAATACCCACGTTCTCAAATTTGGCATACAAAAGAATCTCTGCTCCAGGGAATGAACAGGTCTGAACTAACTGAATGCCTGTGAAGAGATGTAAACCTGTCTGTAAGAAGGAATGCAAACCACTCTACCAAAATGGGAAGGTTTTTCCACCCAAATTGCTCTGTGCCTGTAATTCCAGCATGCATACAGCAGTAAGGCCTTTACTTTTGGGGAGGTACTTTTGTGTAAGGACACAATGCTAGGAACATTTATTTATGTATGTGCCCAGTAATGCTCCACCTGAAGCCTCTGTGCTGTGATATTTACTTTGCATACAGGCCTGGCTGTGCATCCCTGCTAACTGCCAGCACTCGGGCATCACTGGTGTCGCTGCATGGGGCACAAATTTCTGCTGTGCCTCACACTCCCCCTTGGCAACCCTGAGTTTGTCTTGGGGAACAAAATGTACTTCCAACAGAGCTGTAAGATCAGAGATACCTCCTTCAGCTGAAATAAATAGATCAAGGCCAAAACTCACCACTTTTGAAGATTTGTGTTTTCCTATTCCTTTGGGTTCTTTTCTCACCACCATTAAAACAGTAAGCTCCTGTGGGTTGAATGCTGAGTTACTCTTTCTGATATGCAAGAGATAGTAAAAGAAGAACTAAGTTTGTGATTTAATATTGTTTTCATAGTACAATTAAGATACTCCTATTAAAATGATGTTGTTTATATCAATTCAGCTATCTAGGTATGACTCGTAATTTTTATAGAATAGGGGCCTGTCAAGCAATTAGTTTGGGAACTGGCAGTGGAAATCACTTCCAATGAGGAAAAGTCACCTTAAGTGTGTATGAACAAATACTGCCAGATGTTCTTTCAGAACAATAGGGAATAATCCATCACTTCTATTTCCAAGTTGCTTAGTATGCCCTTATTTTAGTATTTACCTCATGCAAACAATCATCTAAAAATTCTTCTGCTTGTCTCAGTGAGAAAAACACCTTCAACAACTCATTGAAAGTGACTTCTACATCTGTTTGCCTTGTAACTTATTAATAAGCACATACTTTACATAAACATACGTTTAATACATAATTTAAAAAAATTAAGAATTTATGTTTGATATATATTTTTTTTCTTTTCAGAGAAGTGAGAAAATACTTTTAAGTATGATTTTTTTCCCTTTGTATCTGCTGTAGACACCTATATTTTCGGTCAAGATACCAGGTAGTAGACAACACTTTGCAAAGGTCAGGGAAAATATCTTTTCAATACAATGAGACAAATGCTGAAATGCTGAACAGGGAACCCAATCCTGGAAGGTCACCATTGACTGTGAATAATTTAACGAGTCAAAACCAGTACCTAGATTTGCATTATGATTTTGCATTAGAATTATGGCCTTAGCCTGCAGTCCTGTCATCCAGATTTTTCTGATGTCTGTTACCAATACTTTTTTCTTTTCCATGCTGAGATGTGGTTTCTTAGAGCTTACATTTTTACCTCCTGAATTTGTGTTTCAAGGTTACTTCCTTGTAACTTGGAGCTTTGATGAGGACACAGATACAGCCTCTTTGTTTCCAATATGCTTTCATGCATGATATACTTCCTTATATGCATGGCATATCTACTAAAGAAATTATAATTATCCTTGGTACAGCCTGCATATGGCCTGTGAGGGAACCTGGACATTTGCTGAGTATTGATTCTTCTGCACAGTGTGAATTAATGGAAAGTTTTAAATCCTGAAGTCTCTTCTCTAACTTGCTGATTTACATAACATTGCAGAGGGAGCATTATCAAAATAGGGATCTGAGTGAGTGACAAAGGAACTGACCATGTGAGTTCTTGGTGTATTTGTACAATTTGGGATAATTAAAGCTAAGCAAGAATTGAGAAATTACTGTGAAGAGCAAAACACTTTTATACAGCTTGAAAAAAGATGACTTCAGACACCATAAGGTTCCTCTCTTGTGACACCTTTCAAACAGCTCTCACAGATTTCACCAGCTGATGCTATAAAGAGAGAATTCAGTCATCACTGGCCTTTTCTGGCTTTATTTCTAGGGGGAAAAAGAGACCAGAGTGGCTAAAATGCAGCCTCTCAGAAAGGTGAATATTTTAAAATACATTTAATTCTTCATGTAGCTACCTCTCTAGGCAAATGAAAAGGTGACAGCAAAAAATCAAGAGCTAATATTGACTCAGAGTGATCTTAAGTTCAGTACAGTTCTAAAAGTTCATCATCAGGTTCTTGTACCCTTCATATATATGTCCCTTCCAACCTGAGATCCCAGGGTGGCTGACTCTTCACACAGACTAGAAAAGCACCAGTTTTCCAAATCTCCATAAGGTTTCCATTTGACATTCATGCACCTGGTTCTGACCTTACTTGTTACATTTCACCAGCTGCTGGCTGCTCCAGGGTTTCTGGAGATTTCGTAACTATTTAATAAATTATGAGATAGTGGATATTTGAAATTAATCAGATCAGTGATTAAAAGTTGTTTTGGGAACTTAGAGAATGACATGGTCTGTGCCTGTGAGGAGCAGTGCTGATCCTCTCTTCTGCTGCCTCCCAGGTTGCATCTGGAATAATAGCCTGAAGTGCTTTCCAGCAGCTCCACAGCTGCTGAAACAGTGACCCAGAGCTGCACAGGGTGAGGAGAAAAAGGCACCAATGTCACAAATTTGGGGCTGATGTGGGTGTTGTGAGACTGGGTCATAATGTTCCCAGTGCTTGTGGAAAGAGAGGCAGTGATGGAGAGAGTAATCTCTGCACTCCAGTGTCTTTTATTAAGCCACAATCTGCTTCAGAAGCTTATTTCTGTATGTTAATAAACTGGAATTGCCTTTCTGAAAAGTGTCAATGTCAGCACAGCATGCAGACTTTTTGTATGCAGACTTTTATAGTGAAAAAAATAGTTCATAACCTCTTTTACTGTAGTAATTGCTGTTCTTAATTAATAAGTCTTTGTTATCTCCAAATTGAAGTAATACTGTGAGCTACTCGTGCTTCCTGCTTAGCTTTACTTAATTGTGCAGACATTTGAGTCAGCACTGACTAACCTGGATGCCAAGTCCATATGCTAATGGGTTCCCCTGCTCGGAGGGGACCCTTAGCTCACAGGCTGCCCGGGTAATGCTGAGCACGTGGGAACGGCTGTGTGCTGAGAGTGTGCTGGCCCAGCAGACTTGTTTCTCTGCCAAAATGCCTCACAATCAGACATAGTTTTTCAGTGTCACATTCCTTTTCAGGGAACTCTCCTGACACAGGCTTTTGTTTTCTTCTTTCTGAACAACCATGAGATGCTCAGAGATCAGGAAGTAAAACCTGCCATGAGACTTGGGAGGGCTTTGTATGGTTTGCCCACTGCCTCCCTTCCCTTCCAGTACCAAGGTAGCAGTGGCTTTGAGAACAGTTATTATTCCCCTTTCCTCCTCTTCTCTTTAGCTTCATAATGCCCTCTGAACCTGTATTTTGTGGGATTATACCAGGAGATATAGGACTGCAATATAGATGTGTTTAGCTGGAAAGGAAACGCAACCCCCCAAATTCTTTAGTTTGGGCAGATGGTACAATTTGGCATGCTAACAGTGCAATGCCATGACCGTGATACCCTCACACAAAATCCAGCCTCTTGCCCTGTGACTTGTAATTCACAGTGGGGTGTAACCAAGGGGTTTCACTGGGCCTGACTGGGTACCAGCCTGCACATACAGTTGTCTCAGACTGTAGGCAGTGCAACGCTGCCTCTGCTTGAGACTGTTGCAGTTGTGGTAAACCAACAATATAAGCAATGTGAAGTTTGCAGGTGGAGGGAGAATCTCAGGCTGTCAGCTGAGAGAGCTGGGAAAAATTGATCAAGAAACAGAAGCTCAAGTATAAACTCACCATTCTGATGTTGTTGTAGAACTGAAGAAACCTGAAAGCTTCTCCAGCCTTTCCAGCTCTACCAGTAGGACTAATAAGAGGTGTTACCTCTACCTTAAAACTTTTCAGGCATTGCATTTTCCCTGCTAGGAGCTAAACAGTTAGAGGTTGTGGGCCAAGTTTACTGAAAGGAATTGCACTTCCTATCATCACTGGTTCACTGGCACAATGGGCTGGATCCAGTCTGTCATTTTTCTTCAAACCCCCTTAGGTGAGAGGACAGAAGCAGATGTATCTTCCCACCAATGTGTCAGAGAGGCTCAGCATAGTAAAAAGACCAAATTAGTGTATCTTCTCTGTACTAACCTGGTCTCTCTTCCCTCTCAGCACACACAGCTCACTCTTACGGTTGCAGCAGGCAGTTCTAGGATAGCAGCAGACTCCCCAGGGTCCTTGGTTATTATTGCACACATCCAGCTCTAGACCTGTGTAAAAAGCAGTGAACAAATGTGACATAAAAAAGTGAAAGGCGAGAACAGAATTTGTTGTATTGAATCACACCACCAATCATCACTTTTGTTCTCTTTTGTCTGCTCGGATTTTGTGGACAGAGTTTTAGTCCTGTCTCTCACCTGTAACTCTGTACCACCCATAGTTTTTTTTACCTTAGTGTGGGGTTCTACCATGGTGAGGCTTGCAGGAGCTTTGGAATTCCTACCTAACTTTATTTTGTTCCTTACTGTGAGGATGGAACAGCATCCACTGCTGGTGCTGTGCTCTGGTTAGGCAGAATGAATTCTGTCAAAGAAATAAAAAAAAAGGTGGGAGCATTTCTTTCCTTACTGGGGGGCTTGGCAGCATTTTGAGGCTTGGGCTTCATTGGAGCAGTGAATGGGACTTGGTATTTTAAAACTAAACAGAGTCCATAGTCGTTTTACAGTCATGGACGAGTGCACATTGTGCTCTTAGCAGTTTATTAGTCTACTGTTTCACATGCTTTCACATTTTTGAGTGATGATTTCTGCATCCCCAACAGGCTGGGAAAATCCTGGAAACAGGCTTAGTATTGCATGTGGCTGGAAACTTCTGGGTAGATGTTTTTCATTGGAAAAATGCTTGTTCATTGAAACTGAATGGCGCTGGGGACATGGATTTGTTTTTTTCACATGTATTTTGCTGTAGATTATGCTATTATATAACTCTAATTTTAGTTGGTACAAGATAAAAGGCAGAATAAAAAAAAAGGTGAAAACAAGAGTGACATGTTTTGATTTACTGGATTTTTAATGTTCTTTTGTGGGAAATTCCAGTTTTTTGGTCCACTCTGGAATGAAGCCATTTTTGTAACTTCAGCAGTTCACGTGAGAGGCATTTTGAAATTGGCCAGCACTGTGTGCTGCTCTGCACTGCTTGTCCACCTCTTTCCAGCTGGCTGTGCTGTGCAGCTTTTGCTGTGGCCAGTGGTGTGACCTGTCAGGAACCACTAGAAAAGTTGACTGAGTATTGGTCTGGAGAAAAGACTGTGGCAGCAGTGAGCAACTTCTGCTGAAGTCAGTCAGGAAAGGTGCCTGGATAGTGGAACAAAGATGGAGAAGCCTTGCTGGCTGCATTCCTTGCTTTGGAAAGTCCGAGGGAAGAGTTTCAATAAATTTATTTATCATTTGCATGGCAGTGTCCTATGCAAAAGGGAGAGGAAATAATGATAATCCCTGGAAAAGAAAGCAGAGAGGGGAAAGAAAAAAGAAGGGAAAAGTTGATGGAGTTTTCACATTAAAAAAAAAAAAAAAGCAAAAGTATTGAAAAGTTTGTTAGAAGAGAAGGGGAAAAAAGTGAAGGTAATGGAGCAAGAGTTGATTCCATGTGTCTTAAACATGCTGAGAGAAAAGACAGGATGGCTGTGACTGAGAAGGTACAGAAATTGAAATTATAGACAAAAGTGGGGAGAAAAAGGAAAGAAGAAAATCAAGTGAGAAAATAAACAAGAACATGGTGAAGTTCCCTTCCTAGTAATTTTGTGGAAACAAATGGTGGTTCTGGGTATGAGGTGCTATTTTCTATGTACTGAATGAATGATAAGCACGCTGACTTTTGGTACATTTTCCCATCTACTTCAATGTCTTGAGAGGCATGATATTGCCCTGAAGTCTGGTATCAGGAACAGGTTGTGCTGTGAAGTTCTATCCCTTTTAATTTATCTGGCCACCATGGATGTCACAAGGAAGGAGTATCTTGCAATTACTCTTTAATTATATGATTAGTTAATAGGGTTTCCTATTAAACACCATGTAACTACGTGGAGATTACCATGTAATTACCTTTAGAGGATCCAAAACTAATTAGCATATAACCTGTATTCTTGCCTTGTGGTTCAGAAGGCTATAATCTTGTAATGATATGGTGCTCACTGTCTTGTCAGCCTGCCACTACACGCTAATTTCCGTGTAGTTAAATGCACAGTAGTTTTCACACAAGTAGTATTTGTGTTCTGTTTCCAATTGTCCCATAAACTTGTGCCCCTGTTGGCACTGACAATGACTTCAACCAATTACATTTTCAAATTGCCTATGTGAAAGTCTTTTGTTTCAAATTGCCTATGTGAAAGTCGTGCTGCTGCGCTGTAAGCTCAGCTGGATATGAACAGTAAAAGCAATCTTGAGGCAGGAGACTTGATTAGCTTCCTTCATTTGCTTCACCAAATCCAGTGCAAAATGCTCATGTCCGTGTTTCTGATGTGTACTGTTCATTTGTGGGAAGCATTGGTTCTGGTAGTGAATGCTGCAGGTAAAGCCCCAGTTCAATAATCATAATAAAATAATGTGTACTTTAAAGATAAGCATCCCTGCCCAAGTTTAAGTGGAAGCAAATTCCTTCTGTGTTGCTTCACTTTTAAAATTCAGCTGATCTACTGGTGAGCAAAGTTTGCTGGCTTAATAAACAGAGGCTAGGTTTTGTCTTTTACCAGGCAAATAAAAATAATTTTAAAATAATGGCTCTATGATTTTGCATAGATAAGAGCAAATAAACTGTGTTTATCTGCAGTCCATTCTTTGCTACTCAGTTTCTAATGAAGAGCTCCATCATACCTCTTGGCTAGGATAGGACAGGAAAAATGACCACTCTAAACACAGTTTGGTTGATTTTTTCCATTTCTTTTCTTTTCCTATCTCTTTTCTCATCATCTGCCTTTCTGAAATGCATTCCATATGTTTTACAGTTTTCCTAGAACTTAAGAGTAACCTCAAACACATAAATCAACTCTGTTTTCCCCCCCTTCCTCCCCACCTTTTGCTCAGAGTGCCTTGCTAAGCCCTTCAGGGAGGACCTGGAAGACACTGGTGTTTGAAGTGGTGGCTGAGACATGCTAGCAAGGTGGGCTGGTTGTGATTTGGGTCTGATTACTTCTGTTGCCCAAACAGTTTGTGCCCTGTTAGAGTTCTGTCACCTGTGGGTGCCATAAATTCACATTACCTTGTTCAGGCTGCCCAGAAAATTATTCAGCAGGAGGAGACCCAAGGTGAAACCAGATTGTTGCAGATCTCACTACCAGTCTTTGTGTCCTTCACTCTGACACTGATGTTCTGCTCGTTTGGATGTGTAGGGTTTTTTCCCAACTAGTTCTGTACCATCTTCCAATAGTTTCATCTAGACTGTATTTCCCTAGCTTATTTTTGCTAGGGAATATCATGAGAGACAGTGTCAAAAGCCTTAATAAGTCAAGATGATGTGCACTTATTCTTTTCTATTGCCATGTCTGCTTCTTTGACAAAGAAGGAAATTACAGTACCTTGACATGACTTGTTCTTGGCAAATCCGTTATTGGCTATTGCTCATCTCTCTTTCTCTCTTTCTTTCCCTCTCCCTCTTTTTCTAAGATGTTTGAAGTAGTTTGTTCATTTGCTGCTTTTTGTGACTGCTTTACAAAGTTTTCCTCCTGAAACCATATCTGAGATTTTTTTATATATTACATCATTTATGTTTGTAAAATTAATTATATCTCCCAATCAGCCCTTTCTGGTGTGTATTTCTACAGTGTCTAAGATACAAAACCCTGCTGGTGCTACAGTATTTACACAGATTGGTCTGAAATTTCCTAGCCCCTCCATTCACCTCTTTTAAATAAGAGCATGATATTGCTTTCTTTCCCTTTATTAGACCTCATGATTTGATATTCATGACCTCTGAGAGAGAGCTGCTAATGCTCGTGACACTGTTTCACCTATTCTTTCAAGTATCCTGTGGTGAAATTAGCCTGACCAGCTGAACTGAAAGCATCCAGCTACTCTCTGATGTCATTTTTGCTCGTCCAGGCAGCTATATTAACCCATCTGTTGTTGATACTACTAGTGTTAGCAAACTGATTACATGAATCCAATTCTTTGATCTCTTACATATCTACTGACAGCTTTCTCCCCTTTGACCAGCAAACCAACTCTTGTCTTGGTCTTCTTTTTACTAATAACCTATTTATAGAAATACACTCTTCTTGCCCAGGATGTTTCTTCTTAATTGTATCTCAACCAGCCCTTTTCTGATTTTGCTCCACTTTTATTTTAGATCCATTATTCTGTGCCCTAACTTACACTTTTGATTATGTTTCCTTCTTGTCTTGAACAGTGAAGAGCTTATGATACAGAGAGATGAGGAGATAAGCACCACTTTATATTTAAGTATTTGGAACATGAGTTCCCATGTATGTGAGATGTGTAGATATATGACTGCACAGGAATTCAGATGCACAAGTGGACACAAGTTTGGCAGAACCAGAGTTAAGAGAAAATTTTCCTGAGCTATGTGTGATCTCTCCAGTGGAGTGGTCTCTTTTTGTGCAGTGGTTAAGGTCTAGCTTTGCTGCATGTTGTTACTTGGGACTGATGATGTGATTTATCATTTCAAAGGAGGTTTCTAGGAACTGAGATCAGGCAGCAACACTATAGAACAGAAGACTCACTGTGCAGGAAAGCTTCAGGATAAACTCGGAGGCGTCTTTTATCTTCCAAATTGTTTGCATTGGTCTTCATTTTTCTGTCATTCTTCTCCTTCTCACATTCCACTTTTCTTGTCTATCTTGAGATGTCAGAAAACTGAAAATCCACGTGGAAACAGAGGAAGCCCAGCCTGTCCAGGCAAAGGTAGAAAGTGTCAGGAAGTCAGCAGGTGCTCTCAGCCGTGGTGTCTGTTAGGCTGAGAGCAAGCCACTGCCTCTGAGGTGATTGCGGTGGCACTGGAGCCATTGGCAGAACTGGGATTCTTATTACCAGAGGGCTGGAAGCTGCACTAGTGATGAGGTCTGCTGTGAAGTCCTCCTTGGAATTTTGTGTGCTATCAGGAGCACAGCAGGACTATCATGTAGCACCAGAATGTTGTATGTCTATACTAATTTTAGGGACACAAATGAGGGGAGGATCTTTGGCAGCTCGGTTGCTTCTGTTTACTTAAAATCTCTGAAGGTGACAAACCATGGGCTCTGTACCAACACTGCAAAAAGAATCAGTTTCTTTACCTATGGATATACTTATGTTACTTTGAAATAAGTGATCTGTGATGAAGCTGGTTTTTACCTGGGGTGCCTGAAATCTGGTATTTGATGAGAAAACGAATACAGCATTGTCCATCTTTGTCTACTCTCTGGTCTGTGATGTACTAAATAACTTTGGGAACATGTTGTACAGCTTATGCTGGCTCTGAACCAGAAGCAGCTTTGTGTGTTTGATAATGAGATCAATGCCATTGGGGGCAGACTCAGTGCTCACTCTCAAGTTTAGTGCATGATGTTTTGTGCTGTCTGCCAATAAAAGATTTCTGCAGTACTCTTAAGTCTGGCTGCCTGGAACTTTTTTTTTTTTTCTTTTTTTTTTTTTTTTTTAAATTGTTAATTTCTCTCCTTAACATATTTGGCACAGTATTTGAAGGTGTACAGACATGATATAATGTATTTTTCTAAGCTGTAGTGGGATGAACATGTTTCTTACCAGCCTTTGTCACAGACATTTCACAGACTGAGTATCCCAAAACCATTACAGTGTCTCAGATACTGAGACAATTGTTTCTCTCTTTTGAGCAAGAGAAATTTAAGTCTTCACTCAACTTGCTGGTTACATGAAATTGCTGAAGTACCATAATATCTATATCTAAGTTTTTGCTTTAAAATCTTCCAAGGGTCCTGTCCTTAGGCTAAGCTCACAGTCATAAAAAAATTGAGGACCATGAATCTGATCCTCAATAAATTTGAATTAATTTCTGAATCTTTGCTTTTCTATAGTGAGCATTTGATAGAAACAAAGGTAGTGACCTACTACCCAAATTAGAGATTCAATTTCAAGAGGAGGCTTGGACTATTTCCACTTCTGAATCTTCTACATTTTATGGCAAGGCAGGACAAATGTATTCTGTGTGGATGATATCCCTTGCATAACAAAATTGAGAAAACTGGGCAAAATTATATTCATGAACACTAAATAGAGATCACATTCACAGTAAAGCACAGATGAAAGGTAAAAAAGTGGTAAAATAACAGATGAAAACAAATACTTTTCTGCCATGGTGCCATGTGATTTTGGGATTCTTAATGAAAAGTGCAGAATTAGGCAAAAAATACTTAAGAAGGGGATTAAACATATAAATTCATTTCAAGCAGAATACATTGCTTTATGATGTTGACTGACAGAGCATTATGGTAACAGAGCATTATATATAAAACCAAGTATTTGTGCCCCTGTATTTGACCAGAGTTTTAACAGCTTGAATGAAAATCATTTTTCTTTATCTCTCAAAAAGCTTTATATTTAATCTAGGCTAATCTTTTAAACATTGTGTGTAGTGTCAGGGGAGAAGAAGAGACAAGGAGGTATTTCCTTAGCATTTTAAAGCTTTGGTTTGGCAATGAGCTCTCTATCTGCACCAGACAGATACTTCATCAGGTCTGGACAGCAGGAGCTCTGCTGCTCTTGCAGAGCTTGGGTAGCTGACACTGCCTACAAGGAGGATGCTGCATTCAGACTGTGGGCCAGGGCAGGGACAGAATGAAACCACACAAAGCTCCTTCAGGACTGGGATGTGAATATGATCTATAGCAATTACTCTTCTAATATCATCTGTGTCTAGACAGATGAGTATGCTCTTGTTAGCTGATGAGTTGTGCTAATGGCATTGGTAGCGATGTGTCTTCAGACAACCATTTACTTCCTCTGAGAACTGCATTTATGATGTTCCACGAAGACTGTACACAATTCAATAGATGTTGAAGAGCCTCTGAATGTTTTTTTCACAGTCTTGATGTTTTATTTTAAATAGCATGTCATTTACAAGACTCCCAAAGACAGATAGCTTTCCCTGCTAGCTCGCAGTCGCTCTGCAATTATATGGAACAGACGTTGAAATGATGATGGTGGCGTCTCACTGCTACATTTTGCTGCTGCTGTGATCTAATGTATTTCAGCAACAAGATATTCCCCTGCATTTTGTATTCATCGACATTAATACACTGCCACTTCTAGCAGCTATACTCTCTTTTTTTCAAACTCATAAAATGTTTTCTAATCTAGAAAAAGTGCCATCATATAACTGTAACTGTAAAGATGGGAGTTGTCCAATGCAAAACTGGAGTGATGCCTTACCTTTTAAGATTTTATTCTGAGTCTTAAGATACACATTGTGGCCTTTATGGAGTTAAGTGTGCAGGACCAAATTTATCATGCTGTAAGCTTAACTTATGTTCTCTGTATGCATCTGCTTTTGATAAAAACACTGATGTGATATGCACAGTGACATTTGTAGCTATTATTTTAGTTTGGTTTCTTGATGATGGTCTAAAAACACCTGTTGAGTTTCTGTCCCTCCTTGACCACAAGATAAAAAGTGGAAGAAAGAAAGGATTATATACATCAGATTTTACTCACAGGTAGCATTGCACTCTTGTTACTGAAAAATTCCCTGTGAGGTTCCAGCCTTTCCTAAGTATACTGCACCTCCCTGGAGGATGTGTGCTTGTTTGCTTCACAGAGGTATCACCTATCCTTAGAGAAGTTCACAGTTCACACAGTACATTCTGTATCTCCTTTTTTATCTCTGTGATTTAAAAGTCTGTCAGGTTAGTTTTTATAATGGAACAAAACAAGGAGTTCTAGAAAACAAAGGAAAAGTATTTGGTTTTCATCCCCATGGCTGTGAATCAAGAGATCAAAGAAGTATTGAAAGCACAGCATTCTGAAACAGTGAGTAGAGAAAATTTCCTCTGTGTGAGTTGGATATTAATATGTGGAAGAGTCTGAAAAAAATATGAACTTTTTTCTTTACCTCTTATCTATTTATTTTTATCTACATATTTGGTTACAAACACATATTGCAATGAAAGTTCTTTTCACACATCCTACTGTTGAAGATTTAATTTCTTGTACGTATCTAAAAATACATACAAAAATAAGAAAGAAATTCTGCATGCAGCAGCTTACCACTATGTGAGGACTTCCTCTGCATATGCTCTGTGTTAAAACTGCATCAGCAACCAAAAAACTGCACACACAGCCTTTACTACTGACTTGCACTAACTCTTCACTCACTAGACAAAACTCCCCACCGAATTTTTTCCCTCTGCTAGTTTGTACCAAGGCTGCATCTTTGTGCACTGTACACAGCTGAAGAATCTTCAAGATCAAAGCTTCATGCCTGAGCATAATCTTGTTCCTGACATGTCATGCCAGGCCCTTTTCACTGTGAGTGCTTTGATGCAGCAACAGTCAGGAAAAATAAGAAACCAAGAAGAAACTGAGAGAAGAAGGAGTCAATGCAATGCGTTCTCACGGCTCTAGGCTTCTGCATTAAAGCTAATATGTGCAAACCCCCTTTTTTTGTTTAAATAGGTTTCTCTTCACTACTATTGTTTTTCCCAGTTTCTATTTCCAGTCATGTCTGGAGACTTCATTCTCCTGTTCTTGTAAGGTGAAAACAAAGGATCCAGGATGAGAGCAGGGGACTATTTCCAGCCATTTGCTGTGAAGAATGAATGGGACAACCCACCTTGGTTCACCCAAACCTGCACCTGGGTATCTGTGGAGATGTAGTGCATGATATTATGCAGTATTACCAACCTGGGAGGCTTGCAACAACCTTCAAAACTCTATTTTCCCTTCTATGGAGCCATCTCTGCTCAGGACTGGCTGTTCTCAGTGACTGATGCTCAGTTTTAAGTCTCCTAAGGAACCATCAGCATATTATTTTTTTCTGCTGGAAGAGGCCAGGACACAGGGCTGAGAGTGGGCATCAGAGATGTGGAAACTCAGGAGAACCACTAAGACTTCTGAAAAGGTAAACAAGGTTCCCAAACCTTGAAAATTATTGAGTACACAGAGGGAAAAAAACCCTTTTTGAACCCTATTTGAATACTAAAAAATTTCAGTAATGCCAGGAAATGGGGGAAAAAAGAAGCAACTTGGAAGTCAATGAGGAGCAATGCAGAAAAGTACAATGCTGACATAATTACTATTTCAAACATGACTTCTGGTGGGAGCCAGAAAAAAAGCTTTCTTCTTTTTTCCTCCTGGTTCAGTAGGACTGCTACCACCTTGGCTAGCAGTTACATTTGCTCAAAGTCCTCCTGCAGAAGATGCAGTTCCGTGCAGGAAGTCTCCTTGGTTTCCTCTCTGTAGAGAGGGCAGACAAAAATGGTTGCAAAGAGAAGTTTTTTTACTAGAGTCAGGGCATGGTCCTTCAGGTCACTGCTGGGATCTGTTTGTGCAGCTGCAGCCAGAGCACCCCAGAAGGTACCACGACACAGCAGAGGACAATTGCCCCATTTTGCAGTAGCCCTGCAGCTTCTGCCCCTGGGCCCAGCTGTGCCCTGAGGTGTTGTCTTGGCAGGCTTTCAGCTGCAGATACCTGAACCCAAGGAACAGTTTGGGAGTTTTGTGTCTGTAGCATGTCAAGCACATTTCTTTGTCCAGCTCCTGCAGGTGTATGGGCATTCAATTAAAGCCCAAACTTTACCTATTAAATTCGGTAAAAAATTTGCACAAGCTGAGGTTTTAGGAATGAATAAGAATATGGATTAAAATTGATTTTCTGTGATTATTTATGACAGCGTTTTTTATACACTAGACAAGTTACAAATCTATAGATATGATAGTGGGAAGTTCACTTGATGAAAAAAACCCACTGGATTGCATTTAGAGAGACATACAACAATCTAAACAACTACTCCACTTCAAAGTTGTCATCTGTGCTTGCTTCTCCTGGCCTGTCTGTAAGGATCTCCAACCTGTAACCAGCAATGTGAGAGCCAGTAGGGAATACAGAGATTTTCTTCCTCATTGGAATACATGCTTTCTTTACCTTATCATGAATTACTCTCAATAGCTGATTTTACCAAGATTGCCAAGGCTCACAGCTGTTGTATGTTCTTTCAGCTTCCCTTGTATCTTGTATTTATTTAGGTTGGTTGCTGTGATTACTTCAACTATCTGCTTTTAATTAGCTGTCTATGAGCAGATGTTTTAAGGTCCCTGTAAGTAGATTTCACTTAGTCTTGGTTTTTGCAAAATGCAGGAGCTAGTATGTGGCAGGTGTTGTTTCTCTAGCACTACTTCCACTTTACTACTATCTTTGCTTTTGTCAGTAAAAATCCTTTTGACTATTTCTTTGCCAGATAAGCAGAAAAATCCCCTTCTGAGCCACAGATGATATTACTGGATATAGACAATGCCAAGCTTCCACTTTTGCTTCATTATTTTAATAAGAGATTTTCCTTTCTCGCATCAACAGGAGTAAGTGCTGATAACAAATAGAGCATGGGTTAAATTCCACAAGTGACATTAATGTTTGTACTTTTACAAATGTTGCCTGTAGTAATTGCACTTAAACTCTCTATCTTCTTTCCACCTTCAATCATTAGGTGATTTCACCTGTATTGTTAGAATGGAATTCATTAAAATAATACAGCAACAATACTTCACTCCTTCGTCTGAAATTTCTCTCCCATTGACATACCAATTCTTCAACACTGGCCCAATAGCAGGACTTAGTACCTGCATCAGCAATTAGAAAACAAACACAAAACCCAAAGGAAACAACCCCATAATGTGCTGCCATTAGAAGATCTAAATAAGAAAGCTGCTACACACACTGTTCTCTTAATGAGTTGTTTGCATCATGTGATTTTTAAAGCATTATATTTGCAGTGTTAGCCATTAGTTGGTCTTTGGAAAGAGGTGGAATCCTTCAAGATGTCACATTATTTTGGTGGATAGCCTATCCTTAAAAACCTAGGGGTATGTTCTTCTGACTGGAAAGCATGCTAATGAATTGATTCAAGCCAACCAGATCAGTCTGTTTCAAACTCTCAGATATTTCTGAATAAAGATCTAACACCCACGCAATGTGGATCATCCTCAGAAGTCTTCATTCTGTGCCATGAAAATTCAGGGAAGTTTTCTCTACTGTCTCTCATTGAAACAGGCTCAAACATGTTATCCTGCCCACAGTGATGGCAGCATCAAAACTGGCAAACTTTCTGTTCATTGCAAGAACATAATTGTCAGCCATTTGATATCTGAGAAAGCTGAGCGGAGAATGTTCTCCATTGTTACATATAATAAAAAGTAATTAAGTTTTTTTTCATAGATTTTGAATAAAAAAATTTAAATTTTTTAATTCAGGAGAAACTCACACAGATATACTTTGACTAAAGATTAGAAGTATGTAGTATAAGTACTTTTTAAAAGGTCAATACATTTGCCCAATATATATTCTCATAATTGTTTTTCTAACTTGAAGCAGGTGTAACTTGTATAAGTATGAAATGATTTGTGAAATAAACTCAAGACTGTTTTCCTACAGACAATGATTCTAGATGTCATTGAAGAGAAAATACTCAAATAATTTTTCTTTGTAGATATCGTGTTTATACAAATACTTACATTCTGGTTTAAACTGTATTTTTTATAATAATATGTAATGAAAGAATGATATACAATAATGAAATATACAGTCACAGAGCTAACAGACACTTTCCTTAATCTTCTTCGGAACCATCTCCTAGATGAAACCTTGTCTTTAATTTAAGGACAAAGATAAGGAAGTTAAAGCCAAATCTCTAATAGAGATTGCCTGTGGAACAATGCTTTGCATGCCCCTTTTTCTTTTTGCATGCTTGTACTGCTTGTAGCAGGCAAAGGGAAGAACAATGTGAAATATTACAGCCTGTGGCTGGTAATTGTGTGCACATGGTTTGTGTCCAATCATATTTCAATTATAAGAGGGATACAACAGTCTTGGTGCCAAAGCATTGACTCTACCCATCACAGCAAGGTTATGTTAACTTGATTGATCTGATTTGATGAGCTGCATTAATAGGACAAGTTTCTGGACCTCATTTGCATTAGATGTAACAGGGAGCACAAAAAGTCAGAGTAGGAAACATTTTTCAGTATAAGGGAAGGAGTATGTGAGCACACAAATCGGTTGGGCCACTGGGAACTGCCTTTCTGGGGAATTTTAGCTATCTATTTCAGAAGTGACCAGAGTTAAATAAATAATAAAAGTGATGAGGCACAAAGACTGCATGCAAATAATATCTATTTCCCTAATGAATTGCCCACTATCAGTCCTGGAATGTGTTCACTGCACAAGCTGTAACAGAAACAAGAGAAACTTCTTTTTTCAGTGACATGCAGAGCTGCCAAACTTATTACCATATCACAGACATTCCCCATGAGTTGTGTATATCCTGCATGCTTGTGCTTTCTTATCACTGAACATTAGAGTCTATATTGCACTACATACTGCTCAGCTGCTTCCCTTTCATGGAGGCTCATTTATCATGTATTTTGGCTTGTGCAAGGATGAGATTAATGGCCTTCTACTTGCTGCCTGATTCACTCCTACTTTTCCTAACTTCTCAGTATAGCAAGCTGTATTTATTCTTAATGGGTGTATTAATTATGTACTTAATCACCTTGTTTAGCTGGGAGAAATACAGGATTCTCTGACCATACATCTTTGATCACTGTTCTCCATGAAAGCCAAACACTATCAGAAAAGGGTCCCCACTCCCCATCTTCAATGATGCTCTCCCATTTCTCCTTTCCCAAAGGTGTATGTCTTTAGATATTCCTCACTGTGTTTTCTGTATGCAGTTGGGTTTTGGTCACTGCTTCATCAGGCACTTCATCAGACCTCTCTCTTTCTCAGCTTCACCTTCTATCCTTTCCTTGTTTTCCTGATGCAGCCGAAGTAATTCAGTTAATAGTTACTTGACCCACAGCTGCATGCTGTGGTAATACTGAAGTAGGAATGAACATATAGGGTGTATTCACTCTATGCCCATTTTAAATCTACCTAAGCAAAAACTAAAACACTGTTTGTTCCTCTAATATGTTGATGAGGAACAGTAAACTCCAGGGTATAATTTATCTGAAGTTTTTATTTCGTACAGAGGTTTTCCTTTTCTCCATGGATTTAAATACTGCACCACAGTTATGTTGCTGCCAAATATAAAACTTTGTATCAAAGCTGAAAGAGAAGTATGCCAAGGTGGAATCCAAGTTTTTCCTTCCTATGTATGGCTGTTGTTTCATCTATTGCTATTTTTCTGAGAGAGCAGCCAGGGGATAAAACAAAGAGCATCTTCCTTCAGTGGTGCAAAAAGCCTGTATTTCAGCAATAGAGGTCTGTCCCCTAGCAGGCACTGCCTAGAGCTTCTGGTGCACTTTGTTTTGCTTTCTATTCTTGCACTCTGTCAGGCTCTTCCCCGGAACCAGTGCCTCAAGATGCTTCCCTTCTGGACACTGCTTCTGCCCTCTCCCACACGAACTGCATGTTGAACTCTGCCAGTTCCTGTTTTAAGAATGCAATGTTCTTGAGAGCTGACAAAAATATAATTTGCAGTGGCATTTCATTGAGTTACCCGCCTTTTCAAGGGTCAGGGTAACAGCCTGCAACAGTGTGGCCTGCAAAAAAAAAAAAGTCAATAAGTTGCTTTTCAAAATCAGTAATGCACAAATAGCAAGTCACGCTCCTCTGCCTTGCTTCTGCTCTGTCTCTAAAACTTTTAGTTCCCATCTGTCAGTATTTTCTCTGGGACATCTTGTGTCTCAATGTAATCTTCTGTGCCATTTTCTTTGACAACATTCACCATAAGTGTCTTCAGCAATTAAGGCAACTTGAGGTGAACAAGATCTCCTCTATTTTATTCACACTCCATGTTCTTTGAAGAAATCGCTGGTTGCCTGCATTCATAGAAAAGACATAAAAGACATAGAGCAAAAAGCAGATAGCCATAAGCCTACTTCAGTCATGTCCATGTTTGTCCATATCTGGGTGTCAGATTCAGACAATCAATTAATAAAGCCCAAGATGTCAATTTCAATAAAATTTAAATGCCTAAACCCAAAATGTCTCTTTTAAAAGCCTTACCTCCAGTTGTAATATATTTTAACCTTGTAGACTAATTAATCACCTGGATAAGAGCCTTTAAAAGATGTGAATCTGGAATACCTATTATTATGTCTGTAGGTCTGGGTTTAGGGCTGTGGCATAGTGAGATTTTTAATGCCCTGCATCCATTCCCATCATCCTTTGAAACACACTGTCTGAGCGACATATGGCTAAAAGAACAGTCCAAACCAGGGCCATGCTTCTCTTTCAAAATCTTCAGGGTATATTGTGTGGACTGCAGATACCTTGTAGCTGTGTCCTTGAACTCTCAGCTACTGGTTCCTGGCCTTGAGCTGAGGAGCATTTCGGGTTGACTGGATTAGTCCTCCTGGCCTCTGCCAATGCCAAGTCAGACAGATTAGGTTAAGTCATTTTGGTAATGGTTAAACTTTGTAATGAAATGTATTAAAGTATTTTCCTGCATTCATCTTCTGCTTCTCATCACTTTGAAACACTAGGAATTTACTGTCTGGAGCAGCTGTGGCATATTTCTTCTTGAACTCCTACAGCTGTTTCCCAAGCAAACTGAGGAGCTTGGCACTGACGCCCCTGTACTTTTCCATTCATACTGCCTTTGAAGAGAAGGTCAGATTCTCTTAATAAGGGCCTCTAGTCCTCTGAGGGCTGAGAGACTTCCTTGCCTGTTGGAGAAAAGGCATCCTGGCTTAGCTGCCTGGCTGAACAACAGGTGTAGTGTTTTGAGGATCTGGTCTGAAACCCAGGTCCTAAATACTGATGTGCAGACCAGGGTTGCTTCTAGCTTAAGTCACTTGGCATCAGCTCTTCTTGCCCTATCACTATCATAAAATTCAAACAGCTCTTTGGTAAAACCAGCTCTGGGAAATAGTCACAATCTGTGCTAGCACCAGGAAAATTATGGAACTGGCCCCCAGGACAACTGTGACCATCACTGTACCTGATGGATTGCTGCCATAACATTGTAGAGGTCTGATTATAAACCAGTGGGGTGGTTGGGAGAGGGTGTACATCACTAGGAACTGTGGTTTATACCTGGGGTCTGTACTCAGCACAGTATGCACAGAACATTTTTTGCCAGTGTCTCCCTGAAAACTCCTGAGGAAAGTGCTCAGGAAATGGGGCAGTACAACGATGGCCAGGAGGACATGAGTAACATTGGCACAATGGCCCTGGACGCACTACAGAGGAATATCTGATTCTACTACAGCCTTTTCATGTGAATAATTGATTCTCTCTGTCACCCCTTCTAACCAGGAGAAGCAAGAAGTCCAGAGGAGATTAATATTACTGAGCATTTTTCAAAAATAAAAGATGGTGGCTAATAATTACCTCAGTCTCAGCTTAGGAGTAAAATAATCAAGTAAGCTGGGGACAGGATTAAGTGCTGTGCCTAAAAAGCAATAGTCTGAAAAGAGCAACAGGGGCTTTATACCATCATCATAATCAAATTGAATGAATGCACATTAGCCATCACATTGATGTTAATAAAAAGTGAATTCCTTTTTTCTGGATGTAGATTAACAAGTGAACCCTATGCACTAGTAGTAGTGGAAATACTTTGTCCAAACCAAAGAAAATCAGAAACTGTTGTTCTCTAGCATCCTTCCTCATGAAGAAAACTCAGCTGCGAAGATTTTTTCAGCCAGCATGAAGCAGGGCTGCATGTAGGGCAGATCCCAGCATTATCCAGCCCTCTAGCAGCATTTGCAGACTGACACAGCAGCCAGCTGTCCGTCCAGCTCTCCCAGGGCTTGGCAAGACTTACAAAAAAACCCGGTCACTTGGAAAGTGTGGGTTACAGTAGCAGGGATGGTAGAGCTCTGCAAGAGAAGTTACAAGTATTTCATCTCACAGGGGTGTAAATCTCTCTCCTCAGTGGCTGCTCTAACTGCTTTGGGACTGCAGCCAGCTGGATATTGCATAGCTGCACTCCTGTCAGAGCCTGGGTGCTAGGCCTCTTTCCAAAGCCTGGCAATTAAACCAGGAAAACATTCAGTTGAGGGTTAATTTAAAGCCTTAACAGTAGTTAACCAGGACAGGAAATTCCATCATTTAGCAAGAGAGGTAATGGTTCTTTGCCCTACAACGAAGGGAGAAGCATGGAATAAAAAAATAATCTTTGCCCCTGTGGTGAATCAAGATTCACCTTTGTAGGTATTTTACTGGATAATTTCAGCCCAGTCATAAAGAAAGAGGAACAAAGAAGCCTTTTTTGTCTCCCCCAAGAAATGCTCATCTGATGAGCACTGTGGGCTCCCACTAAGCTTTCCTGCAGGAGGCTGCTCGCCAGCACTCAGGGTAGGACAGTCCCCTGCTAGCTGTTTGAGCAAGGGCACTGTGCTGCTCAGAACAAGGACTGTGTGAGAGCAGGGGTGCCCTTGGAAAACAACCTCTGTCACGACATGACAGCCTGCGGGTGCGCTCGGGATGAGCTGCAGGGAAAAGTGCCAAAGAGATTGCTAATGGCTATTGTACATCTCTGACAGGGATTCAGTGCCATCTTTCAGCATGTGGAAAACTTGAAGGTGTTGCTTAATCTGTTCATTAATTTTTGGGTTTCTTTTCTTGGTTTGTGAAGAGGCGTGGAGTGAATGTAATTTGTCTGTACATCTGTAGTTCAAGACAGACCTGTTGAACTTTCCTTTGAACATTGCTTTTCTACATATAAATATCCTTAGTGGTAGAGAAACTGAAGTGTATTTTTTCCCCAGGATGTGTCTTTACTAAGGCTATTAGACTGTTTTTTTAAACTCTTTGTCCCACTGAACATTTAAGTGCTTTGTTCAGACTATTTCATTCAATCTCCTTTAGCAGCAGGAAACAGTTTTGTTAAACAGCCAGGGAAGACTTTGAGAAGGAAGAAGGTAGTTAGTGTACATAGTAGCAAAAAGTAGGTGGAAGCTACTCCTACTTTCTCTCTCTTTTTTTTTTTTTTTTTTTTTTTTTTTTTTTTTTTTCCCCATCTGCTCTTTGTTCTGTTCTCAGTCTACTGTTTGGGCAGAGCTTGATATGAAAAGTGTGTGGTGGATGGAAGAGGGGAAAGCAAGGGCCCTTGCCCTTGTCCTAGTTGCTCCTTCTGGATTGCTGACTGCTCACCTGAGCTCAGCCAGGCTGTGCAATATCAGAAGGCCTGACCAGTTTTATGATGTGTTTTGCAAGACAGAGTGATGTGACATGGATGCTGATGTCTAGAAGAAGATCTAAATGTGAATGTAAGTCTTTATGGCAGCTTGGAAAGCTCATGAGCACTCAAGCTCTCAAGCTCCAGCCTTTGCAGCATTTCTTGCCGGGAAGCTTGGACTGTCAGCTGATATCTGTGAACCCTATTCTCTAGCCCCTATTTCTCTCTGAAACATGAAACTGTGGGCTTAGTACCAGGAGTCACTAGTCAGCAGGGTGGTTATGATGTTGAACCAAATTCACCTTTAGAAATTAAGCACAAATTTATTTCCTCTGTACAGTACTGCTTGCAATCTGGCAAGTGCAATTAACTCTTGTGTCAGTCTCTATAGATACATAATGCTTTTTGTTTACTTAAATCCTTCTACAAGGGCTTGCATGTTTGAGGACTCATCAATAAATCTGGCAGGGTGACTGCTGTATGTTTCTAATCCCTTAACCATTTATTTACAAACAACAGTTGGGTGTCTATGCTGTGCAAATTAGTCAATAAGATGAGAATTTAACAAAATGCAAATGAAAGAGGATTCAATTTTAACTACTTGTTTTCCAGTTTCTAAGAAAATACACATTGATACCCATTTTTGTGGAATCTACATCCCTTTATTGCCAAGTTTTTAATTTTCCTTTTTGAGATACTTCCTCTGTGTAGCTGTCAGAGTCTAAGTCTAAAGGAGGGGTGAGACAAAAATAGCTGTTCCATGCTTGGGGATATCTTGAGTGAAAAAAAATTCACTAATTCAATTTAGCATCAGTAATACAATTCTAGTTCTAAAGCACTTCATTTCTATGGAAGGTTTTCATCTGTATACTCTCATTCATGCACCTTAATGAGCCTGCCTAGTTAAACCTCACCTTATTTTGCATGGGAAATGGGAGCACAGATCTGAGTGACTTCTGCTGTACAGCAGGCACACCTGCAAATCCATACAGTCAGGACCCCCACCATCTAACAGATACTGGACTACACTGTGCAGTGTTCCTGGTGTATATATTTTTCTTAAATGAAATTCAATTGAAACATCATCCATATACAAGCACTTCTGTCATATCTTAGAGGTGACTACCAATTTGTTATTAAAATTAGTTTAAATACACATATACATAAAAATAATTTTATCCTGGAAAAAAAAAAGTACTAGAAACAATTGATTTTCACAAATGTCTTGATTTGGTTGGTACCAGTTTGGGGTACCAGGCTTTAATGGATATGAGCATGGACTCCTTGAAAAGATAGTTCAGTATATTTCAAAAGGTGCAGATTTTAGAAAACTCAAACAGTAGTAACTTGAAAATAATACCCTGTAATATTCTGTAGTAGAATTCTGTAATTGCTACATGCTTTTGGGCTATTTTTTCTAGAATGCTGTAGTGTTTTTATAAGGTTGTTTTGACAGATGTTCTTCCTTTTCTGTATAAGAACTATTTGCACTTCTGGGGCTCAGAGATGTTCCTTCTGATGTTGAACTGACATCTGGTCTCTCTGTGGCAGGATGTCTGCAGGTAGAATTGCTGTAGAAATACATCTGTTAGATAATTTAGGTATGCTAAGTTTTAGAGTTGTGGCAGACAACAGATTTACAAGCTCACAGATCCTGACTGGTATTAAATGTACATCCTACTGAGTGTGAGAATTTAGGGACTTTTCAGGTCAGATTTTTCTCTTAGATGTTTCTGCTGCACCTTGAAAGTACAAGGACAACTTAATCTAATCATTACTATAACATTTAGTTCTTGAGAATCTGAGCTACTTTTCTAGGAGACTCAAGTCAAAGACAAAATGGAGAATTCCTGAGCCAGAGGGAGCAGTATTAGAGCTACTTTCAATTGCCTGTCTGTGAGACTACTCGCTCCAAGTTGTTTGTGATTTTGTAAGGATGGATGAACATGGGAAAGGTCACAATAGTGCTTGTCCCCACTGCTCTGTCCTACTAGGATGACCCAGTGAGATAATGGGATGAACTTCCATTGGTTCAGAGAATGCTTTTGTGTTTGAATCAGAGAGTATCACAAATACTGATCTGGTTATCTTTGGTATCTGCAGAGCACTGGAGCATTTTCACTTTTCCAGATATTACAAGTTTCACCCTACTGAATAAGCCTCTTTCCAAAATGTGAGGCTTCAACAAGAAAAACACTGTGTGTACACTATGTCATTCCTGTGCCATAAATCCAGCTTCTGGATATGTCAGATTAAATGTGCATACATTTAGAGATGAGAGCCATTTAGAGTCAACCTAATAATGTTTAGTTCCTATCTGCTCCAACCAGGTACCA
Source organism: Sitta europaea (assembly GCA_013400255.1). Classification (NCBI taxonomy): domain Eukaryota; kingdom Metazoa; phylum Chordata; class Aves; order Passeriformes; family Sittidae; genus Sitta; species Sitta europaea. Next base: position 991,987 of record VXBS01006425.1, on the reverse strand, counting down.
GATGCCCAGAAAAATAGCCTAAGTCCTTCTCTTACATCCAAACATGTTCAGAGTAACTCAGACATATCACAGCCAGACAAGGAGTTAGACTGTGGCTCACTCGTGAAAGACACAATGTGGTTTCCTCGTGCTTTTTGAACCTCTTTAGNAACTGAACCCTCCGTGAGAACCGGCTCCTTTCCTTCCCCATCGCCTCAAAGCTCCTCCTGCGGAGGGAAACCTGGAGCGAGCATCCCCGAGGAAGCTCATCCCGCCGCTCCCTGAGCCCGGCGTGCCCGGACTTGTCTCTGCGGTCCCGGCTGTATCCCCAGCTGGCCAAGGGTAGCTCTGGGGTGGAACAGCACAGCAGCCACTGTGTGGCTCAGCAGCGAGGTCCAGACAAGCCGGGAAACATCCTGACAGCAATACTGGACCTTCCAATAAGATGGACTTCCTGCAGTCAGAGATGAGAAATAATGCCATGTTTTTCTGCATGGACTGGTGCTGCTACCCTTCCAAAGCAAACAAGGCCAGCAGAAGAAGGAATCTCTTTAACTAGTGTGGAAGGGCTTGCTCCTCTGTAGTGTCAGTCCTTTGGGTCATGCACTCCCATTCCAGCTAGGCCAGGTATGAGGCTGCCTCAATCCCTTTCAGATGGTTATTTTCTCAAAACATGAAGCCTGTTGCAATCATTTGTCCTTCCCTTTTGCAACTAGGAGTCTCTATTCAAGCTGTGTCATTTTAGGAAAAGTGAAAAAGATGGAAGAAATCTAGCTGCCAGTAGAAAAGGAGAAAGGAAATTGAATTATCCAATGTGTAATGGGAAGTGCTGTTGGAAAAATAAGGTGTATGTCTGTCAACTTAAGACTCTGCCTCATCCAGAGCAGGATGTTTACAGCTTTCTGTTTACAGTTTTGCTGTCACAGCCAAGTCACCTATTCATGCTGCTGGGACTACCTTCAACGGGATAGGTCCCTACAGAATTCCTGCACTTAACTAGGTTTGCTGGTGCTTGTAATTCTAACTTTGAATGTACAATTGGGTAGTAAGCTGTCTTCCTACCTCAAAACACAGAATGTTAATTACATATGAAGCTACTTGCAAATGGGTTCTGTATTCCTTGTCCGGTTTTCACTGTGGTACCTCATTATTTCAAGCTATATAATTGTCCTTTCATAGGAATTCTCATACTGGATCTTGTTTCCTTCATGTGAGTTTACATAGGTTCAACAATTTAAGGCACTACTTCAGCTGCAAGACATTGCAAATGACATAGTGCTATTTAAAGCCAGTGTTTCTCAAGGACAGAAAATCTTTTATTCTGAATCATCCCTAGTCAATTAGCTGAAAGCATCAGATTTGTCCTAATCCAATAGTGTCTCTGAAGAGTTAAATACATTCCTCTGGAGCAATGCCACTGAGACAAATTAGATATTCCAAGCAGAACCGGGTTCATTGTGTAGTTTGCACATGAGACAGTGCTATTCATGGAGTTTTTATCAAGAAAAGGTACTGAACTTGTCAGAAAATAGTATGAATTGGCCTAAATTGTGCAATTCCCATTCATGCTTGTGAACATTTGTACAAATAGATCCATTGACTTCATGATGAAAGTGTTTCGTTGTGATCATTCCTGTTTCAGTGATCTTTATGTGATTTGAAATAATAAAGCACCACAGGCCCATTGAGTTCAGTGATATTACTTGGTCCACCAACATGAGTAAGGGCTGTGAAATGTAGTTAAAAGGATCTTAATAACAAAATCTCTGTTATCAAGCTAAATATAACCCCCACCACAACCCTGCCATAGAATAGTCACAAAACTGCCTGGGCACAAGCTCCCCCATCCCCACACATACACACACATCCCCCTCCAGTTTTTCTTTCGGAACAAAACCAGCTGTAACTAGAGTCTGAGTTTTACAAATTGAAAGGAGCTTGTAGCAAAAAGAACAAAGGTGCTAGTGTGCAGAAGCCACCCTGCAAAGAATGTTGGCAGGAGAGGAAGCCAGGCTGTAACCTTAAACATCATTTGTTGATGTTGGTGTATTTCTAATAAGAGAGGAAACGAGAACACAAGAAAAAAGGAGATGGAGAACTTGAGACCTTTTGGAGACTAGACTTTCCACATTTTTATGTAGCCTGGTAAGGCAGAAGGAACTCTTTATTGAGTGATAATAGCATCTACTGCACAATTTACCCATACGCTTATGTGAGTGGGATAGTGCCACAATCTTCAGGCTTTTCCTTTTACAGGAGTGAAACCAGTAAAGAAAAAATGCTTTGTTGCTGAGGTCTGAAGTGCAGACAGATATGGGATTGTGGCTCCAGTTTCAGAGAAGGCAGATGTTTCTCCACTGAGCAAGCTATTTAGCTATCAGATCAAGTGGTGTGATCTGGAACACAGTAGTGCCTTGCTCCAGTGTAAAAATACTATGAAGTTTAGTGTCTCTATGCACACTGGAAATTAGTCTTGGTTTAAAAAAGCACCATTTTAGTAGCAGTGCTGCTGCTTAGGGAGCTGCAAAGCCTGATGTATGGATTAATCTGTAGTTTTGGGCTGAAGGGCTGTTTTTACTTGCAGAAATTAAAAAAAAAAAAAAATACAGCTGTTTAAGCATCCTGTATTACAAGAAGAAAACAAACTAGTGCCCATAAGCAGTCACCTTCTCCCTGAGGATTTCTAAGCACCTCAGAAATAGGCAGTGTTCTTACACCCGTTTTACAAACAAATTGTGACCAAAAGAAGTTGTTGCAAAGCCATGCCTAGCACCCACATGTGCTGGCTCACTCTCTCTGTCCCCAAAACATACCAATAAAAGGAGTTTTCTATGTCACTTTTACAGCTTTCTTTGACATTGAGTGGTTGAGGTTGAAATCACAGTTGCAGAGAAGTCAACAGCAATTTTGTCCCTCAATGCATTGTCCCAGTTAAGTAGTAGATATTGTAATAAAAATATTTCACAGTCATCAACCCTGTATGAATTATCAGCAGCTGTCAGCTTTAATACTAAAAAATATAGGCCAATAAAAGACATAGTATCTTTTTAAGTTATAATGCTATAAGGATGAAAAATCCTGTCTATTCCAAGGGTTAAACCCAAGATTCTGCTCTAAAGTTTCTATGGCAACTAGATGCAATCTATAGTGATATTGTAGCTAATGAAATGTTTCTTCCAGACCAACAGGGCAACATGTAGCATTCAGTAATGAGAAATGTCTTTGGGGAAAGAACAGTGGCATAAAAGATGCCTTCTCACAAACTATATTGGATGATAAAAGCCTGCAGTAAAGTGTGTCCTGAAGTCCAAATTCCCTTCTGTTTATTCACAGTGTTTCCTTCATATCTGCTCTGATGAGAAACACTGGTAATAAGAACAGTACTTGAGAAGGAAGAGAGTAAAGAAAGAAAATATATTTGATCACTTCTTTAACAGGATCATAAAAAAGAAGAAAAGAAAAAGCTTGTAAAGAAGATACTTTGTGTGTTTGAAAGAGGTTTACTTTTCTTTATGACTAGAATAGCTAAATGTTGACATTTGCTGTCAGCATGCTCTATCATATCTGTATGTGCTCGTGTATGAATCGTGTGGGTACAGATTAAATCTCTCTCCTCATCTTGACTTCTCAGAAGCTGAAATCTATATTAGCCTCAATGCAAACCCCAAACCACATGTTTTTCAGCTGTATTCAGCCCATCTCTTAAAAGGCAAATCAGATGAAGGATGTGAAAGCCGTGCACGTGTACCTGAGAACTGGAGGCAGCAACTCAGACACAACTCTGCACCTGAGCAGTGACACAAGCTGCCCTTGTGCCCTCTGGTCCCTCATGGCAGGGCTTGGCCATGCTGCCAAGAGCCTCTGCTTCTGGGAAGCAGCTCCTTCCCAGTGCACAGGGGCAGGGCTCCTCCCCTGCTAATGAGGGAGGAAAGGCAGGTCAGGGCAGGGTGTAGGAGCTCTCTTGTGGCTTTGTGGTCTGCAAGGAAAGGCCTCTTCCCTCCTCTGCTCTGCAGGCTGCTTACACACTTGTGCAAGGCTGCAGCTTTGTCCTCGCAGGCCCTCCAAACTTGCAAGAAATCTAACAAACCTGTAAATAAATATGACCACACATACCTGATTTTAGACATTCAGGATTCTGAGTTTCTATAAATGATTTCCTACACACAGGTCTTGAAGAACTGTATGAATATTTTTACTGAATATAATTAATATTATGAGGAGGTATCTAGACCTAATGGATACCTCTCAACTGCCTCCTTTCAGTGCAGTTAGTTGTTCTATATGTGTGCTATGTTTATGTTGTACATAATATATCTGCTCTGCTGTAGTATTGCTGCTGTTGTAGCTACAGCAGTCTAAGAACAGAAGGAAAGCAAACAGGTCCTCCAACACAGAAATCCTTCTTCAGGCTTTGGAAAATTGCTTAGATGCTAAACTAAGCAATTTCTGCTTCTTCCAGTGCTGTAAATGGATTCAGTAAGGAGAAACATATATTTTCTTTCCACTTGCCTGGCCTTGCTTCAGACACATACACAGAAGAAGAGAGTAAAATGGGTTACATGCAACACAAATTCTTACCCTGGACAGAGAAATGGATGCTATTTTAGCAGGGAAGCTTCAGAAATACACTGAATATGAAAGTGAGAAGCAGCTTGTGCTCAACACCAACACACTGAGGGCTGCAGGACACAGTGCTGTGGTAGATGCTTTGTTAGGGCCTGTGTTTTTGGATTTGTTTTGCAGAGCACTGCTAAACAGTGAGAAGGCTACGTCCTTTTAGCTAGACCTGTCAAGGATCGTCATGTCTGTGTGACATTGGGTGTTTTCATTTACAAATCTGCATTTGAAGACTTTTAGCAAATCTAGTTCTAAATGTATAAACTGGTTTTAAAAAATCCTCACAGATGTATTCCTGCCTATGCACTATTAAAATACAGTAGAAAAGACTAAACTCATCTCTAATGGTATGCTGGAAAAAAACATTTTTCCTTAGGTAAAATTACCAAGAAATTTTTACTTTCTGGTTCTTGAAGTGGCATTTACAGCCATGGGAAATAAAGAACAAAGTGCCTTAAGACATCCTTGTAAACTTTATACAGTCATTTAAAGCGAAGCATAGTAGCAGTTTATTTCCAAAAGGTTGAAGTTCTTAAAAATTTTTGTCACTCAGGGAAGCTTTCCTTCTCTTTAGCCAGGTTACATTAAAATGTATAATGCTTCTTCTTTGAAAGGCCCCATGCCCTCTGTCTCTCCTCTTTTCTCCACTCATACCAAATACTTTCATGGTTAAAGCATTGGTAGCTAAAGCAGTGTTAGGTCCAGAAACTTTATCTTCATGTACAGGGATGATATTTGCCATTGTTTTAGCAGCTGCCTAAAAAAAGTCCTACAGTATTAAACAGAAGGACCCTGTTGTCAGCTTTGCCCGTATTTTGGAAACTGTTTGGATCACTAAAATGAAAACAAAGCTGCAGGCAGGAATTTATATGCCTGAGAGAAGGATTCTAAAGCCTCCTTCTTACAACTTTCAGTTTTGTGAAATATAACCTCTTACTACAGATCTTTTGCTATTATCTGAGGTTCAGAATAGAATTTCTGTTTTGGATTTCACCTCTGTGAAAAACAAAACAATCAACACAGTCCATCAGGATCACAATAAAATCTTGTGTCATCAAAATTCAATGAACCGTTCACGGGCAGTGAGAGTGCTTTAGTAGGACAGACAGTCATTTTGGTGGTCAGGGTATTGCACGTGTCAGCATGGCAGCTGCTGTGCTATGAAAAGATCACTGTGCATAGAGCTGAGACACAAATAAAGCTGGCCAGGAAATGTTAATTTTGCTATGGCCAAAGAAATTAGATTCTTCTGCAAAAGTAAGTCAGCTTTGTGATGAGTATATGTTTTGCGTTTTTATAAATTTCATGTGAGCTTCATTAGACAACCAGCTCATCAGTACACTCACTTTTTGAGAACAGTCTCAGAATAATTAATGTGTATGATCACTGATCTGCTATCTGATGAACTGTGTATTGCAACAACTGAGAAACATTTCTTTGAGATGGGTTGTGACTTTGCCTTATAAAGTGTTAGGAAAGTGAAGATACTGAATAAGCCCATCCAGAACATTTCAGGCAATAGACTGAACCTGCTGACACCATGTCCTCACTTCTGACCCTGTGTTTGCCCTGGTGCACCTGTGGTTGCAGAACAAATTTTTCCAGAGAAGTGATGAAAACTCGTCTTACAGGAAAAGTAATTAGTTCATGGTTAGATCAGCTTTCTGGTCAAGCTGATCAAGGCTAGGAGCACACAAACAGGAACAAGGGGGAAAGACTCAGATGGATCTAAGTTGTCCTTGAGACACTCTCTGGGTTGCTTTTACATTCCATTGGTAAAATTCCTGAGAATGGTGTTGGAAGACCAAACTTGTAGGTGTATATTCAGTGAAATTTGTTACATTCAAGATGAAGGGTCCTTGAGAGCCCTGATATGAGAAGACTTCTTCACCTTTGCCCACTAGGAAGATCGAGGTAAGCAGATCTGCATGTGTAGCTTTCGCTTGCCTTGCTTACAGTAATTTGGCTGGTATAGAGCTATAAAGGATTCCCGTGGTGAGTGGATTTAATTCCTTCTTGGATTTCTACAGTGTGAAAGGTAGAAAACAGAAAACTCCTTCCTGGATGTCTGCCCTTCCCAGTTTTTCAAGAGTCATTTTTGTTCCATGCCTAAAGAATGTGGTCTCTCACATTGCCAACCAGTACAAGAGAGCACATGCAGGATCCCTGCTCCTTCTATACCGTGGCAAAAGCACTGCATCCTGACTGCAGTTTGAGAAGTCCCACACTGCTGTTACAAGTGACCTGTCCTTGCTCTCTCCTTATTGATGTTTCCTCACTGCACTGTAAGATTCTTGACTCTAAGAGTTTTTCAGCACATGATTCTCATCCCAGTGAATCAAACACTGTAATATAAAGCTCATCATTTATCAAGCAGGCGCGGGGCTGAATTCAGATCCGGTGTAATGGCTATATAAAGATTACTGTACGTGCAGTTTTTCTGGGTCACTCTGATTGTTTTGTGGCAGTATAATGCTTCATATGAGCTGTGCCAATTGTGGCTGGTGTGACAGCTCTAGCAATGTGAGATATTAGTATATGCTGTTTTACTACCACACCTACAAACTCAGTGTACAGCAGCTTTGATGAATGTGATGGTGTAAATCCTGATATGTCTATAAAAACATTGCAAGCATTACAATTGGGAAGGGTTTTTCCCAAAGCACTGGCAGGGGTGTATGTATAGGAAACTAGATTTGGATCCTGAACTTGTTCCCTAACTCAGAAGAGCTTGTGTGAGTTTTACACAGAGAACATATTGGTCTTTTAACAAGAACACTGCGCTTTTGGAGTCAGAGGTGCAAGCCAAGGAACATCAAACATAATGATTCTTCTCAAACACAGGGAATGTTGCCATGATAAAAGGCCAATTGAGTAAGGAAGCAAGGATTATTAAAAAGAATACATTGCACTCAGGGAGCAGGCCTCTCTTCTTTACACACTGCTCAGTCATCATAGATACAAAGGTCAAGGCTCATCAGTATTCCCCCATCGGGACACAGTGTCATAGCTAAGAGTTTGTTGTTCTTTATGATGATGTCTTTGCTTCCCCAAATAAATAGAACTGTCCATATCAGGTTTGTCCATTGAAAAAAAGATGCACAAGTTTGCACAGCTCCTAACTGCACAGGAAGCTCTAGAACTGGTAATGGAGCTGGCTGAAAACCTGGGGAGTGAAGTGATGTGACAGGAGCAAGTGTACTGCTACTGCCGCCTCAATGTCTGCTCACAGTTTGTCTCGTTCCTTTCACCAGGTAAAGCACCTGGGGCAGTACAGAGGGGTCTCCAAGCTCTGACAGGGCCCAGAGCCATCAGCAGGGTGCTGTGTATCCAGGAGCTGGGCAGCTGCTGGGGGTGAAGAGCCCTCCCTGAGTGCCCCCCGAGGACCACCGGCAGTCACCACAGCAGCCCCCGCTCTGCGCCAGCCACCGCGCCCACCCTGGCCTCTTACAGCAGGGAACCACAGTGCTGGTGTGCACCACCATGGACTCCTTTTCTTGAATATTCTTCCAGCACCGGTAATGTCACTAGGTGACCTAAATCCTTCATTCACTCACATTTATTTTTAGCGAATGTCAGATAAAATAAGACCATCACTGTGCAGGGAAGAAAAACCGACTGTATGAACTTTTTCCTAGAGGTGAACAAGTCACCTTGTCTTGAGTCAAGTCTGTGGAGAAATGAATATAAATTTTTAATCACAAAATCACAATAATATTTGACTGCCACTAAAGTATTTGCATTTCAAATGTAGGGGCAGACCTATAGTGTATTCTTAAATACATTAAGTAAATACTAAACTACTTTTGAAATGTGTAATTTAAGTGTAAGATAGCTGAAAACAAAACTGCTATTCACTTATAGATGAGAAAAGAGAGACATTAATTTTATAATTAGACAGTTAATTGTCATAAATGTTACTTAAAGATTCAAATAATAATCTTGCATACCTAAGTAAACACTTGGAGACTAGCATTCATAAACTTATTTATTCTAATATATTTATATATTCTAATACTTATACATTATATGAGCATATAAATATATATAGCTCTGTACACACAGTACATCCATTAACATAGAGTCATCTATTGCAGCTTTGCAGGTATTGCAGATTGTTCTATAAGTCTCCTTTTCTTTCCCTTTCATATGCAGGTGTGATAGAAGGTGTGATAGAAGGCCTCACTGCAGATGAAAGCAAATGATGTTTAAAAAAAAATTTCATTCAGTCATTTCACATGTAAAACAAAAGTTGTGTGTGTGTATGTAGACATATATATTTATGATGACAGTGTCCATAATAGTAGTATGGAAAGGCTGAGTGTCTGCCTGAATGTAGGAGAAACATTTCTGCTGAAGTGATAAGTGAAAGCTGGCCTCAAGTACACCCTGTATGCAAACTTTTAGCTGGCAGAGTTTAATCAGTGTAAACATTTTTTTCATTTTGAATGGAGCAGAAAGAAAAAGAGTCACTAATAATAGCTAATGAAGTAGAAAGATAAAGTACTTGCAATGGAATAATGGATTAGAAAATGGATTAAAATAGATTTTTTTCTTTCTATCTGGAATCTCACCATTAATTCCAGGCAATAATATTCACTGTATCAGTTCCAGGTTTCCTGTAAGTTCATGTCTGCAGCAATCACTGTTTAATCAGTGACGCAACAAAAAGACTTTCTAGACGTTAGAGGCTAGACTTTGCTTTACACGGGCAACAGCCCCTGCACTCCAGTTTAATGGTGTGTCTGGACCCTGGCTCTGTGAACCTGCTGCCCCAGAGCCTTGCAGTGTTCATATCCAGGCCTGGACTCCATGGCTTTGGACTGTCATCCTGGGCAGAGCTTTTAGTGTCCAACTAACAACCTCTGATTCCCCTTACTGTGTTTGCTGCACACGTTCCAGTGAGACTAGACACAGGACTTGGCAGGGAGAGCAGATCAGCTTCACCAGGGCTGAAGTAGGAGCAATATATATGGTGAAATCAATTTACAGACACCTTTTCTTTCTGGGAGGAATGGAATTTTGTGAATTGGATTAGTAGCAGAAAAATGTTTTCACTTACCTAATAGATTTTTGGGGACATTGTGTAGAATTTCATGTGCAACACTTAGCATTCCTCATGGGTAAAACGAACTTCATGCCCAGAAAGAGAGCCATGCATAAAAATGGTCTTAAGGGTACTTGTTTGTTAAAGCCTGCTTGGACTCCATTAACGGCAGCAAGTCCTGCTTTTGTGTCGCTGGCCACCTGCTAGTCCTCAATTAGCCCATCCCCTGGGTGCTGGGCTGCACGGCTCCACCCTGGCTGGCACGTGCTTATTCCCATGGCTGGTCCCACTACGCCTGTGAAAGTGCTCCAAGCTGCACGAGCTGCCCACTGCAGCTCTTAGCACCTCTCCAGAGGGACAAAGTGGATGGACTGTGTTCAAAGTGTTTGGCATGAGCCATTGCCTCAGTGGGGGCAGCACCTGTGCAGGGACCCCCAGGGTATGACAGGGCAGAGAGGCTGGGTGTCCATATGCCAATATGCCCAACAGGAGCTGGGACAGAACTGCCTACTCTGTACTCTTTACTAATTTGCTACTCCTAATGGTTTTTATGCCAGTGTTATATGTCAGAAGAGCTCCTTTGTGACTTTAATTCCACAGTCTTATAATCCTAAATCAAGGACATTTACTTAATAGCTTCATCTACAGCTCAACTGAGTGGAATTTGGATAAAGCCAACAACTGAAACTTTTCCTTTATGAGAAAAAAATTATCCTAAAGCACTGCTAGAAATACTGACTAGAAATATTCCTTTGGAAAACCTCTCAGTGCCTGTCTAGTTCAAGAAGTGCCTTTGCAGGTCGAGAGGTGGAAATATTGCCATTAGAGGAGTGCTGTCCTGCTGTAGTTTGGTTGGCTTTATCCTTCAAATGCTTTTCAAAACCAGACTATCACTGCAGCAGCCTACTAGAGATTCCTCATGCTGGAACAATTTCTTAAGCAATAATTTCCAGCTAAAATAACCAGGCAAAGGTTAAAGACATGATTCTGAATTTTAGGAAGATGAATGAAGTTTTCCTGCTTTTTGGAATAGCAGTATAGTTATTATTGCCTGCAGTCCTTATGATGAGGATAACATGGCCATGCTCATAGGAAGTAACCGAGGAAGTGGACATTTATGCTGTTGCTGCAAAAAAGTCTACAGCATGTGGTTATTTATTTATCCACTGCAACAATTGCTCTATAAACACACAGTGCATTCTTGGAGAGACACAAGTCAGGATCTCTCAGCAGGGAAGGGGGAGCCCACTGGTGTGTCCCACCCAGCAGAGGCAGCCAGCCATTGTTCGGGCTGTGCTCAGTTATCGCACGGGGGATCTCAGCACAGCCCAGAAAGCCATTCCCTTGCCAAAAGTCAGCATCCTCCCAGTCCAGATGAGAAACTCGAACTGAGGCAGGTGAACTTGCCCACAAAGAAGTGTCCCATTTTTGTCCTGCTGTCCATGTGAAATAAAAAGTGTGAGAAATTGAACATAGAAAATGATACTAAAGTAAAATGGTTACTAAAAGAATATAAATTCTATTAAGCACCAGCAGCCTTGAGTTCAGTAAATAGAAAGGTCATCTTTCTGTCTCTGCCTCATTCCCAACTGCAGTATGACTCAGAAGAACAAACAATTGAATAGGTTTTGTTAGATGTTTGCATGCATTCTGGGAGTTTTATTACTTGAAATTTCGTTCGGTTCCCTGATTGTACCACAATCCAAAAAATAAATACTTTAAAAAATCACTTGTAAACCAAATAATTTCTTGCATATGTTTAACAATCAAGTGTCCTGATTTCAGAAAGATTTCAGCCACAGATTATTTTATTACATGTCCCTGCTTTAAGACAAAAAGGGAAGGGAGAAGTGAGAAGAAAAGCCACCTTAGATTTGTACATGGATTGAGAGGTTGAAAGTGCATACACAGCAGGTGTGCATGTGCTTTACAGATAACCATATCAGTGGTAATGGTTGTCATAACCTGAAGTGAAGAGGAATAAAAAGAGAGCTGGACACCACCAAAACTTCACTTAAACCATCAGATTTGGGTTGCCTCTCTCTGCAGGTCACACTTCTTTCTGAATATTTTCTGCCCTCCAGGACAGGCAGAAAAATCTAATCCTTGTGACCTTTTCTTAAAAAAAGCAGAAGTAATGTTTGCAGCATGGTATTTGTATGCAGGGATTAGCTCTTGATTTCTTTGCTTAGTACCTTAGGGTATATTTTTAAAGAACTACACAGAATTTCGGTCTCACTCGTCAACTTCTATTGACTTTAAACCTCATGAGTCACTTTGACAATGTATCCCAGAGGCTTTCTATCTTACACTGGCTTAATTTAAATTCCCCTGCTTTTGGGGGGTTATTTCTGAATTTAGGGTTAGCTTGCATGGGAAGCTGGCTTTCAGAAAAATTATCTTAGAGATGTTCTGCTTTCAGGTTTTCCCAGTATTATTTTATATTCTCGTTTTCTTTGGGAAAAAAAAAAAGACATTTTTGTTAGTATCTGCAAATTCTTTTACTTCCTTGGTTTATTCATGCCAGCAATGGCTGCATTACCTCAATGTCAGTATGCACGGCCCCCTTGTGAATGCTATTGTAACTTATGTGTAACTGTGAAAGTATGTACTTGGTAAGACTCAGAGTAGAACAAAGGCTAAACTCTGTAAGTAAAACCTAGCAAAATCCATTATTTTCTTTGTAGAATGGCTATTTTCTTCTCTCTTAAGAAAAAAAATCCCAGCTGATTTTCCATATAAAAATATTCCAGTGAGTCATGTGAAGTCATAAAGCTCTGTGGAAGGGATATGCTGCTCCATGGCATCTGGTTGTACATTGACTCCTCTGCCTGGTAATCTGTTTGGCTGCTCAGACTGGTGGATTGGTTATTGTTTGTGGCTCTCACATAGAAGTTAAGTCAAACAGAGACATACAAGGGAAAGAGAGAGATTTTGCCAGTCCCTAGAAGGGTTTTCCCACAGTTCACTCCATTACTCCTCCAAAACGGTAGATAAATAAATGACATTTAGAAAGGGAGCTCAGTGAGAGACAGGTCTGTGTTCTGCTAAGTATGGATGACATCTCAGTTACCCATAACTCCTCTCATTGACTGGTAGCCCCAGGTGAGCTAAAAGGTATGGCAAAGAGCCAGCTTCCTCAGCTGGAGAAATCCTGGGCAGTGTTAACCACCTCTGCCATCATGTTCATCTGGGTAGAGCATCAAACAAGTGTGTTAACAAAGGGTAAGTATTTCCCCTGAAGTGTTTGACAGAAAATGAACAGCTGGAGCAACTGGCAGTAAATTCTAGTTTCCTCAATAGCATTCTGGTAACAATGGGAAGAGGAAGGAGAAACCAAATAAACAATACCTCTGTTATAACTGGCACAATAATCTGATTTCTCCTCTTGTGTCTTATGTGGTCATATACAAGTATGCAAACAGCAACAGATACTGTGTTTACTAAAGACAGCTGCTCTCTGTCTGGGAATTCAGGTAGAAAGATGGTGAGAATTCAGGCTGAGCATTGCTTTCAAAATAATTTTCTACTTTGCCATGAATTATGAGTTGATCTTCCGTTTTCTCAGTGTCTTTCTCATCTAATGGACAAAACATTGCTCCAGGAGTGGTAAGCATATTAAAAACATTAAACAATATCAATGAAATTCTTATTATTATTGGGCAGAGAAAATAAACTCTGTCTTTCCTTAGTTCTTGTCAGGGTAATAACTATGGCATACATGACATTGCTACACATCATTATCAACAGTAGTCTCATTAATAGAAACATTTTCTCTAGCACCACTAGCCATTTCTCATTTGATTTTTTTGAGTCAAATGTTTCACTGACCTCTAATCAGCATAGGTGTACTGCATTACCTTTGGCTGGAGTTGGCTGTCTTGGAAAAGGAAGATATGATTTTGTTAGCATTTAACTATTGAGTAAACTCATGTTATATTCAATTCCATTTTCATTGCACCTTTAGGTCTTATTGTTTTCCCCTTTGAAACTCTTTCTACAGCTTTGCATTTTGTTTGAATCAGTCTAATGAGCCTGTCATGGTCCCAACCACTCCTTTTTCTCCTTCCCTGATATTTCACATACACCCATCACATACATGATTTTCTGGTTAATTAGTAGCATCCAATTGAATAAGCTTATTCCTAATATTTGGTATTGGATCTGGAATTTTCTGTGTCCATCCTTTTGAAATTCAATTAAAGGGATGACTGAACTCTTCATTTGTGGACATTGACTTCCAGGACAATTTCCATACCCTTTTTCTGACCTGTCCTTGCTTAATTTTAGGAATGTGTCTATGTGTCCTTTAATAACTCTCCCTTTATGTATAATCAGCTCAATTTTCTCTTTCCTTGCTTTTCAGTTTTATGACTAAAGGGCATTGTTTTGATTTCCTTTGAATATTGAATATATTGACTTTATTCTTACACCATCTTACCAACAAATTTGTTTCTTGGCTGACTGTTGTTTTTTTGTTTTTGTTTTTGTTTTTTTGTTTTGTTTTGTTTTGGTTTTTGTCATTTCCTTATCTTCAGTAATACTTTTGAGACTTTTCCTACAAACCTCTGCCTTAGTGTACAAATTCCAGATAAGACTTAATGACACTCCTGCCTTCCTGAAGATAGAGGTGCACTGTTTTGCCTGGCTGACTTCACCAATCCCCTCACTGCCTTAAAGTTTGTCCTTCTAAGCCTGGAGCTTTCATTATTATGAATATTGCAACTCTTGCAGTAATAATAGTGTAGTGTAAACATCCATGGCAGCTTTGATTTAGGTTACTCTTGCACTGCTCTAACTGCAGCAGTTAGTTTTGCTTAGACTAACTCAATTTCTTAGGTAGGTTTTGCAGCCCACCCTGAGCTCCAGAGTGCTTTATTTCAACCTCTGCTAATGCCCCAGTTTATTACAATTTACTGAGTTACAGCCCATGCTTCTTGTTTGTTCTTCCATTCCATTTAAATGGCACCAGCTTCAGACCATTCAATTCATGGGTTCCTGTGACTAAATTCTTTTATGAATGTCTTCTCTAATAACAAAACCAAGCTTAAAATAGAATTCTCTCCAGTTGTTCTAACAGTTATTTGGTAAAAATATCAATTGGTTATTATATTGGGGAACAGCAAACCTTTGAATTATTAGTGACATTTCTCTCAATCTTTTTGCTTGGAAAGCTAATATCACTTACAATTTGTCCCTTCCACAGCCACAAATTTGTTTTTATGTACACAGAATTTTATCTAAATAATTCTTGGTCAGAGGAAAAGTGGTTTTGACTAGATCTAATTTTGTCACTTGTTCCTTAGCTGTAGTCTCTGTTTTGGGTGCTGTTTTTCCTACCATCTGAATAATTGGATATGCTTGCTCTTAGATATTTTCATTTCTCCTGTGGTGAAAGTTACATTGCTTGTTCCAGTTCCAAAAGAAAACAAGAGATGGCAATTTCTTTGATGGACTTTCTGCTGCAGTTTGGTATCCTACCATTATCTTTGTGTAGCATCAACCCTGACCCTAATGAGTGCATTTCCTTTTGTATCCTCCTAACTGGCAACAAGTCTTTGCAACCCTTCTCTGTGTGTCTGGCAGAGGTACTGGCTGTAGCAGCATCTGCAGGCAAGTGAGGAGTAATTTTTATTGAGTCATAGTAGAGAGGCATTTCAGGGATGTGCTCTTTAGTTGCTGTTGAGTTGAAGTGCTACAAAGAAAGTCAGAGAGAATTCTCTCAAGGTCACAGAATAAACTATATTCTTGTTCCTTTGCAGTATTTCTCTGCTGACATACCTTCAGTGAAAATCTGATAAAAAATTAGTATCTTGATCAAGTCATGCTTTTCTTATGAAACTTGGTTTGCTATTTATTTATTTATTTGTTTGTTTATTTATTTATTTATTATTCTCAAAATTTCTGCTGAAAGGGTGCAAAATTGTTGCCTGGAAGCAAAATTGGAGAAAATTCAAAGCACAAACATAGAAATTCTCCTTGCATATTCATACAGAATAAATATTCCACAATTTGTCACCCTATTCAGGATATTTTTTGCCTAAATTCACTGACAGTTTGTGGTTAAGTTTTAGAAAAGATAGTGGATCTCCAGTCACTCTGTTTAAATGAGCTTCGTGATATTAAAAAGTAACAGAGTATATTAACTGTACAACACAAGGATTAATGTTCATACTAGTTTTATTTCAATATCTGTGAAAATTTTAGTTCAATTTATTACTCTTTCTGAAAGAAGCTAAAAATTACAGTTCAAGATTCACCCTAATGCATTTTTGTTTAAAATGAAGGTTTGATTACAAATTCCAATGGAATAATATCCATTCAGAAAATCTAAATCTTCATAAAACTGTTTATTTTTAAGCAGTGTTGTTCCAAGTTAGTACAAGCTATTTACATGCATGCTTGGGCATTTACCTACATTTCCAGATTGTTTGTTCCTTTTTTCACTTCATATGTATACAGGGAAAGGCAAAAGAAAAGAGAAGGAGAAATGGGAGACAGAAAGTTGAGAGATTGCTGCTCTGCTGATAAAATATTTTCTACAGGAGTCACTAGTGTTCATTGAGCTTGTAGAGGGGTTTAACCACCACCATCAATAAAATATTTCAATGGTTTATAATCTCAAAGAGTGAGATCCTTTCAAATTTGCAGCCTCTTTCTGTTACAAAATCTGCAGCTGGCTCTTCAGTGCGCTTTGCCTGATATATTATGTTAATCAGCTCCCTTATTTTTGCAAGGCAGCAACCATTCCTTCAAAAATCCCACCTAATTGAGTGTGCTATTTTGGGGTGTTTTGTCTTGCAGCTGGGAAGCCACATTTTCACCAGTAATTTGTAGTCTCTGCTTATAAATGAAACAACTTCATAGCTTCCTCAAGCTGAGTTTTTGGAAGCTATTTGTCAAAGCATTTTTTGTAGTTCAAGGCAGAAGCCTCCACTGCGGAAGTAATGAAAAACATTTGGCAACTAGTGGAATTTGTTGATACTGTTTTTTCTGGTTTTAATCATAGTGGTGGTCTCCTGCTGGGAGTTTCCCCTGTTATATAAATCTTCTGTAGACAAGACATTTCATGTCTCTCTCTCATAAGACATTTTGGATTCTCCAGATTCTTCCTGAAAAGTCTCTTTCTTCTCCTGTGGCCTGGTTTTATTTTTTTTTTCTTTTCCTATGAAAACTATACATATTCAACAATACTTAAAAAAGTTCTAAATATTCTCTTGGTTTTTTTTTTTTTTTGTCTCCTTCAAGGCTTTAATTTTATTTAAAATTTAACAATCTCTGTGTAATTAAGGTTTAGTTTTTAGTGCATTTCCCTGCACTTTCATCTTTATAAGAACATATTTCTGATTCCTAGTGGTTCGCAGTGCTGGAGAGATTGCAAAAACATTGACATGCTTTTCTCTCTCTGAAAAACTGCCCAAGACAGATTTTTCTCAAGCCTGTTCCATTTCCAATTTAGTCAAGCCACTAGGCTGCGTCAGTAATTCTTCCTCAGTTAAGATTGTTTAAAGCAAATACTATAGTTTCCTATTAAAGTATCTCGTTATTTCCCTCTAGAGAAGCACTGCTACTAGAGTCTGCAGGGCTGGCTGCACAGTATTGTGAGGTATCAATTTTTCCCTTACCAGCCATGAATAACCCCATTCATAGCCTTCAATCTGATTATGAGTTTTCAGAGGTGGTGGAACTGTACAAAACATGGGTATTGGTGCACAGACACTGATGACAGTGGGGAGTGTAGTTTTTCTCTCTAAGGAATGACCTTTCCAAGTCTTTTGTTGGTGCTCTCTACCTCTTTGGCACATGGGCACAGGGTGGACAGGCATCCCTGCCTGAGGGATGGGGTCAGAATCCCCAGGGCTTCATCTCCATGACAGAAGTCCCAGTAAGTGTTCTGCCACAAAGTGCCAAAGGCAGGAGGCAGGATGCAATAGCCAACAACACAATTGCCAATTGTAGCAGGATGGGATTTGGTGCAAATGTAAAGGTTAGGAATTCAGTAGGCTGACATCTGGAGGTGGTAGAACCCTAACCAGGGGCAGCAAATTCTATTTTCTCTTTATCTTTTCCTAATGTGTTCCATGTATCTCAACAAAGTGTGAAATTTTCAAGGGAAATATTGACCTCTTCCCACTCTCAGAGCATGGTGGTTGCTAGTGTGCTGGGACCACAGAAGGCAGGCAGTTACCTTCTGGGTTTCCTTCTATTTAGATGTTTGCTTACCCCCTACCAATAAAAAATGGTCCTAGAAGTTGCACTTATGGTATTTATGGGCTCTTCTGTAGAACTGAAAGGTATCTTTTCTATTAAAAAGTGAATGCAGAGCATTTCCAAAGGCTCTTGACTTTGGTGAAAAGACCCTTTACCCAGGAGACAGCCTAATCTTTTAAACTTCCTTCCCATGAGCCTGCTTTTTAGATAATCCATCTTTCCTGCTAGCATACTACTCTTGATAATGAGCCTGTCGTGACATCAGGGTAAAATGTATCACTACAATTAATTTCTGTAAATTATATTGTTGAGAGGATAATGAGAACTAAGTCCTATTTTAAAGCTGATCAGGTGGTGCAAGACAAGAATCTAATTCTTTTAATGAAAACCGGCAGACTTTTACTTCAAAACCAACTATACTTCATTAAAAGTGTGATAAAAGCCTGCAAAGTAGAGTTAAAATATTGCAGCTAGGATTTCTTCAAAGTTAGAGAAGGCTTCTTCTATTGTTTCAATATGACATAATGTGGTGGATTAACTCTATTTCCAGACACATTTGCACCTGAAGTTTTGGGTTTCTTTCTTCCTGTTCATATAACTAGAGAAATTTTGAGCCAGACCCAAGAAAGGACTTATAGCCACTTTAAGTGGAATTTAGATACCTATATCCAACATTTTAGTGCTTAAAACCTTTTCTGAATTTGCCAGCTGATCTTGAAGATAGCAGAATTCTTATCTTTGGATCCAAATCTTTCCAGGCATTTTTTTAGTACGAACTCCAAACAGATGTAATCAAAATCACAAACTGGAGAGTAGACACTTTCCTTCTCAAGGGCCTGAGGCTGTAGGTATTTCTGGAGTGCATTTGATACTAATCCCCTAAAAATAAATTTGTGGTAGCCACTGTCTTCTTGTAAGGCATAAGAAGAAGCACATGCCATTTCTTCTAGCCTGGGGAACTGAGGTGCCCTAAGAGAACCTGGATTGGTCACTTCCTTTTGCCTGGTTGAGGAAATTGGATAGTGTTCTCAATGTATGGCATATTCTGAAAGGGGACAACCAAAGAGGAGCAGAAAAGAGATTAAATATTTCACTGAGCTAAGGGGGAAGAACACTGAAGGTGGTAGAACTTTGTTACTAGGGTGTTAAGTTAAACAGATGCTAGGGTGGTAAATTCTGCTTCCACATATATTTTCCAATGTTCAATGTAAAGCACTATTTTATATTATCCAGGATTTTTTTTCCAAATAAACTGATTCAAGGCAAAATAATTTAAAAATTGGTATTATTGTAAAATGGTGCTGTCTTCTGATAGAATGTTGTTCTTTTGTTTGTTTGTTTTTTTCGTTTGGTTTTTTTTTTTAATAATGTAATGGCAAAGGGTGCAATAAAAATACAAACAATATAGGAAGGGTGAAATGAGGACATAATGATGTGGTATATTTCTTATTTCCCATGTGTTTGTAGCTTGAAGCTAGTAGCAGTATTTTGCCAGTCAAACTCTTTAGGAAAAGTAATGGTACTAGTTGTCTGTATGACATGGAAATAATTTGTGATTCAGGTGATAGCTGAAACCCACTATCCTTACTATGAATAAGCAGTCCAAACTTTTAGGGATATAATTTTTAGGTCTAAACTTAGAGTGTGATTTCTTATTGTTTAAAATACCAAAATTTAAGATTCTTGGTGAATATTTATTTCCTGTATGTAAGAGGAATCATCCTAAGAGATGTCACTGGCATCCTGGCTGTGTGGGTCATTAGAAGCTCTGGGTGGACACTCAGAGACAGCCATCACATGACATTATGGAAAAAGAGGGGTTGGTAACAGTTCCATACATACTTATGGTGGTATTCCTATCAGCTCATGCAGTGAGACCAACTCTTGAGACACGGAGGAGGTCACTACAGGGGAAGTGATATTGTAGCTGGGGAGCAAGATTATGTTATGTGGCTTTTCTTCACCAGAAGTGCAGATGCTGTGGTGATGATGAGGACTTGGATGCTGGATGCCAAACCAGATTGCTAAGAGACATCTAAGGGATAGAGTCACAGTGCTACAGGAGAATACTTTGAAACATTTGTTGGGCACTCTGTGGAAACAACGCAACAGTGCAAAGAGAATTTAATTAAATTTAGGAAAGGGGTTGAGAGCAAAACAAAAGTATTATTATAGCACTTTGTGGACATGAAATATTCCCACATCTTGATTATAGCTTTAAGTTTGGTGATTTCATCTCTAAATGAATACAGAAGAATTAGAAAAGAAGAACTGAACAGGACTATAAAACCATATAATTTACATACCTTCTGAGTGAGGCTAGAGTAGGACAACTTTTGGGAGACAACAGATGCCCACAATTTCATAAATGATATGGGAAAAGAAAATGGGAAACACTTAGTGAATATGTGTGTTAGTGTAAAGGGGATCCTGATGAACTAAGGTTTTAAATCAAACCAGAGGAATTTGTGCAATTGTGCAAGTTCAGCTGTAGAGCTGAAGGTGGTGTCTGATCCAGAAAAAGACTGGAATAATCTATGAAAAATAAGGAATCTTCTTAAGAAGATTACAACAATGTAAATCAAACACCTATCTTAGGAATTCCTTTTACTCCTGACCTAGGTAAAGTTCATTCAACTTTACTTTACTCTGACCTCATAGGAATTTCTCAGGTGGAGAGAAGGCTGGTGACATGAAAGCTGTAGTTGCTGGAAGAACCATGCTAACAATGTTCATGAACATAAAATATTGCTCAAAATGTCTTAGAGAAAACTGAAAATTAAAATAGAGACCATCTACAATCTTTCTCACCAGCCCAATCGAAATGTGTGACATCTTTTTAAGTCCTAAATCTAAAAAAAGCAGAACTCTCCATTTCCAGAGATGCTATCTGTAGTTGGTTTAAAGTTACTTCTGATTGCAAGGCCTGCTACAATACTTTAGGAGTGCTGTGACACAGCCTGCAAACCAAATAGTTGTAAGCATTTTGTAGAAAAACAGTGAAGAAGTTGTGGGAAGAGGAGCTTCCTTACTGTTCCACAGTGAGAATTTTGATAACATCTTTTCTACCTAACTGTAAAGGTGGAAAGTTTTTTGTACAGTATTGAGAAGAAATGTTGATTTGCAGAAATAAATTAGTTCCTTACAGTATATTTTTAAGTACTGTGAAAGATGGAAACCATTGGAAATACCACTCCCAGTGCTACGATGTGTCTGTTTCCCCTGAATACAAGCATTTTTGTACTGGTTTAATCAGGATTAGACTATCCTCTGAGGCTATGACTTTAATGATTGGTTTGTGAAAGGATATTAAAAATCATTGAAAATATTACTGAGTTCATTGCCTGATCTGCCAGTAGGCAGGATCTGAACAAAAGCGTTTTTCCCCTTGTGAATCATGAGTACTATTGATTGTCTTTCCAGTAAATGTGTAGAGCTATAGAAAGAATATTATAACTTGTCCCTGTAAGTCATATTCTGAGTGAATGAGCTTTTAGAAATGGAAGTTCTGGTGATTTACATTTACGGCAGCCAAGTTTGAATTTCAGGAGGATGCTTGGTAAAATTGAATGAGGGCAGAGTCTGGATGGCTTAGCTTGTGCTCAAGGAGTCTCAGGATGTAAAGCAATTATTATTATGGTTGTGCTAATAATGAATATAGCTTCTCTTTCTCTCTTTCTGTAGATCCCTGAGGCTGAAAATATGCAACTTGCCTCACATGCTGTTTGAGAAGAAATAAATATGTATATTTACTGGTAAGAAAAGTATATTTGTACTGGTAAGAAATTTGCTCTTATTTCATGCAAGCCCAGTGCTGCAACCTGCTAAGTCTTGAAAAGCATACTTAAGGCATATGCTCATAATTTTTTATTAGCCCATTGGCATATCTGAGTTCTTTAAAATCTTTTGAGCTTTGGAAAATCCCAAAGGGGCACCAATGCACAAGACCTACTTTTTCTTTCATGAAATTTTAGCAATACAGGAATTATTGGAAGACATGCTGAAGCACTGATATGCTAAACTGTTCCACTGAACCCAACAGAAACTCACATGTTGATGTTACTGAAATATGACATTATTTCAGATGGAAGAGTAATCATATCACTATAAAATTCACCTAATTATTCTGCCTTACCTTTGGAATTGCTTGTTTGGAATGACCACTCCACAAATCCATCACCATGCTCAGCAGGGTATTTTCAGCTCGCTTACATCTACGTATACAATAATACAATGTAGAAAATCAGCAGAGTGCTAGCCTAGGGAGCACTCAAGGTCAGCTTGCACGGGGTTCTGAGCAACCTGACCTAGCTGAAGACCTGTTTGCTCCTTATGGAGGGGTGGGACTTGATGACCTTTAAAGGCCTCTTCCAACCCAAACCAATCTACAATTCTAATGAAGCTGTATCATTGCTATCTCAAAGATCAGAAAAAGCCCAATTGTGTGTTTGGTAAGTGTAAGAAAGTGGGAGGACTAATACACCTGATAGGACACAGCCAATATTTTGGGCTAACCTGACCTCTCTCTCTTGCTCTACAGACACTTGCATAAGAACAGAGGAGGGTGATAAGGATGCTACTTTTTAAAATATCCATGTTGAATTATTCATTATATCTTAATAGAGAATAATCATATGCAACAGGTGTTTTTCCTCTGGCTTATTGAGTTTCAGTGTAACTAGCCTCCAGTTATTTGCCTCAGGGAAAGAAGCAGTAGAACAAATCAGCCTTATTTTAAAATAATTACTGCAATCCTACAGTGCCTGTCAGTTGTTATTTTCCCGTTTTATCTCAATGTACAGTACATGTGCAAGTAGGACTCTGAAACTGGGAGAAAAAATGTGACCTATTAAATAAAATTGAGAAAGTAACCGGTGGATTTAGTAAATATGATTTTAGTAGAAGTGAAGGGCCCTTTCTATATGTTGTATTGAAATCCTTTTGAGCAAAGCAATAATGAATTGCTAGCATGATGATAAAAGGAATACGGATTATTATAATTTTGCTCCAAATAATTGCTATGATATAAAAATGCATTGGAGGCTCCTTTTGTGGCTTTTACGTCAGCATTTAAACAAGATTAATTTAATTTAAGCAGGATTAAGTAAAATTTCAAAAGAGATAGAAAGTATGTTTCACTAGTCTGATTCTTTTACATTTCAAAAACACAATGGCTGTTAATAAGATATTAGTGAGAACTGCATACCTATTTAATTTGACTGGTGCAGCAAGGCCTTTTGATGGATCCTGGGTACTTAGGAAGGGAAAATACAGCTCATCCCTACTCCCACACTTCTGTATTTAAAGCACTGCTGAAAGTCTACAGGTCAAGGAAGAGCTTGGAAATAAAAAAATTCTCTCAATCTGGTCCTCTCTAAAATGTACAGAAATCTGGATGGACATTTTGGAAGAGAGTGTAGTGATCAAAGGCATGCATGTGCATGTCCACCTCTTCACCTCGTGGTTCCTGTTGGTGCCCTTCTCCCACACACTGCTGAGGCTCCAGGTGTGAATGACCTGTGCCTGGAGCCTGTCCAGGAAGGTGCTCCTTCCTATGGCAAGACACCAGCTCCACACTGTTCTTGCAGCAGGTGTAAGTGCAGGTAGCAGGCATAGGTTTTGGTGTGAAGGAATGACCCTCCTGAAGGTCATTGAAGGCTGAGTATCTGACAGCCTTTGAGCAATGCAGGACTGCTCTTCGCATGGTGTTAACTCAGGGTCTTTTCAGAGGGTAAATTACTCAGAGAAGGCTTGGGATACACACAACTGCAAAGCTGCTGCATTTCTCGTAGTTTTTTCAGTCTCTCCTAGGCTAACATATTAGCAGGAATGGGAGATGGGGACTTCTGATGAGCTGCAATGCACTGCAGCTAGATGATGCTCAAGTTTGCAGCCTTCATGGAGCTCATTCTGTGTGAGGTGGAGCTCTTCCTTGTAATAGGCTCAGAAAATGAAAAAGTTATTTTACTGTCTTCAGATCTACCTCTTGGAATGTTAAGACAAGTCAAGAAGTAGTTTAAATTGGAAGTTATTAAACTTATGTAAATGGGTAGACTGCTAAGAGGACCTTCCCAACCATAAAAAGAATGTAAATATTTTTGTTATGCTTTATTCTTGTAAGTTGATAACTTTTTAATAACCTATATCTCAGTGCTAGAAACGCAGGTGCTAGAAACTCTTGTGCTTCTGAATGAGGCAGGGAAGACTTTGTTTCTACTTTAACAATTGAAGATGCTCTCATAGCACAGATATAGACATAAATTTTAGTGCTTTTTATATATTAAATTTTTTTATAATTTTTTTTCTAAATAATAAAAAACATTCTTGTTGGCTTTTTACACAGAGAATATTAAAACAAGAAAAAAATATAGTCCTGTCTGCATTTATTCAGAAATAATAAAAATTATGTTAATATTAATAGAAGCTGATGAGTAATTAAATTTAATAATTTTGTACATTTATTCTTCAAATTCTTCACTAGCTTGTATTGGTGAAATACATAGATAATGAAAATTAGAAAATGGACTTTGCTAGTCAATTAAAGATAGAACACTTTCATGGGTTTCCTTTCTATTCTGTTTTCTATGTTGTGTCTCAGTTTCAGAGGGAGGCAGAAAGTCAAGGAGTTGCTGAACTAACAAAAAGACACTTCCATAGGTGCATTCCCATTTCTCCCTCTTAGTGCCAGGCAAACATTTATTTCCCTTCTTTTCAGCCAGCAAGGAGACACATTGCATGCCTGATTCTTGATCCAGAGGAACTCTCCATGCCCTTCAGTGAAGTTATTGTGAACTTACCTTGACCTAATTGAATAGTTGCTAAAATCAGAAGCCAGCTCTACGTCTCTGACAAGAGATGGAACAGCTGAACTAGAGTAGGCATGGAGGAAAGACTCTCCTTTTCTTCCTGTTTTCCTCCATTGGCATATTCACAATTCCTTCTGAAACCTGGAGACATGGGAGGTGGCGATTCTGCTTTTACTCCAAACTGAGGATTCAACAGGGGAAAGTAACTATTTTGCATCAAATTTGACAGACACACATCTTAGATCTTGATGTCTTATTTCTTCTGAGTTGTATTAATAAAGGCCCCTATTTTTTCCTCTATTGAGGAAGATATGGAACAAGATTATGTAAGAATTATAGAAGAGATTAGAGTTATTTTAATCCTATTTTTTTAAAACTGGAGGTAAGTATGAAATGTTTCATACCTTTTAAGTATTTTTTCATATGTCATTTATTGTTCTAGTGATGAATGGCTAAGGGTTACTTAGATAAAGTATCAAGCTAAGTGAAGTTAGCTATGGTGAATATTTCAGTTGTAGATCAAGATTTGTGGTAACTAGCCAGCATTTTTTTTACACACTCTAAAAGACACATATCAATTCCAGAATTCCTTCATCTAAGAATGCACACATGTACAGACTAACATACCTTCTTTGGAGGGCTTTTCCTCTGTTAGAAATGGTACAGTTGTGGTTCTTTTGGAAATCTGGACCCTAGTGGGATACTTAAAAATGCTCAACAGATGCAGATAGTTAAAAGCTCAGTAATAGGTACCTTCATGCATTTTCAGGTATGTTTAACATTTTTTAAATGTTGGAGAGCTGGAAATTCATGTCTGAGTCAATTTTCCGATGTTTTCATAAAGTTTTACTCTGCAGCCATTTTTTCATGTTTTTGATGTGTTACTTCTATCAGTTAAAAATTAATTTAATGATCACATAAATATATCATCTGTACCTGGGCTTTTTTTTTTTCTTTTTTCTTTTTTCCCCTTTCTTCTTTTTTCTCCTTTTTTTTTTCCTTTTTCCCTTCTTTTCTTTTTTCTCTTTTTTCTTTTTTTCTTTTTGACCCTTGAAGCAGTCAGTCACACAGTACTTCAACTGTGTTCATCACTAGAGAGGAATATGGGGAGATGCTTAGGAGTGTGTTTGTCACTATTGTCACCTGCTTTAATTAACAGCATGCTAAGAGCTACAAGCAACCTGACAAGCTTAGTTGCATCACACATTGAGGAAAGGACATATAAGGATTTTTTTAGAATAAAAAATATTACCAATGGCCAACCAAAGAAATAACTTTAGATCCGGTCCTCAGTTCTGAAGGTTCAATAAAAATCCTACATAATTAGTGAAGGTGATTTGACAAGAAGAGCCATTATAAGAGATAAATAAAATAAAATAAGTGAATCACTGATAAGATTAATTTGAACTTATATGGTTTGATTTGATCATGCTCAGTGTTTCTGATTCATTGAGATTATAGATTTCCCAGCCTTATACTCTTGATTTATGCCAAAGAATGAGGTATACCATTGATTTCAGACTTTTTGTTTTAATGCTATGCTGAATTATGGGTTGCATCCCATTGCATTTCTGATTCCCAAAATTAAAAATAATTAAAATTAAAATAAGTGTGTTTGAGAAGCAGAGTAGGAGAGAGAGAGTGTGCAAAGAAGAGAGAGGTATGATGAACTACCCAGCTGTCCCTAGCAGGAGCTCTGTCTAATGCTGGGAAGCAATACAGTACACCAGTGTTCCTATTTCTCTTTTTCATTTGTGAATGTTTGCCAGAGATTACTATCACACCACTTCTCATCAGAGTTGGAGTTCTAGTTTATCAAAGTGTCAGTATGAAGACTAATACTTGGGAAAATTTACTGCAATATGGCTGGAATATGAGCTCTGGTATGACAGCTACAACATAGAATCAAATCCATCTCTGTAGCTAAAAGATTTTCTAAAAGTTATTGGGCAGGAAGGGACAGATTTTACAGGTACTTAAGCCTTAAATACTTTACTGTGGAGTGTGCTATTATAGTTTTTAAAGCATTTGCCTGTCTGGTGCTGTTATTTTACTGGGAAGCAGGCTTACAGGCATTTTGTAAAGCCATAGTGATTTTTGTTTCCGGTGCTACTGCACACCTAACACTACAAAATATATGCAATTTTTCAGTGGTGGGGGTTTCACGGGACAGGAGGTGCCACACCTCTCAGGAGGCTGCAAAATTTGTCCTTAGAGCCTATATTCACAGTTGCAAGGGAAGTTTCATCTGGGCTTATGATAGCCCCCCACCCCCATTCTGTTTTTCAATGGTTCTAATCATCAAGGAATTACTTGCAGATATTATAGGTTCTTAAATTATGATGCATGTAGCAAACATGAGTGTGCATAGTCACTCTTTTTAGAAATTGAACTCATTTAACAATATATAGTCTGCACCAACAAACTGGGTATTCCTAACCCTGATCTCAATTATATTTGAGCCTTAAAAATCTCTCAGACTATTTGCAATTTTTTATATGTTTAGTGTATTCATGAAGACAAAAATGCAAAGTTCATTCTCAAACAGAGTAGGATACAAAAGGGAGGCATTTAGATGAGGGCTGCAAATACCAAAGAACTGACATTCATCACTGTATCAATGGTGGCACATAGCTGTATGGACACCTGCAGTGAACTCTTTGGCAGCCTAGCCCCAAACCAGAACAACACAAGGCTGTCACAGAAAGAGTCTGCAATGCTTTTGTACAGACCCCAAGTCTCATTGTGCAGTTCTGAATCACAGTATCATTTCCACTCACATCACCTGGCCTTGTGTTTGAAGCTGAAGAGTTTGGGATTGTAATTCCCAAAAGCACACTAATGCACTCCTGCACTTCCCCTGGGATCAAGTCTTCCCCAAAGTCATAAACTCGTGCTGCATGCTCTGGTGACTAACTAAAACTTTATCTATGCCTATAAATTGATCTTTTATATCAGCTAAGTTTTTACTATTCACAATTTTTTTTCAAGATGTTTTTGGTTAGTGGAACTAGAGTAAATATTTCATAGAATGATAGTAGTAAAACTGAACAGCAAGCAAATACCTTTATTGGTCTTGGACTTGCTGACTAGACATCATAATGAAAGACGCTGGGAAGCTGTGAATGGATGACTGGTCACTGTTCACTGTGAAGCATTATATTGGTATTCAGATCCTGGGCCAGAGGTGCTTTTGCAGGTAAAACACTGTCCACTGGAAATCTATGGGAGATTTGCCCAGGTAAAAGTTGATGGAATGGTCCCAAAGAGCAGTCATCTACAGGAGAACTCATGGGTGAAGGTCACCTCTGACTTCTGTGGGAGATGAGTCAAGAAACTTCTGCCAGGAGTGCTTTCCTGGGTCCACTGACTCGGGCTCTGATGTTTCTGACAATCATAGTGGGCAGCCACTATGGTGAAAAATTACAAGGACATCTTTGAAGGGGTGTAATTTTTAGGATCTAAAGATATCGTTGTTAAGAAATGAAAGGCAAATCACACATGTTTAGGAGAGTTTCTTTATCCTGCCACTGAAGGGATGTAAACATGAATCGAAGTAATGTTTTTGTTTGTTTTTCTGTGGCTCTGGAGCTTGTATCAAATTTCTACAGTTACTTATTTTTATTTCGTTTTAGAAGTATCTTAAAATATTCAGTGTTCATCGAATATTTTCTCCAGAACAAAGACTGCTCTGAAGGATAACATCAAACGCTAAAAGGTTGCATGATACAAATTTGTCAGTTTTAGAAGAAAGGCACTTCCTCCCTTTTTGAAAGCTTCTGAATTATAATGAGCTCCTTTCTGTAACAACTCATTGCTTCTACAAGAAATATTCTGAATAACCAAAAAGCAGGAAAAAAAGCAGCTAGAGAACCACCTTCTACCACGACTGTTTTTAAAACTGGACTTTGCTTTCTTCTCCAGGGCTGTGACCAGATTTTATTGCCAAACTGAGGTGTTTCATCAAAATTTGAGCTAGTTTTGGTGCGATACATGTGACCAAAAAGTGTATATAGGGGATTGAAATCTTACCTATTGTAATCAAGAACCCCGAGACAGGAGCACCTTGCACTGTATGCTATGTGTAGATGATGCCATGTTGAAAGAAGCTGTACTCATGCATGACATTCATTGCTATTTTTGGTCATTCCTTTAAAAATTGATTCACAGACATTAGAATGAGGCAAAAATGTGGTTTGTTTAAATAAATATATGTCACTATACAAATTCACTGGTTCACTCTCTAGGTTGCAACAGATTGTGAAAATTTCAGCATAGTTGGAAGATGCTGTTTGCCAGATCATTTATTAGGATTATTTCACCTTTGTCCAGGGGTGAGAATTTGGCTTTGAATACACTTTATTTATTTAATAAAAGCCTCTGTTGAATTATTCCAATTCTGCTTTTGTTGCTGTGTAAATAATTTGTATTATTTTTCAACCTAATAGCTTTTCTAAATTTCCGCTCTTTCACTTCTGGTCATTTTGAACCTGAAGTATTTAGTTTTGAGGGGGATGAGGTTTTGTAGAACTGTGCTTTGAAAACATGCTGTGTGCAGGTCACTCACAGCCCCCTTCCGTGCACAGTGCTGCTGCCTGTTACACCCGGGGCGGTTCACCTACAGTCAGATGCCAGAGACAGCAGTCCTGTCTTGTCTCCCTGCCTCATACATTTCCACTCCATCTTCACACGAAATCTGAAAAGTGACTTAGTACAATTCACTGGTCAGCCAGTACTTTAGTTGTTCTGTGCTTAGGTCTTGGTTTAGTTGAGTCAGACATCTTTTAAAGCAGTAAGCTGGCCCAACTCACCCTAGAGCCACTGAGCTAGTAGGCTGGATGTAAGAAATGAGAGACAGATCATGCAGGTAAAGTGTGACACTAGGCAGTAGTCCCAGTAACTGTTCTTTTGATGTTAGCTGTGTCTGAGCCAAAGCCCACTGCTTGGTGCTTGTGCCTGTAGCAGTAGGTGTGTGTTGCACTGGTTTTGAGCTTGGAATCTTCCCCATCCGTGCCTGAGTCGTCCCTCTTGGCAAGCCAGGTCGGGAACAGTAAAAGAGCTTTGGCTTCAGCCTGTGTGGCAATATTGTCACAGCCTGAATGCCAGAATCTGCAGCCATTTCTGTGAGGCCAGATCACCCAGCTGTAGCACCACACGAGCGGGGCTGGCCAGCACAGGTGGCAGAGCACGGCGCTGTCACACTGCCCGTGGTGGGCCACCCTTGGCAGCAAGGGGGGACGTCCTGCTCACCAGAGAGCCAAGCTCTGGGCACCTGTCTGTCTACAGTGTGGTGACAGAAACATACTGTACTAGTTTGTATTTTCCTTCTGTGAAAGAAAAGGTGTAAAATAGAACTGAAGAGATACCTACAATCTTTCACAGACCTTTTATTTAACTGAGGAATTTAATCCTATGTAAACAGATTGCATTTGAGTAAAACAATGTAAATATATATATTAATGTAATTAGAAGACACTTATCTGTCTGAAGGATCTTTTAATGATTTTATTGTTATATTTTTTCCCCCCTGGAATGAAGAAAAAATTATTTGAATACAGTTCTGTGAAGTCCCTGGGATATGTATTCTATGTATCTTCTGCATGTAAATTTACATATATTTTGGAATGTAAATGTGGCACTCTACTCTATTGGGGAGCAGCATCAGAATCTAATAAAAACTACAATGAAAAAAAGTGTTCATATGAATAAAAGAAGTGTTGTGGTTATACAGTAAAGAGAGTAAAAATGTATATTAAATTAGATAACTGGAAATGTGCATAATTTTTATCATCACTAGAAAAATATCTTGTGGAAGTGAGTGGGGGTAGTTGGTTGCCATTGTCATTAGTTTGAGTATTATCAAAAGAGACAGGTGACTAGAAATAGAATATGGCAAATATTTTTAGAAGAAAAGAGCAAATCACTGTGCAGTTGCTTCTTTATCATTCAGAGCACAAGATGCATATTAGTCATAATAAATATTGTGCTGGGGGAGTAGATGCTTTAAAAGCATTCTTCCTCTTCTGGAAACATCTTGAATGAAGAGTTTAGAAAGAAATCCCTAGAAGAGAATTAACTATTATGTTTATTAAGAATGTTCTATTGATGGATTATTTGGAAGGGTACTAAAAATTTCCCAAGGGAAATATCTATGACTTTCACAATCAATTTAGAGCAATTTTTTTTATAATGTCATAGATAGCTATTTAAATTGAAAATACTTTGTATCAAACTTTCTAATCTGACCAAAGATTAAAACCCAACCAGTAACAGTGAACATAATGATAAAATTAAGCATGTAGTAGAAAAAAAACTATCCCATACAGTTAGTGTGGCTCTAAGTTCAACATTACTTTAATACTTATATTTGTGAGAGTTTCAGTAGAAAAGAATCAAATGCTGAATCTGAAAAACAAAATGTTTTCCTTAGAAGAAAGAAAATTAATGTCCTGAATCCTGAATGGTCTGTCCAAATGTCCTCTGCATTTCATTTTCATGCTACCTTCTATCACAACAAAAGTACTGCAAATGCAGTCAGAATGATGTTTCTAAGGAAGTGTCTGCAAGCAGAAGCTAAGGGGGTTTCTGTCTTTGCATTAGAAAACATGGGAAAACTCAGGGGCTTTTCAGAGAGAAGGTAGGATTCAAGCAGAGGAGCAGGTCAGTGAATCTAGCATTTAACTTTTTTTTGAGGATTCCTACACCAACCATCACTCATCTTTCATTTAGTTTCTGATCGCTAGCCCCACTCTGAACCCCCCCTCTTTCTGTCATTTTTTTTCTCTCTGATAGAGCAAACTTCAAGGAAATTTCAAGATCATCTTTGAGAGTTTACTGTGTCAATTGCCAGCTATTTAGAGCTAGCCTACAAAAAGTACTACTTGTACTGTTATAAATGTTACCTGATTATAAGCTGAAGAACCAGCCCCCCCC